>JAWZYU010000080.1:1200000-1708866 GCA_038380435.1 Ryuthela nishihirai
GGGCAGGGCGGAGAATTTTGCGGAGATAAATCTCAACGCTGACCCAGCTGGGACTCGAACCTGGGAACTACAGATTACGAGCCTGGCGCGCTACTGACTGAGCCACCCCCGCCCCTATACTAGAGGGGCCACATCTCCTACTGACTATACAATTTGTATACTCTTCTTTACATGCTTTCTTTTTTTATGGTATATGTAAATTTTGTTTCAAATTTTCATGACTTGTAATAGTTGCATTTTGAGAAATCTGATTTGAAATTTGTCCAAATGTATTTTGAATTATGCACATTTTATTGATCCATGGTTAACTATGATGAGCAGTGTATGTAAGTTAAATATTACATAGAAATAACCCATTCAGCAATTCTTGTTTTTATGAAAAGTTTTTTCATTATGTTTCCTTTTTTTTTTTGTGTGATTCTGTTTGTTTTAATGAAGTTGACCTTTTTTTAGTCAATATATTGATTTTTATCGTTGACTTTTATCAATGCAAACTATATTTCAGCTATTTTGTTGTTATTATAAAGCTAAAATTTTGTGTACTGATATTTATTTTAGAGTGCATCAGAGACAGTTTTAGCTGCAGAATTTCACCCGATGGATAGGCATACTTTAGTAACAATTGGAAAAGGACATATTCATTTCTGGGATACAGAAGGAGGAACACTGGGCAAAAAACTTGGTCTTTTTGAGGTATATTTTCAGTGTTAATTTTTCCTTAATTGTAAGTAGCAATTTATAGTATGTTACCTACCACTGTATCTATAAATGATATTAAATCATTGCAATATTGTTAATATTTTAATGAAATTACCCTTCTCTACAGCCGTCCCGTGGCCGAGTGGTTAGCGCGCTTGGCTACTGATCTATGGGACCTGGGTTCGAGCCCCGGGTAAGGCATGGATGTTCGTGTTGTTTTCTGCTGAGGTCCTGCCATCCTCTCAGATCTTCTACTGTGGCATATAAACTGACAGGCTCTTGTCAGACCTCTGTGGCAAGCAGCTGCTTGAGGGGGTATTCATTCATTCACCCTTCTCTACAATATTTATTTTGTAAACCTTTAGTAATAAGCTTTTTCTGCAAATTCCTTTTAGCACCTTTTGTAAATGAATAATTATCAGAAATAAACAGTTAGTTGCCAAAAGAAATACTTATTTGCAAACAATAATGTTATTTTAAATTAATAAGTAAATGAATAGTCAGATTTTTGAAATTTTTGTTTAGTTGGGTTGGGTTGTTTTACCTCTGAGCGGCACTATTTTTGCACACCATGGGCTAAATGGCCAGGTCACATGGACCCCGAAGGCTCAGAGAAGGTTGGGGGAGGGGACCCACTGGAACAGCTGTTGAGAGACAAATGGTAGCCTCCCGTCAAGGCCATCCAACATGTTCTTTAACGTTGGATTGTTTTACCTCTGAGAGGCACTTTTTTGCACACCATGGGCTAAATGGGCAGGTCACAAGGACCCTGAAGGCTCAGAGAAGGTTGGGGGAGGGAACCCACTGGAACAGCTGTTGGGAGACAGATGGTAGCCTCCTGTCAAGGCCATCCAGCGTGTTCTTTAACGTTGGATTGTTTTACCTCTGAGAGGCACTTTTTTGCACACCATGGGCTAAATGGGCAGGTCACAAGGACCCCGAAGACTCAAAGAATGTTGGGGGAGGGAACCCACTGGAACAGCTGTTGGGAAACAGATGGTAGCCTCCTGTCAAGGCCATCCAGCGTGTTCTTTAACGTTCGATTGTTTTACCTCTGAGAGGCACTTTTTTGCACACCATGGACTAAATGGGCAGGTCACAAGGACCACGAAGACTCAGAGAATGTTGGGGGAGGGAACCCACTGGAACAGCTGTTGGGAGACAGATGGTGGCCTCCCATCAAGGCCATCCAGCTTGTTCTTTAACGTTCGATTATTTTACCTCTGAGAGGCACTTTTTTGCACACCATGGGCTAAATGGGCAGGTCACAAGGACCCTGAAGGCTCAGAGAAGGTTGGGGGAGGGAACCCACTGGAACAGCTGTTGGGAGACAGATGGTAGCCTCCTGTCAAGGCCATCCAGCATGTTCTTTAACGTTCGATTGTTTTACCTCTGAGAGGCACTTTTTTGCACACCATGGGCTAAATGGGCAGGTCACAAGGACCCCGAAGACTCAAAGAATGTTGGGGGAGGGAACCCACTGGAACAGCTGTTGGGAAACAGATGGTAGCCTCCTGTCAAGGCCATCCAGCGTGTTCTTTAACGTTCGATTGTTTTACCTCTGAGAGGCACTTTTTTGCACACCGTGGACTAAATGGGCAGGTCACAAGGACCACGAAGACTCGGAGAATGTTGGGGGAGGGAACCCACTGGAACAGCTGTTGGGAGACAGATGGAGGCCTCCCATCAAGGCCATCCAGCGTGTTCTTTAACGTTCGATTATTTTACCTCTGAGAAGCACTTTTTTGCACATCATGGGCTAAATGGGCAGGTCACAAGGACCCCGAAGACTCAGAGAAGGTTGGGGGGAGGGAACCCACTGGAACAGCTGTTGGGAGACAGATGGTAGCCTCCCGTCAAGGCCATTCAGCGTGTTTTTTAACGTGCACAGGGTATGGCTCTCCCGCACACAGAGCCACAGCTTAACGTCCCATCCTATGGATGGCGGCCTTTCCAAGCCCATCGGTGTCCCCTACTGACCATAGGCAGGGCGGGGAATTTTGCGGAGATAAATCTCAACGCTGACCCAGCTGGTTCTCGAACCTGGGAACTACAGATTACAAGCCTGGCGCGCTACCGACTGAGCCACCCCCGCCCCTTTTTGTTTAGTATAGCAAAGTAAAATTTCTGTAAGTAAATCAAAATCTTACCATTCAAATGATATAAAGTTTCAAACTATGCAAAGCAATGTAGAGAACTATCAGGGAATTCAACAGAAAACTCAAAGGGAAAGCTTACCATAAATACTCGTGTGAAAAAAATTATTGCTGCAGGATGGGAATTGAACTCACAATTTTCCAGATACGTTCCAGAGCACTCTACTATTAACACACCCATCGGGTTATAGGTTAACAGTAGTGTGCTCTGGCATGTAGCTGGGGAGTTGTGTGTTCGATTCCCACCCCATTGGCAGTAATATTTTTCACAAGGTTATTTATTGAATTCAATATCTACAGGTAATCTGAAAGCTTACCTTTCAGATGAAGTTCAGAGTCCTTTGGCTCTCTCTCTTAGAAGGTGTCAATTGTGCATCAGGATTCTGCCAGTATCTCCAAGGCATCTTCTGAACATTTTTGCCGCATGCACTCCAACGTCACTGTTCAGCCATTCTATGATACAAGCTCATGTGTGTCCAGTATTTATCCATGGCTTGGCTGGATGTTAGGTGTCCATTTACTGCAGAATTTTGATCATTTGCATGTCTCCAATGGCTGTTTGCTTCCTGCGATTTACATACCTCTACTTACATTTCTTCTTGGGGCGGGGATGGCTCAGTCGGTAGCGCACCAGACTCGTAATCTGTAGTTCCCAGGTTCGAGTCCCAACTGGGTCAGTGTTGAGATTTATCTCTGCAAAATTCCCCACCCTGGCCACGGTCAGTAGGGGACACCGAGGGGCTTGGAAAGGCTGCCGTCTGTTGGATGGGATGTTAAGCCGTGGTCCATATGTGGGATAGCCATACCCTGTGTACGTGAAAGAACACACTGGATGGTCTTGATGGAAGACTACCATCTGTCTCCTAACAGCTGTTCTAATGGGTCTACTCCCCCAACCTTCTCTGAGCCTTTGGGGTCCATGTGACCTGGCCATTTAACTCATTATGTGCAAAAAAGTGCCACTCAGAGGTAAAACAACCCAACCCATTCCTTCTTGGTGTTGCAATTTCCACTTTGAGCAGTGTATAATAGGTTGGGGTAAGGGGACCCACTGGAAAGCTGTTAGGAGACAGATGGTAGTCTCCCATCAAGGCCATCCAGCATGTTCTTTAACATCCACAGGGTATGGCTCTCCTGCAAACAGGACCATGGCTTTATGTTCCATCCAATGGATGGCAGCCTTTCCAAGTCCATCAGTGGTCCGTTTCTGACTGAGGGTAAGGGTTTAGCAGAGATAAATCTGAATGCTGGCACAGGTGGGACAGCTTTAAGTATTATACACTGCTCAAAGTGGAAATTGCAACCCTAAGAAGGAATGGAAATAGAGATATGTAAATCACAGGATGCAATCAGCCATCAGAAATGCAAATGATCAAAGTTCCACAGTGAATGGACATGTAGCACCCACCTGCTATGATCTCTTGTGTCTTTGTGACCTGGCCATTTAGTCCAATGTGTGCAGAAAAGTGTCTCTCAGAGGTAAAAGAAACAACTTACTGATAGAGATGTCAATTAGCGGGTGCCAGCTCAGCAGTCAGAGCACCTGGTATTATTAGGAGACAGTGGGTTCATATCCTGCCTGACTCGAGACAATTTTTCCTGTGTAATCAAGAGAATCTATAGCACCTGATAATTGGGAGAGTAATGGAAAGTACATTAAGTTTCTCTTGAATGCTAATAATATTTGTTTTATATGCTAAGTTTAAAGCTTCTACTATTTGAGAAAGTTTATTTGTATTATATTTTTCTTCTTGTACTCTTTATTCCCCGCCCTGCCCACGGTCAGTAGGGAACACCGATGGGCTTGGAAAGGTCGCCGTCCGTCAGATGGGACGTTAAGCTGTGGCCCCGTGTGCGGGAGAGCTATACTCTGTGCATGTTAAAGAACACGCTGGATGGCCTTGACGGGAGGCTACCATCTGTCTCCCAACAGCTGATCCAGTGGGTCTCCTACCCCAACCTTCTCTGAGCCTTCGGGGTCCATGTGACCTGGCCATTTACCCATGGTGTGCAAAAAAGTGCCGCTCAGAGGTAAAACAACCCAACTCTTCTTGTACTCATTTTTTAACAACATAATCCAGTTATTGGGATTGTCTTCAGGTGCAATGCAAAAAAATAACTAGACTGAAGTAAATCTTTATTATGGAAGAGTGATATTAATGACATGTTAGGGGCGGAGGTGGCTCAGTCGGTAGCACGCCAGGCTCGTAATCTGTAGTTCCCAGGTTCGAGTCCCAGTTGGGTCAGCATTGAGATTTATCTCCGCAAAATTCCCTGCTCTGCCCACGGTCAGTAGAGGACACCGATGGGCTTGGAAAGGCCACCGTCCGTCGGATGGGACGTTAAGTCGTGGCCCCGTGTGTGGGAGAGCCATACCCTGTGTACGTTAAAGAACACGCTGGATGGCCTTGACGGGAGACTACCATCTGTCTCCCAACAGCTGTTCCAGTGGGTCCCTTCCCCCAACCTTCTCTGAGCCTTTGGGGTCCTTGTGACCTGGCCATTTAGCCCATGGTGTGCAAAAAAGTGCCGCTCAGAGGTAAAACAACCCAACCCTGCATGTGGTTTAATGTCCCATCTGAGGACAATGGCCTTTCCAAGCCCACTGCTGCTTATAATCTGAATTGTTATTGGGGGTTTCAATAGCAATAAGGAACATCATATGTATTTTATTCTAACAATGTAGCAAATTGTGATTTATTATTATGATTTTAGTTCAGTTTTTCAATATAATTTTTGTATTTTGTGAGTGGAGCCTGGGAAATGTCAAAATTTGCAATACTTTTTGAATCACTCTGCAGTTGCTGTGCTGATTGGACATTGTTAGTATCAGTTTTTTTTGCGACTGTCATGGTATGAAGAAATTCAGTTTATTAAACCATTATCTTTTCCTATTGGTGGACTTGAGCTTTTTTCAAATCTTTATTGCAGTAGCAAATCTACAAAAGTATTAGGAGGCTTTTAGTCTTCTTTTATATTTTGACATTGCTCAGATTATTCAGTTTATTAAACCATTATCTTTTCCTATTGGTGGACTTGAGCTTTTTTCAAATCTTTATTGCAGTAGCAAATCTACAAAAGTATTAGGAGGCTTTTAGTCTTCTTTTATATTTTGACATTGCTCAGATTATTCAGTTTATTAAACCATTATCTTTTCCTATTGGTGGACTTGAGCTTTTTTCAAATCTTTATTGCAGTAGCAAATCTACAAAAGTATTAGGAGGCTTTTAGTCTTCTTTTATATTTTGACATTGCTCAGATTATTCAGTTTATTAAACCATTATCTTTTCCTATTGGTGGACTTGAGCTTTTTTCAAATCTTTATTGCAGTAGCAAATCTACAAAAGTATTAGGAGGCTTTTAGTCTTCTTTTATATTTTGACATTGGCTCAAATTGTGATACGTCGGTATCTTTTGGGAACACCTCAAAATTATGAAAAAAACACATTTATAAAACTAATTTAATCCCTTCTGGATTTACATGATGGTAGGTTCCCGTTGTTCCTAACTACCATATAGTGTCTCCTTCTCGGTGTTATGATTTGAATATTTGGTCCCATTGTGTAATAAAAGAGTACTTCTCAAGATCAATCAGCAGACACTTTTACATCGATTTTAGTTTTTGAGGAAAAATTGTCTTGAGCCGGGTGGGATATGAACCCACGACCTCCTGATAACATGTCAGGTGCTCTGGACCACTGAGCTACCAGCCGCCGATCAAGATTTCCTCTAACTAGCGCTATGAACATTCCTTCTATGTTTCCCATTGGCGCTTTTGTCAACAATATTTCCAGCCACAAGCGGCACTTATATTGCCCAATAGATGAAAGCATATACGATAAGTATGCAGATATAGTTAATTGCAGATATAGTTCGTATCCCACCCGGCTCAAGACAATTTTTCCTCAAAAACTAAAATCGACGTAAAAGTGTCTGCTGATTGATCTGAATATCTGTCGAGTTAACTCTGATGAGTTATTTCATTAATGAAGTCATTTCATTAATTAACTGTACTTCTCAAGGATAAAACAGCTCCATTCTGAACATTTCAAAACTCTGGAATCTTCTGAAAAGCACTAG
Source organism: Ryuthela nishihirai (assembly GCA_038380435.1). Lineage (NCBI taxonomy): Eukaryota > Metazoa > Arthropoda > Arachnida > Araneae > Heptathelidae > Ryuthela > Ryuthela nishihirai. Next base: position 1,206,936 of record JAWZYU010000080.1, read on the forward strand.
AAAAATATGTTCATTATCATGAGCTGGCATTAAAAATACATAAAGTGAATGCTGTGTTCTGAATTAAAGATAACGTTATCAAATCAATTGTACAACCATTTTGCAATATTTTAAGAAATTTGCTATATATCGTTTTTCAATGTGATCATGCATCTGATCTGTGTGACATTTATCTGCATGTAATGATTATTTTGTTTTCGTTATTTGATTTTGATCTCATTGCTATAAATAGTTTAATTCAATGAGAATACTAACATTAGACAAAGAAAATTCAGTGCATGTTTTATTCCCAACTTATTTTTTTATTGTTTTTTTCTGCTGAAAGCAAGAAATAGCAAAATTGCTTAAATTATTTTGTAACTTTTTTGTTAATTTTTTTTTTCTTTTCTACATATAAATTGAAAGATATTTGTATTGTCTTAATTGTTATGATTAATGTTAACCTTCTCAATAAAAATAGCTTAAGTATGCGTACTTTGCAGAAACACGACAAACCAAGATACGTATTGTGTATGGCTTATACTGAAACTGGGGAACTTTTAACTGGGGATTCTAATGGGAACATTCTAGTCTGGACTAGAGGTAAGCTTAAATTTGAAATGTTGCTTTCATTATCTAAGAATTCTGTTATTAAGTAGTTTCTATTGTTTGATTTTTGAAATTTAAAGTAAAAGGTAATATTTTCTGTGTAACGTTTTATCTATTGAGTATCAAGGCTTTTAATGAAATAAATTTCATAAACATAAATACCGAAATGATTCATGAGTTGAGTACATCTTCTAAATGATCAAAATTATTTATTAATTATATACTACTTATTAATATTATTTACTGCATATCACAGTTTTTTTATGCCACGAAAAAAAAAAAATCATTGTTGAATATGCTGAAACAGAAATTGGTTGAAATTAAAAACTGTGCAGTTAAGAGGTTAAATTAAACTATAATACAAATGACCAGAATAAGACTTAACAAATTTAATTTACGATTATGCTGTAATAATATTAATAGCTCCTGAGCAACATTGTTCTACATTTAGCTCATCGCTATTTACCTAGTCAAGCCATGAGAATTTTCACCGTGGTATAATATCATTTAAGGATACCTTTAATCCATGTTTACACACACAAACAAGGATTAAAGGTATCCTTAAATGATATTATACCACGGTGAAAGTGTGTATGTGTGTAAACAAGATAACAGGAAACTAGATGCTTTTGATTCTAGATGCTTACGCAGTATCTTGGGTATTAGGTGGTTTAACTTTGTAACTAATGATGAGGTTAGGCAAAGGAGTCTGCAACCTCCTTTAAGCAGCATATTGTGCAGAGTGAGACTACGCTGGTTTGGCCATGTTTCCCGTATGAATAATTATAGATTGGCGAATAGGGTTATGAACAGTGTGCCTAGAGGCCTCAGAAGGAGGGGGAGACCTAGGATGTGTGGGCAGACAATGTCAAACAGGACCTTGTTAGAATTGGCGTGCAGTGGCCGGATGCAGCAGATGTAGCTCAGGACAGATATGCTTGAAGAATTAAACTGCGTGGTCTGGTTGGACCTCTGTAGCCTATGGCTGCTTGAGGATGATGATGATGATTAATCCTTGTGAAAAGTTCCCAAGTAAATAGGTGGGAAATATTACCATTTCAGGTAACTTCTTATGCTGGCTCAGGCTGTTATCCTTACATTGTTCTTTCAAGGGCCCTGCATCAATGATTTTAATTTGGTTGCTGATAAATTCTTACTGGCAGCCACTACTAATATGTAGTACTCATGTTTGTCACTTTATATTTGGATACCGGATACCAGTCGAAGTTTTTAACTAAGCAGACACTGTCCATAAGGTTGTTTATCACCAACCAATGCTGCTTGTGTTGTGCATTCCTTATGACCGTACTGCAGAAGTCAGTTGCTCAAACAGCCTCATCTTACAATCAAACATCTTAAAAAACATTCAATTAACTAAGTTTTAACTCAAAATATTAAAAGTCACAGATGCAAACATTATAATTTAAAAACTGGCCATCCTCTCTAAGTGGTGACATGTTTTTCTCCATTACCAATACTATCTGTCTATCTCACTACCATCTGTCTCCCAACAGCTGTTCCAGTGTGTCCCCTCCCCCAACTTTCTCTGAGCCTTTGGGGGTCCTTGTGACCTGGCCATTTAGTCCATTGTGCACAAGAAAAGTGCCGCTCAGAGGTAAAACAACCCAACGTTAAAGAACATGCTGGATGGCCTTGATGGGAGGCTACCATCTGTCTCCCAACAGCTGTTCCAGTGGGTCCCCTACCTCAACCTTCTCTGAGCCTTCGGGGTCCTTGTGACCTGGTCATTTAGCCCATTGTGTGTAAAAATAAAGTGCTGCTCAGAGGTAAAACACCCAACCCCCTATTCATAAAAGCATAATTCATTACAAGAGGTATTAAAAATGTCCATTTGCAACCAAACATGCCTGAACCCTTTTAACTAATACTTTTCTCAAGACTATAAGAAAAATTCCTTGAATAGAATTAAGTGTTTTTGAATTTTAAGTTTTCAATGGTTTGAGGATGATTATTGTAAAAAGTTACTTGCAAGAATCCTCATAGTTAAAAATCACAAGGAGTCCGATCAAATGATCTGGGCAGTCACGCTTTTAAACATCTACCTGTCATTAAAATAGTCACATAACCCAGCATCTCATTAGATGTGTGATAGAAGTTGCTACATCTTGTTGAAAATAGCGTAGTGTCAGTTCCTCATCGTCCAGCTGTTCAAGAAATTCTTCAAGTATTAGGTTGATAAAGCACTGCAAATTAATTGTTTCTTTGAAAAAAAAATAAGTCCGAAAACACTGGACAACAAATTATGATTTATGTTTTGGGGATGAAATGTGTTTCACTTCATGGATTTTTGGGATGCTGAACACAAAAATGACCATGAAAATGCTCGGTTGGCTATGGTTTCTAAAAAACTTTACTCTATTACATTATATATTGTCTTACACACTATGTTGATGATACAGGATACACAGTTAGCGACTTATCTCAATTAAATGCGACACCTCTCACTTGAATACAAATCCTGGAGCATCTGTTGTTACCATTCAACAGTGATCTGCTGTTACTGCTAAACTCCATTTGTCAAAACCATTGCAAATTGTACATATTGGGACCACTTGTATATTCAAAAAAGTAAGTTGACAATTTTAAGCATCATATTCATGCTTAGTGGCTCAAAAATAGTGAAGATTAGTGACATTTATTTCCAAAACATTTGACTGTTGATCAGTATGATGTGCTTCTTGAAATTGCACACCAGTCTTTTGATCATGTAGGGGAATTTCATGAATTATGTTGGGTTTCTTGGCTGACCAGTATTAATTGTTCTTTTAATCCATGTATCCAATAAATGAAAATGTACTTTATCAGTAAATCAAGTTAAATTTCTAAGCTTAGATGACATAATCCTTTTAAACCAATGACAGAAAACAGTGCACTTTTCAAAGTCAGGAGAGAGTAACTGGCAAATAACGAGGGGCGGGGGTGGCTCAGTCGGTAGCGCGCCAGGCTCGTAATCTGTAGTTCCCAGGTTCGAGTCCCAGCTGGGTCAGTGTTGAGATTTATCTCCGCAAAATTCCTCGCCCTGCCCACAGTCAGTAGGAGACAGCGATGGGCTTGGATAGGCCGCGTCTGTCGGATGGGATGTTAAGCCGTGACCCCATGTGAGGGAGAGAGCTACACCCTGTTCACGTTAAAGAACACACTGGATGGCCTTGACGGGAGGCTACCATCTGTCTTCAAACAGCTGTTCCAGTGGGTCCCCTCCCCTGACCTTCTCTGAGCCTTCGGGTCCATGTGACCTGTCCATTTAGCCCATGGTGTGCAAAAAAGTGCTGCTCAGAGGTAAAACAACCCAACCCAGGCAAATAACATTTATCCTGAAAGCTTTCAAAAGTAAAAAAATAGAACCCTTCTTTATGACTCTCTGCCAACATTCAGTGACATAGCTTTGTGACAGATGTTTTAGTATTGACTGATTGAGTCGTGAATTATGTAAGTTTTACAATTGCATTCTGGAGACTTCACAGATCCTATACTATGAAAACTGTTCACTATTTGATGAACTTGGTGAACACTAGTATTCTTAGAAATTGCTTCAAAATTTACTTTTTAATGCAGAATGCACTTTTTTAGAAAAAAAAAACCTATTAATGAAATAAAACTGAGATGCTATTAAACTTTTTTATATATTTATTTCACAGCAATTAGGCAGTTATTTGTTTAGGGTTGCAGTGTTAGAAACAAACTGTCATTGGTTGCTTACAGTCAATTTCAAAATTTCTTTAGTTATATGATGCTATAACTATTTACTAGGCAGCCCTTCGATTAATATTAGTATTTTTAGCTATATTGTGGTAAAGGAAAAAAAAATGTGTTTTGGGATGTATATTCTGTACTACATTCCACTATAGGCCCATCCCTCATATGCAAATTCATAGGAATTCCATTTAAATGTAGGTTATAAATTAGAGATTTGATTTTGACTAATACAAATTTACTGAAGTGAGAAATGAAATTCAATTGGACAATATTCAAGTGTGAAAAATTCGATTTAGGTTTGAACACAGGATTTCTGGTCACATGCCAGCTGCTCTATCATTAAAGCTACAACAGTGGCAATTCACACATGCATAAGTAAAGGGTTTCACCGCAATCTTCTTCCCTAAAAAGAGGACAGAAATTTCAGAGTCCTTCCCAATAAGTTATATCTCAAAACAGAGTTTGTAACATCTACAATGCCATGGGCTACCTCAAATCATATGGTTTGATCTTCACAAGTTGTGTGGGGCGGGGGTGGCTCAGTCGGTACCGTGCCAGGCTCGTAATCTGTAGTTCCCAGGTTCGAGTCCCAGCTGGGTCAGCGTTGAGATTTATCTCCACAAAATTCGTCGCCCTGCCCGCTGTCAGTAGGGGACACCGATGGGCTTGGAAAGGCCGCCGTCCGTCGGATGGGATGTTAAGCCGTGACCCCTTGTGCGGGAGAGACGTACCCTGTGCACATTAAAGAACACGCTGGATGGCCTTGACGGGAGGCTACCATCTGTCTCCCAACAGCTATTCCAGTGGGTCCCCTCCCCCAACCTTCTCTGAGCCTTCGGGGTCCTTGTGACCTGGCCATTTAGCCCATGGTGTGCAAAAAAAGTGCCGCTCAGAGGAAAAACAATCCAACGTTAAAGAACAGGCTGGATGGCCTTGACGGGAGGCTACCATCTGTCTCCCAACAGCTGTTCCAGTGGGTCCCCTCCCCCAACCATCTCTGAGCCTTCGGGGTCCTTGTGACCTGGCCATTTAGCCCATGGTGTGCAAAAAAAGTGCCGCTCAGAGGAAAAACAATCCAACGTTAAAGAACAGGCTGGATGGCCGTGACGGGAGGCTACCATCTGTCTCCCAACAGCTGTTCCAGTGGGTCCCCTCCCCCGACCTTCTCTGAGCCTTCGGGTCCATGTGACCTGGCCATTTAGCCCATGGTGTGCAAAAAAGTGCTGCTCAGAGGTAAAACAACCAAACCCAGGCAAATAATATTTATCCTGAAAGCTTTCAAAAGTAAAAAAATAGAACCCTTCTTTATGACTCTCTGCCAACATTCAATGACATAGCTTTGTGACAGATGTTTTAGTATTGACTGATTGAGTCGGGAATTATGTAAGTTTTACAATTGCATTCTGGAGACTTCACAGATCCTATACTATGAAAACTGTTCACTATTTGATGAACTTGGTGAACACTAGTATTCTTAGAAATTGCTTCAAAATTTACTTTTTAATGCAGAATGCACTTTTTTAGAAAAAAAAAACCTATTAATGAAATAAAACTGAGATGCTATTAAACTTTTTTATATATTTATTTCACAGCAATTAGGCAGTTATTTGTTTAGGGTTGCAGTGTTAGAAACAAACTGTCATTGGTTGCTTACAGTCAATTTCAAAATTTCTTTAGTTATATGATGCTATAACTATTTACTAAGCAGCCCTTCAATTAATATTAGTATTTTTAGCTATATTGTGGTAAAGGAAAAAAAAAAATGTGTTTTGGGAATGAGAAAGCGTATCTACAAGAAAACTTTAAACCATTGTCCTAACTTCATTTGAAATAAATTCAGTGAATGACTTCAGCATCATTTTTTAATAATTAGGGCACAAATAAGAAGATAGAGATATTTTTGAATTTTTAATTTATTGTTTTTTTAGTAGCATATCTGTTATATAAAGGATGGGTGTGTTTTTCCATTCACATTTATATATACAAATCCATTATATGCACTTGACATTTATTATTGTGATACAGTTGAATTATTTATCTGTGCGTATTTTACCACAGGGTCTAACAGAGTGTCTCGAACAGTTTACAATGCTCATGAAGGAGGGGTGTTTTCAGTGTGTGCGATGAAAGATGGAACATTCCTTACAGGCGGGGGAAGGGACCGAAGAATTGTTGAATGGGACCAGACACTTACTCGTACAGGAAGAGAAGCAAAAGTAAGATGGTTTTAATTCAATATGAAGTGTTTCCTCTATGCTCTTATAATATGTCACATTCAGAATATGAGATTTTAATCTTTATGTTAATGAACTTCTTCTGGTTCCCAACTTAGTTTAAATTGTTTACAAGAGAAAAATTAGAACTACTTTATGAAATAACAAAGAAAAATAGTTGCATGTTTATGGGTTGTTTTACGGGATCTTTATTTTTTAATAATAAGCAGTGGTGAGGAATTTTTTTTTTTTTTGTGTGTGTGTGTGGGGGGGGGGGGGGAATTTGGCTGTTTTGTATGTTGCATTTGTTCAAAATGCAAATTATTCTTACCATGGTAATGGAAAGAACACAATTTTCTTTTTAGAAACTGCAGCCTTCCCTTGGCCGAGTGGTTAGCGTGCTTGGCTGCAAATCTAAGGGACCTAGGTTCGAGCCCTGGGTAAGGCATGGATGTATGTGTCGTTTTTCTGCTGAGGTCCTGCCATCCTCTCAGACCTTCTACTATGGCATATAAACTGACAGGCTCCTGTCAGACCTCTGTGGCAAGCAGCTGCTTGAGGGGGTATTTTTCATTTTGAATTTTTTTCTGCTGAGGTCCTGCCATCCTCTCAGACCTTCTACTATGGCATATAAACTGACAGGCTCCTGTCAGACCTCTGTGGCAAGCAGCTGCTTGAGGGGTATTTTTCATTTTGAATTTTTTCTGTTCTGCTGAGGTCCTGCCATCCTCACAGACCTTCTACTATGGCATATAAACTGACAGGCTCCTGTCAGACCTCTGTGGCAAGCAGCTGCTTGAGGGGGTATTTTTCATTTTGAATTTTTTCTGCTGAGGTCCTGCCATCCTCTCAGACCTTCTACTATGGCATAAAAACTGACAGGCTCCTGTCAGACCTCTGTGGCAAGCAGCTGCTTGAGGGGGTATTTTTCATTTTGAATTTTCTCTGCTGAGGTCCTGCCATCCTCACAGACCTTCTACTATGGCATATAAACTGACAGGCTCCTGTCAGACCTCTGTGGCAAGCAGCTGCTTGAGGGGGTATTTTTCATTTTGAATTTTTTCTGCTGAGGTCCTGCCATCCTCTCAGACCTTCTACTATGGCATAAAAACTGACAGGCTCCTGTCAGACCTCTGTGGCAAGCAGCTGCTTGAGGGGGTATTTTTCATTTTGAATTTTCTCTGCTGAGGTCCTGCCATCCACACAGACCTACTATGGCGTATTAAACTGAGAGGCTCCTGTCAGACCTCTGTGGCAAGCAGCTGCTTGAGGGAGTATTTATTTTTATTGTTTGGGTTGGGAACTTGTTTCACTTCTAAAAGAATTGCTAGCGGTCATCATTGTGTCGATACTAGTGCATATTGCCTTTTACAAATGCAGGAGTGTTCAATTTATTTGCCATTATACTGTCAGAAGGTTAAGTATGACTCATTCACATTTGTTGATGGTGATTGCTATCTAGTGAAACATTCTGGTGGCTCTCTGCATAATTGCTTTTGCACTTGAACACTTGCACTGCGTACATGATATATCTCTTGGCTTTTGTATAGTACCATGTATTTGGAGCCTTGTGATGTTTAATTTAAAAATGACTCATGCCATTAAATTTAAAATTTCATTTTTTGTATATTATTAAAGCATGGACTTATTCTTACATGGAGCATTTCATCAATATAACTTTTTTGACTTTGTCAGGCAGGAGGGAAGAAATGATGATGATGATGATGGTGCTATTAGATTTTCAAATGATAGTCCTGTTGCAGAAAATCCGAATGCTGACAGGAGGAGGAAGATTTTTTTTTTGTATTACATGTGCAATGACTGTTTATGTTTATAAGTAAATTCTCCAGATAGTTCAGTTGAAATTTGGTATTAGGTGCAACAATTATTTTAATTTATGCTAGGTGGGGGGGGGGGGAAATAACTTATTTTCAGTTATTGCTTTAGCTATGCTGTATTTTGGATTTAATTTTAAATATCCTATTCATGTTCTTTTAGTCAAAGTTCTGTTGTGTGAGGGGCAGGGGTGGCTCAGTCGGTAGCACGCCAGGCTCGTAATCTGTAGTTCCCAGGTTCGAGTCCCAGCTGGGTCGGCGTTGAGATTTATCTCCGCAAAATTCCCCGCCCTGCCCACGGTCAGTAGGGGACACCGATGGGCTTGGAAAGGCCACCGTCTGTCGGATGGGACGTTAAGCCGTGGTCCCGTGTGCGGGAGAGCCATACCCTGTGCACGTTAAAGAACATGCTGGATGGCCTTGACGGGAGGCTACCATCTGTCTCCCAACAGCTGTTCCAGTGGGTCCCCTCCCCCAACCTTCTCTGAGCCTTCGGGGTCCATGTGACCTGGCCATTTAGCCCATGGTGTGCAAAAAAGTGCCGCTCAGAGGTAAAACAACCCAACTGTTGTGTGATGTGTTCATCCTATGTAATTAGTTTTATCACTGTTTTTTTTTCTGGATCTTGAAGTTTAATATAAATACCACCAGAAAGTGGGAATTTATCACAGTCATTTGTGAAAATTTTTGACTTCATCAGGAGGAAAGGAATGAAATAGTATCAATATATTACCCTATTTTCAATAGATAATGGACTTTTCAAAGGTACAATTTTTTGACTGGGTACAGTTGAAAAAATCCTGGCCATCTGGTACAATTCAGTTTTCTGTGATCAGCTCTATAAGAGGTAATTGTGTTCCTGCGAAACACGCGTGTATTTATAAATGTCTTTATTCCTAAGTTAAATATTAGTTGTTTTCAAACCATTAGCATTTGTATGAGATGTCCTCCATTGCCATTTTAATTATCTTTCAATATCAAAAGGGCCTATCACTCCAAAGGTCAAAGTCAGTATCAACTTTGAAGTTGCCCAGCTTGAGAATGATATATATCCTACCCTGACAGAAATCAAAATATCTTAAAGTTGTTCCTAAAACTCCTTCTTACTCTGGGGGCGCGGGTGGCTCAGTCGGTAGCGCGCCAGGCTCGTAATCTGTAGTTCCCAGGTTCGAGTCCCAGCTGGGTCAGCGTTGAGATTTATCTCCGCAAAATTCCACGCCCTGCCCACGGTCAGTAGGGGACACCGATGGGCTTGGAAAGGCCGCCGTCCGTTGGATGGGACGTTAAGCCGTGGCCCTGTGTGTGGAAGAGCCATACCCTGTGCACGTTAAAGAACACGCTGGATGGCCTTGACGGGAGGTTACCATCTGTCTCCCAACAGCTGTTCCAGTGGGTCCCCTCCCCCAACCTTCTCCGAGCCTTCGGGGTCCTTGTGACCTGGCCATTTAGCCCATGGTGTGCAAAAAAGTGCCACTCAGAGGTAAAACAATCCAACGTTAAAGAACACGCTGGATGGCCTTGACGGGAGGCTACCATCTGTCTCCCAACAGCTGTTCCAGTGGGTCCCCTCCCACAACATTCTCTGAGCCTTCGGGGTACTTGTGACCTGGCCATTTAGCCCATGGTGTGCAAAAAAGTGCCGCTCAGAGGTAAAACAATCCAACCCATCCTTCTTACTCTTCTCAGAATCTTTGGTGGAGGCATAGCAGAAGATAATATTTAGATCTTTAATTTCTGTTTTAAATATAGCTGTAGGAAATCATTCATTAATGCAGTCATATTCTAAAAGAGCATCACTGGCATGTCTGCTAAGCAACAGACCTTAACCCTATCGGAAATGAGAAGTTTTAAGATTTTTTTTTATTGTCTAACATCTGTTCATTCAGTTTCTTGTAATCCTGGAATGTCTAGGTTGTACTGCTGGAATTCTTGTGGGAGAACGTTAAGTGAATAATTTCTGTTTAAAGTTCTCGCATTATTAGCTGTGGAAAGAAAATGGTTAGTTGAATTTTTAAAGATACTGCATTTTTTTAGACAAGTAAATATTTATATAAATATTTGATAGCACATAAAACCTAACTAAAGCTTTGAAGTTGCATACAAACTATTTCCAAAATAAAGTTTACTCTTGCAAAATGTCTTTTTTTTTCAAAATTATAAAGATTTCGAAAGCATAATTTTTTCCTGTCAATGCAAATCCTTAACCACCACATTCTACCAATTTCTAGCTTGAGTGGTCAAAGTCATGCCAGGTTCATAATCTGCAGTTCCCAGGTTCGAGTTCCACCTATGCTAGTGTTGAGTATTATCTCCACTAAACCCTACCTTGTCCTTGATCAATATGGGAACTGATGACTTGGAAAGGCTGCTGCCCATCAGATGGGATGTGAAAGTCATGTGTCTGTGTGCAAGAGAGTTATACTTTGTACAGATTAAAGAACATGCTGAATGGCTTTGGCAAGAGACTTCGATCTGTCTAACAGCTGTTCGGTAGGTCTGCTTCCCCAACCTACTCTGAGCCCTTTGGAGTCCTTATGACCTTTTCATTTAGCTCATAGTGTGCAAAAAAAAAAGTGCTGCTCAGAGGTAAAACAACCAAACCTAACATGAACAGACCATTTACATTATTCATTTAAAATGCCGTTTTGCAACTTCTGATAGTGGGAATTCAAACTGTTGGGAGATTCCAGAACACTGATTTGTAATGTCTAATAAATACTTATTTATTTATACCAAAAAGAAAAAAGAAACAAACACATATCTCTTAAAACAAAGTAGGGGCGGGGGTGGCTCAGTCGGTAGCGCGCCAGACTCGTAATCTGTAGTTCCCAGGTTCAAGTCCCAGCTGGGTCAGCATTGAGATTTATCTCCGCAAAATTCCCCGCCCTGCCCACGGTCAGTAGGGGACACCGATGGGCTTGGAAAGGCCGCCGTCCGTCGGATGGGATGTTAAGTTGTGGCCCCGTGTGCGGGAGAGCCATACCCTGTGCATGTTAAAGAACACGCTGGATGGCCTTGACGGGAAGCTACCATCTGTCTCCCAACAGCTGTTCCAGTGGTCCCCTCCCCCAACCTTCTCTGAGCCTTCGTGGTCCTTGTGACCTGGCCATTTAGCCCATGGTGTACAAAAAAGTGCCGCCCAGAGGTAAAACAACCCAACCCAATTTAAAACAAAGTAATCGCATGTCTACAGGAAGAGAAATGGCAATGTGAGGGAAGTTTATAGCTTTTCTTTTCTCTGAAAATGAACTGAAAATAAAATGTTTTCAAAAATAATGTAATTATAAACTCCAAATATGCATCTAAATATTTCTAAATGATTTATTAGCTTCCCGAACAAACTGGTGGTGTGAGAGCTTTGGCACAAGGAAAAGGCAGTATGCTGCTCGTTGGTACCACAAAAAACTGCATCTTACAAGGAACACTGTCTTTGAATTTCTCGCTCGTAGTACAGGTAAGAGAAATGGTCTCATATTATTACAAATGTTATTTAATTATAATAAAATGTATTCTCGTAAAGATATTCTTATTTCATAACTTTAAAGAAGAATTATATGAAATTTTGCCGCTAAGATTGTCTAGTTGCACAATACTGAAAAAAAAATCCATCAACGGGGAAAAAATAATTTCTGAAATATATGAAATTAAACCATTTACTGCTATTCGTTGTTTCACCTCTTCTAATTCATTATTTTACATTCATGCAAATTTATTTTGTCCTGAAATGGCAATTATTTGTACAAATGTAGTACAAATAATATATATAAGTATACTTATATATGTATTATAATGAAAATTAATATTTACAGGGCCATACAGAAGAAATATGGGCTCTTACTGTTCATCCAAGTCAGAGCCAGTTCATGAGTGGTGGCCATGATCATTATATTCATTTATGGGACACCATGTCACATTCTGTAGTTTGGAGTAAAGATATTGGGGTAAGAGTTGTAGTTTATTTCTTTAGCTGTAATTTTATGCATTCAGTATGTGTACAAGTTTTCTTTTTTTAAAGTCTTTTGGATAAATTAATTTCATATAAATATTCTAATGTGGTATTGACTGCACATCAAAGACGCTTGGGTTCAAGTCCCAGATAAGGCATGGATGTTTCTTGTAATATCTTTGTAATGGTCACTAAAAACCATGAAAATGGCAAAAGTGTGAAAATGCTACAATGATATGAGAGGTAGAGTTATAATTGTAAATTGGTAAAGAAAATGTGAAATGATGTTTTTGAATGATGATATGGAGGTAATGAATCTCTTTTGTTGCGATCTTATGCAATCACGGCAATTCCCGGTTCCGCTTGTACAGCACTACCTGGTTATGAAAAGCCATGACCATCTGGAGCCGGGGGCAAGGAATACGCCCTATAGGCGCACCTCAACCCCAGCCTCACACGGCAGCAGTCCTATAGAAGGAAAGCTGACCATCGGAAGAAACCTTACTTTAATCTATTCCCCGGTTTGCAAATGTGCAAGGATATATAGATCCAAGCTCGATCGGCACCCGGGGTGGAGACTCTTAGTAAGACCCAGACTTTTGTGAGGGCTCTGGCTTACTAGGAATCAATCCGTTCTGCCGAGCTCTCGAACAGACCACCCAGGTCTCCTGATAGGTGAGGTCTCCGACGGCGTCACCATCCGACCGGCAATCAAGCCGGTCAGCAGCATCTTCTACCTCGGTTGGCTTCAGCAATGCTCCAGCCGGGGACCACCCCAACAGGCAAAACCTTGGCAATGCTCCAGCTGGTGCCCACTACAGCCGACAAAGCCTTCGGTAGGCTCCAGCTGGGGATCATCCCGACTGGCAAAGCCTCAGCCGGGTTGCTGGGCCCTAGGCCCCCCCCACCACGACAAGGTGGTCCCCTATCGGGGGGGGGGGGGGGGGATATGGAGGTAAGCCTTTGTAGGTTTTGGATAGATCAGGGGTGGGCAAATAGCGGCCCGCGGGCCACATTCGGCCCACTAAGAGTTTTTTGTGGCCCACCAAGACAGTCAGAAAAATCCGCCTTGAACTGAGATTTCCTTCCCGTGCGTGACCAAAGATTCGTCTCGTATTTTCCACTAGGACGGCCACGTCAATACGCATGCGCAGTGTAGATATGAAAACAATTGCCCACCCCTGGGATAGATGGTTCATGAGTTATAGAGAAGAGCTGTTGAGGGAGAAGGGCCCTTCCACTACTGTTCATGGTTTCTTTGATCTTACAGATATATTTTCATAACTGTCATTTAATCACTACAATTTCATTGTTACTATAAAAAGTTATTTTAGACCTTAACAGTCTGGAATCCTAATTATAATTACTTTCCATTAGGTAAAATAATGACAGCAATTTTATGATGGCACAAATGGATAAGAATTAAAGTACTTCTTTGTTCACATAAAGTTTCTGAAGTTTAATACATTTTTTTAGTCCATTTAATACATTTCATATTTTATCTCATGATACCACAGCTCTTCATAAAGATTAAATTGCATAAAAGTGAGCCATTCATTGTAATGTGTGTAATTGAAAGTCTTCTACCTATAATCTCGAAAGTGCATTATTGATTCCTTTCTTCCATATTACCCACCTTATCAATATTCTGCTGCTACTTCTCAACAAGTCTTAGAAATAATGGAGATCTCCAGTGTCACCAGAAACTCCAGTACATTCTCTTGATGTTTTATCACTGTATTCTAATAAACCGGGGTGGGGGTGGCTCAGTCGGTAGCGCGCCAGGCTCGTAATCTAGTTCCCAGGTTCGAGTCCCAGCTGGGTCAAAGTTGAAATTTATCTACGCAAAATTCCCTGCCCTGCCCACGGTCACTAGGGGACATCGATGGGCTTGGAAAGGCCGCCGTCCGTCGGATGGGATGTTAAGCCGTGGCCCCATGTGTGGGAGAGCCATACCCTGTGCACGTTAAAGAACTTGCTGGATGGCCTTGACGGGGGACTACCAGCTGTCTCCCAACAGCTGTTCCAGTGGGCCCCCTCCCCCAACCTTCTCCGAACCTTCGGGGTCCATGTGACCTGGCCATTTAGCCCATGGTGTGCAAAAAAGTGCCGCTCAGAGGTAAAACAACCAACCCAATCCTAATAAACCCATATTGTATGTAGTGATATGACTTAAGTCAATGTGACAGGATACTGCAAAACCCATGGTATGGCAGTGCTTTAGAGTGCATGACCCCCTGGATCTTGTAACACAGACCGATTTAGTTTCAAGTTGCGGATTGAGCATGGATGCAGACTGAGGGTGTGCCAATGGGCTTGCCTCTATCTGGCCTCATGGCCAAGGTTGTGATGTGCCATGTTGAAACAATAGCATTAAAATGTTGTTATTCAAGTTGCATTTTACATCCATTATGTAGATGATATTTTAATGTTTTGGAATTGCAATATGATAGAATTAAATAAGTTAATTGATACTTTGAATAACATTTTACCAAGTATCAAATTCATCCACTAAAGCAAACAAAATTATTAAATTCCATACCTTAAAATATTAATAGAAATATTAAATAGAAAAGACGTCCAACCAGATGTACAACTTCTGTTTACAGAAAACTTGCTTGTACCCTTAATATAGTTTTGAGAGATTCAGAAAGCACAAATCAATCGTAATAGTTCATGATATTCCTATTTAACACAAAAAGAATTTTTAATTTTACTCTAAAAATTGAATATCTACAGATAGACAGATACTTTTTTTTAAAAAGAACTTTTTTGCACACCATGGGCTAAATGGTCATGTCACAAGGACCCTGAAGGCTCAGAGAAGGTTGGGGGAGGGGACCCACTGGAACAGCTGTTGGGAGACAGATGGTAGCTTCCCGTCAAGGCCATCCAGCTTGTTCTCTAACGTTGGATTGTTTCACCTCTGAGGGCACTTTTCTCCACACCATGGGCTAAATGGTCATGTCACAAGGACCCTGAAGGCTCAGAGAAGGTTGGGGGAGGGGACCCACTGGAAGAGCTGTTGGGAGACAGATGGTAGCCTCCCGTCAAGGCCATCCAGTGTGTTCTTTAACGTGCACAGGGTATGGCTCTCCCGCAAAGGGGCCACGGCTTAACATCCCATCCGACGGACGGTGACCTTTCCAAGTCCATCGGTATCCCCTACTGACTGTGGGCAGAGCGGGGAATTTTGCGGAGATAAATCTCAATGCTGACCCAGCTGGGACTCGAACCTGGGAACTACAGATTATGAGCCTGGCACGCTACCGACTGAGCCACCCCCGCCCCATGGCTGAATGAAAAGGACATACTTCTACCAACAAGAAATAGGAAAACTCTTCCCATAATATGATCTATGAATCTTTGGAGACACTATCAAAAAATAGTGGAATGACAGTAGAATTACCCTGCATTGTTTGTAAGAGATTGCAATAAAAGAAAAAACCTTGAACTTGTATGACTTGCAAACTTATTTTCTGACTGACCCTTGTATATTTTTTAAATTGCTAATTAGCTGCATAAATTTCTAAGAATAGCTGAGTGCAGCAAGTTAGTTTCCTCTTATAAACTGCTATTTTGTCAAATGCTCAAAGGTTCCTCGCTACATTTTCTAGTTGCCATATAAGCAATAATTATTTAGGGGGGGAAATAATTCAGTGTGTGTATATGCTATGAAACCTATGCAAATAACACTATTGCTGTTAAATTTTAATTTCATTGTATTATATGTTTACAAATATTTCTTTCATTTTTGCTTCATAATAAACATTTTATCCACCAACTAAATTTTTGATTTAATTGAATCTTATTTTAAAAAGTGTATCAGCACATTTATCTAAAGTATCAACAATGTGCCCTCTTTTTTAAATAACCAATTCAGCTGTATTTATTTGTTATGCGTTTTATGTGTCATTTTAGGAATCAGTTCAGTCTGCATGTTACTCTCCTGATGGAAGTGTAATTGTACTTGCAACAACATCTGGTCGTTGGCTTGTCATGGATGCTACAACTAGGCAGATACATTCCATGCACGCAGATGGTAGTGAAGCTATAGACTGTATCAAGTTTTCACCAGGTAGTATTTTTAATTTATGAAGCACTTTATACAGGAGCAGACTTCTTTTCCACATAATTTAAAAAGAGACAGCATTCCAGTTTCATTAAAAAAAAATTGCTGTTTTAGAATTGGAAACCTGATAAACTAGGCTTTGGTGCTTTAAAGCAGTGGTTCTCAACCTTTTATGCTTCACATACCCCCTGGAAATGTGTATGTAACTGATGTGTATGTAACATACCCCTTGTATAGATAGATAAAACTATAGTTATAGTTTAACAATGGGAATGAAATAAAACTATATATATAACATATGTCTAGTGACTTTTGGGGGCAGGCTCGTAATCTGTAGTTCCCAGGTTCGAGTCCCAGCTGGGTCACCATTGAGATTTATCTCCGCAAAAATTCCCCGCCCTGCCCACGGTCAGTAGGGGACACCGATGGGCTTGGAAAGGCCGCCGTCCATCGGATGGGACATTAAGCCTTTGCCCCGTGTGCGGGAGAGCCATACCCTGTGCATGTTAAAGAACACGCTGGATGGCCTTGACGGGAGGCTACCATCTGTCTCCGAACAGCTGTTCCAGTGGGTCCCCTCCCCCAACCTTCTCTGAGCCTTCGGGGTCCTTGTGACCTGGCCATTTAGCCCATGGTGTGCAAAAAAAGTGCCGCTCAGAGGTAAAACAATCCAACGTTAAAGAACACGCTGGATGGCCTTGAATGGAGACTACAATCTGTCTCCCAACAGCTATTCCAGTGGGTCCCCTCCCCCAACCTTCTCTGAACCTTCGGGGTCCTTGTGACCTGGCCATTTAGCCCATGGTGTGCAAAAAAGTGCCGCTCAGAGGTAAAACAACCCACTCTAGTGACTTTTGAGTTCTCACAGCGTACCCCAAAAAAATTTACCACGTTGAGAACCCCTACTCTAAAATATTATGTCTTTTTACCGTTATTTCAATTAGAGTCAAATTTCTCCCATTTCCCATTAATTGGCAACATTTAACTTTACCCCACTTTATCAAGATATCATTCTTTTGCTTTTGTGAAAAAAAATATGTGACATATTTGACTATGAAGTTGAAACATAAAGCCAACAGTTGCCTTTAAATGCAATGCACTGACTTTGAGAGGCAGCTCACTGAATTTTCAGTAGTAAATATAAAGACTAAATATGTCAGTAAAAAGGGATAAACAGTTTTAGGTTCATTTAATTATGGTAACTACAAGCAAGCTTAGATCTAGAAAAAAATTGGGGGGGGGGAGGCAAAACACTTGATTCCCAATGCAGTATAGCATTTCCCTATTCATTTTATGTTTTTTTTTAAAGAAAATCTCTTGAAAAATGCATGAAATATAAATAGGTTTGTTAATTTTTGCCCTCTTTTACCCCTACTTGTATTCTGAAGGGGTGGAGTGGGGGTCATGCCTACAAGAGTATTTTAACCCTCTTGTTCCAGTTGTTGATGATGTTAATCAAGAAGCAAAATAATATGTATGTATTTAAAAAAAAATCCTATTAATTACTCACTGATAGCATTAATAGCTCATTATCTAATTATGTAGTAGGCTTTTGCTATCCATGGTACTTACAATTGTTTTTATATATCCTCCATTTTTTAAGAGGGAAGGGAAGTCATTTTTTCATATGTTAGGATGATGGTTTTGGGGAAAGGGTTAAAAGCAATCTTCAGTAAGAGTCCAGTCTTGATTATTTTTTTTTATTCAAAGTGTTTTTTAAACAGTTGCTTTTTATTTGAGATATAACTTGTTAAAGTCTAACCCCACAAAATCCTTCCCCCATTTCATCAGGGGGGGAGGGGAATAATGGAGGCAAAATTTGAAACAGTTTGACAGTCATTATATGAACTTTCATTTGATACCTAATGTGTAACTGTAGGCCCTCCAAATTTGGAAAATATGGTAGAATAATATTGACATTTCTCGTTTTTTAGGGGGGGGGGGGAGAAAGCATGGGTTGAGTCAATTTTTAATAACTTATGGCACTCCCCACATCAGAACCTTTCAGTTGATGTATGGCTGGTTACTTTTGACATTTGTATTCTGAAGATATCCTTTTTAGAGGGGTAGAATGTATGGGGGTCAGTTTTTCATTAGCCTATAAATATTATAATTAATTAGGTCACTAACCTATAATATTCCTCATGTCAGAAGCTTTCATGTGACTTATTACTTGTTACTTTTGGCATGCATGTTCTGAAGATATAGCTGAAGAATTGTTTTCATATTTCCCCATTGTTAGGGGAGAAGAAAGCCTGGAGGGTTAATTTTTTTATAGCCTATGACAATCCCCACATCACAAGCTTTCATTTGACACATAAGTCATTAAGTTTCTCTGTCATAGGGGCAGGGCGACTCAGTCGGTAGCATGCCAGGCTCATAATCTGTAGTTCCCAGGTTCGAGTCCCAGCTGGTCAGCGTTGAGATTTATCTCCGCAAAATTCCCCGCCCTGCCCACGGTCAGTAGGGGACACCGATGGGCTTGAAAAGGTCGCCGTCCGTCGGATGGGACATTAAGCCGTGGCCCCGTGTGCGGGAGAGCCATAACCTGTGCACGTTAAAGAACACGCTGGATGGCCTTGACGGGAGACTACCATCTGTCTCCCAACAGCTGTTCCAGTGGGTCCCCTCCCCCAACATTCTCTGAGCCTTCGGGGTCCTTGTGACCTGGCCATTTAGCCCATTGTGTGCAAAAAGTGCCGCTCAGAGGTAAAACAACCCAACTTTTCTGTCACATTCAAAAAGATATGGTGGAACAACTGTTTTGACAAACCAGCAAATGTTAGGTCTAAAACAATAGGAAGATAGGTAAAAATTGAAATGTGACAAGGTAAGTTTTTTACATCTCTCAAGCCATGCTTTCTTGACCTTTAACTCTAGAAGTGGCAACTGTTGAACTTTTGACAGATGAGGTATTTTTAAGGTGCAACCCCTGATTTTTTTTTTTTAACAATTGTCTGAGGCACATTTTCCACCACAAAGAAGTTTCTGTCATTAATGTTTGGGCATCATTGAATAGAGTGAAATTAAAAGTCTAAGCATTCATCTAGCATTTGTTTGAAGTAAAGATATTGATAATATTTGATGTTATGCTCTCTATTAAATTGCATTTTTTTTTTCACTAAATGTCTGTCATTTTAGAGTATACTGTGAGTTAAAATGGCCGAAAAATCTGATGCCATTCATTCAATTGTGTAGTTCTTATACTTGAGCCTTTAGAATATTTTAGTCATTGATATTTTAGGTCTTACGCATACACTGGCCAGTCATAGGGGCGGGGGTGGCTCAGTCGGTAGCGCGCCAGGCTCGTAATCTGTAGTTCCCATGTTCGAGTTCCAGCTGAGTCAGCGTTGAGATTTATCTCCGCAAAACTCCCCGCCCTGCCCACGGTCAGTAGGGGACACCGGTGGGCTTGGAAAGGCCGCCGTCCATCGGATGGGATGTTAAGAGATGGCCCTGTGTGCGGGAGAGCCATACCCTGTGCACATTAAAGAACACGCTGGATGGCCTTGACGGGAGGCTACCATCTGTCTCCCAACAGCTGTTCCAGTGGGTCTCCTCCCCCAACCTTCACTGAACCTTCCGGGTCCTTGTGACCTGGCAATTTAGCCCATGGTGTGCAAAAAAGTGTCGCTCAGAGGTAAAACAATCCAACGTTAAAGAACACGCTGGATGGCCTTGACGGGAAGCTACCAACTGTCTCCCAACAGCTGTTCCAGTGGGTCCTATCCCCCAACCTTCTCTGAGCCTTCGGGGTCCTTGTGACCTGGCCATTTAGCCCATGGTGTGCAAAAAAGTGCTGCTCAGAGGTAAAACAACCCAACCCAACCCTGACCAGTCATATGTATAATAATAGAGAGAACTTTACCGACCAATTTAAATAAATTTTTTTTAAATAAGCAACCACTTAGTATGCAGTCCGATTACACAAAATTCAGTTGTATATCTCTGAGCAATAGTGTCTTAGAAAGATTTTAATGATGATACATTGTAAAACCATTGGAAGCTTACAATAAAATATTTGTAATGATTATAGTGTTTTCTGTAATAGCTATTATTTTATGATTTTTTTACCTACTTTTACCATCATGTAATTTTCTGTGATATTTTTTTCCAGATGGTCGATTTCTTGCCATTGGTTCCCATGACAACTATATTTATATATATCAAGTAGATGATGAATACCGAAAGTACAATAGAATTGGACGCTGTACAGTAAGTATTTATCTTAATTATGTAAATGATGAAACATTGCCACAGAAAACATTGATGATTCATCCTGCATGTAAAGTGTGTAACATGCACTTGTGTATAATAATTTCCTCCCAATGGATATTATCATCCATTAGGAGGAAATTGTCACCTACTTCACCATCATAGGGCTTGATATTGGGATCAAGGATGTCATCCTGATATCTCGGAGCATTCACAAAACCTTCAAACACATGGAGGCTGGTAAGAGCATCCAATGAGAGCCCAGCCCATGCAGATCACTACCAAATGCACTTCACTCAATGATGCTATAGGATATGTTGCAGATTTACACTTCTCTCCACATCAGTGTATATCTGCTGTCAATTGTAGAGAAAAATCTGGTCTCGTCTGTTGACAAGATATGACTCCATTGTTCTTGGGTCTAGATGTAACGCTCCAAACAAATGCAAAATACTTGAAGTTTTATGCTCCGGATAGCTTAGACGGGCGCCAGGCAATAATTAACAAATTGCCAAAGTAGAATAAGTTGATAATAAGTTGATTTAGGGTTCAAATACCAGCGAGTGTTTATGAGTAAGAAAAAATGATTGTCAAGTAATATAAAAAAATCCTTAATTCGCGTTGCTCAAGAGAAAAAACTGTACAGACTCAAAAGGTTTATAACAAAACAGATTTATTTCCAAAATAATTCAACTCACCAAGACATCAATGAAGAACACATAATTCCAACTCCTGTGCTATACGCACTGTGCTTGGTGCTACGCACCTTGTGCTCGTGCACTCACTTGTGCTTAGCTTGTGCTACTCCTTCTACTACTCTACTGCTTATGCTACTGCTTAAGTGACTCATAGGTCACCAGTTTTTTTACATGAGGCCGGCGCATGCCGGGAAAGACATTAACATACTATGACAAACGACGCAAAAGCTATGACGCAAGAGGGGGCGTGTCCTGCACGCGCTTTAACGGTACAGTCGGAAGATCGGAGTTGCAGTGCATGCGCAACTCCTAGAAACTTGGAAACGAGTGCTGCAATGCCAAAAAGGAAATAAAAATCCCAAAAATGATAAATATAACGTAAATTAAACAAAACTGGTTAAGGTAAAGCAAAAGTGAACGATGGGGCATCACATAGACTGCATGATCATCGCACCATTTCAAGTGGTCATTCTCAAGATGAATGGGGTGTGTACAATGGGTCAACAGGTGTTGAGTCCTGGCTTTGTGAAGCTTTCTGGTCATAGTTGAAAGGGATGCCTAGCTTCCTGTGGCTGCAATGAGGTCTAAAATGCAGAGATGAGGCTGTTGCTCTCCTGTTCCATCATAATAGTAGTTCAAAATATAAAAAATCCAAATAAAAAAAATGGTTGTAACATTTTTATTTTTTGGTTTGTAACATTTGGATACTTTTTATCATTGCTTGGGTTCTTTGGAACTGCTATCATAACATTGAGATAACAGAATAGTGGACACTAAAGAATATCGCCATTCTTCCAACAATCTAATAGCCATTCATTGTGTTGAATTATCTAAACGTTTTCTTTTAGGCATCAGGAAGCAGTCGGGTATTTTAGAATGACTGTGTGGCATTTTGATTTGAAATTATCAAGCATCTTCTAACACAACCAAAAGGAAATGTTGAACCTGTGAAGCCCCCTATTCCTGTTCAGGATAAAAAAAAAAGGCTTTAAAAAACAACAGGAAGAAATGTGTAATTTTTTTTTTCTTAAATCATAATTCATTGTATGCATTATGTAGAGCAAGACTCTGTTTAGTGAGTTACCATGAGTATAGTTCCAATAGGGACAATAACCTGACCTGGTAGGAACAATAACCTGACAAGCAACATTAACAAACGTCTTTGGGGTTCATCACGTATGAGCAGCTTTTGCATATTCTGAGCTCATTTGCTTTACAACTCTATTGCATTATTATGTTTTTTAAATTAGAGAAAAATTAGCTTTTGTTGCAAACATTTAGAGTAGTAGAAAATGGTAATTTTATAATTTTGAAACCAAATGTAGAACATTTTAATTCTTATTATGGAATAAGTTTTTCAAATTATTATCATATGAAAATAAGCAAAAAAAAACACTTAACGAGGTGGTAATGAAATGGATTGTCTGAATTCACTGTGCAGTTACTCAATTTTTTTTTTCATGTGTTTAAAAATTGTTGCTAAATCATTAAGTGTATTGCACCAAAGAGGAAAAATTATAAGTTAAACTAGACTTAATATTATAGTACACTAGCAGATTTATCTGGCTTTGCTCAGGTTTGAAATCCTCTAAAGCAGTGGTTCTCAAACTTTTATGCTTCATGTACCCCCTGGAAATGTGTATGTAACTGGCGTACCCCTTGTATAGATAGATAAAACTATAGTTATAGTATAACAATGGGAATAAAATAAAACATATATATCAGTGGTTCTCAACCTTTTATGCTTCACGTATCCCCTGGAAATGTGTATGTAACTGGCGTACCCCTTGTATAGATAGATAAAACTATAGTTATAGTAAAACAATGGGAATAAAATAAAACATATATATCAGTGGTTCTCAACCTTTTATGCTTCACGTACCCCCTGGAAATGTGTATGTAACTGGCGTACCCCTTGTATAGATAGATAAAACTATAGTTATAGTATAACAATGGGAATAAAATAAAACATATATATATCAGTGGTTCTCAACCATTTATGCTTCACGTACCCCCTGGAAAAGTGTATGTAACTGGCGTACCACTTGTATAGATAGATAAAACTATAGTTATAGTATAACAATGGGAATAAAATAAAACATATATATATCAGTGGTTCTCAACCTTTTATGCTTCACATACCACCTGGAAATGTGTATGTAACTGGTGTACCCCTTGTATAGATAGATAAAACTATAGTTATAGTATAACAATGGGAATAAAATAAAACATATATATATATCAGTGGTTCTCAACCTTTTATGCTTCATGTACCCCCTGGAAATGTGTATGTAACTGGCGTACCCCTTGTATAGATAGATAAAACTATAGTTATAGTATAACAATGGGAATAAAATAAAACATATATATATCAGTGGTTCTCAACCTTTTATGCTTCACATACCACCTGGAAATGTGTATGTAACTGGTGTACCCCTTGTATAGATAGATAAAACTATAGTTATAGTATAACAATGGGAATAAAATAAAACATATATATATATCAGTGGTTCTCAACCTTTTATGCTTCATGTACCCCCTGGAAATGTGTATGTAACTGGCGTACCCCTTGTATAGATAGATAAAACTATAGTTATAGTATAACAATGGGAATAAAATAAAACATATATATCAGTGGTTCTCAACCTTTTATGCTTCACGTACCCCCTGGAAATGTGTATGTAACTGGCGTACCCCTTGTATAGATAGATAAAACTATAGTTATAGTATAACAATGGGAATAAAATAAAACATATATATATCAGTGGTTCTCAACCATTTATGCTTCACGTACCCCCTGGAAAAGTGTATGTAACTGGCGTACCACTTGTATAGATAGATAAAACTATAGTTATAGTATAACAATGGGAATAAAATAAAACATATATATATCAGTGGTTCTCAACCTTTTATGCTTCACATACCACCTGGAAATGTGTATGTAACTGGTGTACCCCTTGTATAGATAGATAAAACTATAGTTATAGTATAACAATGGGAATAAAATAAAACATATATATATATCAGTGGTTCTCAACCTTTTATGCTTCATGTACCCCCTGGAAATGTGTATGTAACTGGCGTACCCCTTGTATAGATAGATAAAACTATAGTTATAGTATAACAATGGGAATAAAATAAAACATATATATATCAGTGGTTCTCAACCTTTTATGCTTCACATACCACCTGGAAATGTGTATGTAACTGGTGTACCCCTTGTATAGATAGATAAAACTATAGTTATAGTATAACAATGGGAATAAAATAAAACATATATATATATCAGTGGTTCTCAACCTTTTATGCTTCATGTACCCCCTGGAAATGTGTATGTAACTGGCGTACCCCTTGTATAGATAGATAAAACTATAGTTATAGTATAACAATGGGAATAAAATAAAACATATATATCAGTGGTTCTCAACGTTTTATGCTTCACGTACCCCCTTTAAATGTGTATGTAACTGGCGTACCCCTTGTATAGATAGATAAAACTATAGTTATAGTATAACAATGGGAATAAAATAAAACATATATATCAGTGGTTCTCAACCTTTTATGCTTCACGTACCCCCTGGAAAAGTGTATGTAACTGGCGTACCACTTGTATAGATAGATAAAACTATAGTTATAGTATAACAATGGGAATAAAATAAAACATATATATATCAGTGGTTCTCAACCTTTTATGCTTCACATACCACCTGGAAATGTGTATGTAACTGGTGTACCCCTTGTATAGATAGATAAAACTATAGTTATAGTATAACAATGGGAATAAAATAAAACATATATATATATCAGTGGTTCTCAACCTTTTATGCTTCATGTACCCCCTGGAAATGTGTATGTAACTGGCGTACCCCTTGTATAGATAGATAAAACTATAGTTATAGTATAACAATGGGAATAAAATAAAACATATATATATCAGTGGTTCTCAACCTTTTATGCTTCACATACCACCTGGAAATGTGTATGTAACTGGTGTACCCCTTGTATAGATAGATAAAACTATAGTTATAGTATAACAATGGGAATAAAATAAAACATATATATATATCAGTGGTTCTCAACCTTTTATGCTTCATGTACCCCCTGGAAATGTGTATGTAACTGGCGTACCCCTTGTATAGATAGATAAAACTATAGTTATAGTATAACAATGGGAATAAAATAAAACATATATATATATCAGTGGTTCTCAACCTTTTATGCTTCATGTACCCCCTGGAAATGTGTATGTAACTGGCGTACCCCTTGTATAGATAGATAAAACTATAGTTATAGTATAACAATGGGAATAAAATAAAACATATATATATCAGTGGTTCTCAACCTTTTATGCTTCACATACCACCTGGAAATGTGTATGTAACTGGTGTACCCCTTGTATAGATAGATAAAACTATAGTTATAGTATAACAATGGGAATAAAATAAAACATATATATATATCAGTGGTTCTCAACCTTTTATGCTTCATGTACCCCCTGGAAATGTGTATGTAACTGGCGTACCCCTTGTATAGATAGATAAAACTATAGTTATAGTATAACAATGGGAATAAAATAAAACATATATATATCAGTGGTTCTCAACCTTTTATGCTTCACATACCCCCTGGAAAAGTGTATGTAACTGGCGTACCACTTGTATAGATAGATAAAACTATAGTTATAGTATAACAATGGGAATAAAATAAAACATATATATATCAGTGGTTCTCAACCTTTTATGCTTCACATACCACCTGGAAATGTGTATGTAACTGGTGTACCCCTTGTATAGATAGATAAAACTATAGTTATAGTATAACAATGGGAATAAAATAAAACATATATATATATCAGTGGTTCTCAACCTTTTATGCTTCATGTACCCCCTGGAAATGTGTATGTAACTGGCGTACCCCTTGTATAGATAGATAAAACTATAGTTATAGTATAACAATGGGAATAAAATAAAACATATATATATCAGTGGTTCTCAACCTTTTATGCTTCACATACCACCTGGAAATGTGTATGTAACTGGTGTACCCCTTGTATAGATAGATAAAACTATAGTTATAGTATAACAATGGGAATAAAATAAAACATATATATATATCAGTGGTTCTCAACCTTTTATGCTTCATGTACCCCCTGGAAATGTGTATGTAACTGGCATACCCCTTGTATAGATAGATAAAACTATAGTTATAGTATAACAATGGGAATAAAATAAAACATATATATCAGTGGTTCTCAACGTTTTATGCTTCACGTACCCCCTTTAAATGTGTATGTAACTGGCGTACCCCTTGTATAGATAGATAAAACTATAGTTATAGTATAACAATGGGAATAAAATAAAACATATATATCAGTGGTTCTCAACCTTTTATGCTTCACGTACCCCCTGGAAAAGTGTATGTAACTGGCGTACCACTTGTATAGATAGATAAAACTATAGTTATAGTATAACAATGGGAATAAAATAAAACATATATATATCAGTGGTTCTCAACCTTTTATGCTTCACATACCACCTGGAAATGTGTATGTAACTGGTGTACCCCTTGTATAGATAGATAAAACTATAGTTATAGTATAACAATGGGAATAAAATAAAACATATATATATATCAGTGGTTCTCAACCTTTTATGCTTCACGTACCCCCTGGAAAAGTGTATGTAACTGGCGTACCACTTGTATAGATAGATAAAACTATAGTTATAGTATAACAATGGGAATAAAATAAAACATATATATATCAGTGGTTCTCAACCTTTTATGCTTCACATACCACCTGGAAATGTGTATGTAACTGGTGTACCCCTTGTATAGATAGATAAAACTATAGTTATAGTATAACAATGGGAATAAAATAAAACATATATATATATCAGTGGTTCTCAACCTTTTATGCTTCATGTACCCCCTGGAAATGTGTATGTAACTGGCGTACCCCTTGTATAGATAGATAAAACTATAGTTATAGTATAACAATGGGAATAAAATAAAACATATATATCAGTGGTTCTCAACGTTTTATGCTTCACGTACCCCCTTTAAATGTGTATGTAACTGGCGTACCCCTTGTATAGATAGATAAAACTATAGTTATAGTATAACAATGGGAATAAAATAAAACATATATATCAGTGGTTCTCAACCTTTTATGCTTCACGTACCCCCTGGAAAAGTGTATGTAACTGGCGTACCACTTGTATAGATAGATAAAACTATAGTTATAGTATAACAATGGGAATAAAATAAAACATATATATATCAGTGGTTCTCAACCTTTTATGCTTCACATACCACCTGGAAATGTGTATGTAACTGGTGTACCCCTTGTATAGATAGATAAAACTATAGTTATAGTATAACAATGGGAATAAAATAAAACATATATATATATCAGTGGTTCTCAACCTTTTATGCTTCATGTACCCCCTGGAAATGTGTATGTAACTGGCGTACCCCTTGTATAGATAGATAAAACTATAGTTATAGTATAACAATGGGAATAAAATAAAACATATATATCAGTGGTTCTCAACGTTTTATGCTTCACGTACCCCCTTTAAATGTGTATGTAACTGGCGTACCCCTTGTATAGATAGATAAAACTATAGTTATAGTATAACAATGGGAATAAAATAAAACATATATATCAGTGGTTCTCAACCTTTTATGCTTCACGTACCCCCTGGAAAAGTGTATGTAACTGGCGTACCACTTGTATAGATAGATAAAACTATAGTTATAATATAACAATGGGAATAAAATAAAACATATATATATCAGTGGTTCTCAACCTTTTATGCTTCACATACCACCTGGAAATGTGTATGTAACTGGTGTACCCCTTGTATAGATAGATAAATCTATAGTTATAGTATAACAATGGGAATAAAATAAAACATATATATATATATCAGTGGTTCTCAACCTTTTATGCTTCATGTACCCCCTGGAAATGTGTATGTAACTGGTGTACCCCTTGTATAGATAGATAAAACTATAGTTATAGTATAACAATGGGAATAAAATAAAACATATATATATCAGTGGTTCTCAACCTTTTATGCTTCACGTACCCCCTGGAAAAGTGTATGTAACTGGCGTACCACTTGTATAGATAGATAAAACTATAGTTATAGTATAACAATGGGAATAAAATAAAACATATATATATCAGTGGTTCTCAACCTTTTATGCTTCACATACCACCTGGAAATGTGTATGTAACTGGTGTACCCCTTGTATAGATAGATAAATCTATAGTTATAGTATAACAATGGGAATGAAATAAAACATATATATATATCAGTGGTTCTCAACCTTTTATGCTTCATGTACCCCCTGGAAATGTGTATGTAACTGGTGTACCCCTTGTATAGATAGATAAAACTATAGTTATAGTATAACAATGGGAATAAAATAAAACATATATATCAGTGGTTCTCAACCTTTTATGCTTCATGTACCCCCTGGAAATGTGTATGTAACTGGCATACCCCTTGTATAGATAGATAAAACTATAGTTATAGTATAACAATGGGAATAAAATAAAACATATATATATATATCAGTGGTTCTCAACCTTTTATGCTTCACGTACCCCCTGGAAATGTGTATGTAACTGGCGTACCCCTTGTATAGATAGATAAAACTATAGTTATAGTATAACAATGGGAATAAAATAAAACATATCTATCAGTGGTTCTCAACCTTTTATGCTTCATGTACCCCTTGGAAATGTGTATATAACTGGCATACCCCTTGTATAGATAGATAAAACTATAGTTATAGTATAACAATGGGAATAAAATAAAACATATATATCAGTGGTTCTCAACCTTTTACGCTTCATGTACCCCCTGGAAATGTGTATGTAACTGGCATACCCTTTGTATAGATAGATAAAACTATAGTTATAGTATAACAATGGGAATAAAATAAAACATATATATCAGTGGTTCTCAACCTTTTATGCTTCATGTACCCCCTGGAAATGTGTATGTAACTGGCATACCCCTTGTATAGATAGATAAAACTATAGTTTTAGTATAACAATGGGAATTAAATAAAACATATATATCAGTGGTTCTCAACGTTTTATGCTTCACGTACCCCCTTTAAATGTGTATGTAACTGGCGTACCCCTTGTATAGATAGATAAAACTATAGTTATAGTATAACAATGGGAATAAAATAAAACATATATATCAGTGGTTCTCAACCTTTTATGCTTCACATACCACCTGGAAATGTGTATGTAACTGGCGTACCCCTTGTATAGATAGATAAAACTATAGTTATAGTATAACAATGGGAATAAAATAAAACATATCTATCAGTGGTTCTCAAACTTTTATGCTTCATGTACCCCCTGGAAATGTATATGTAACTGGCATACCCCTTGTATAGATAGATAAAACTATAGTTATAGTATAACAATGGGAATAAAATAAAACATATATATATATCAGTGGTTCTCAACCTTTTATGCTTCACGTACCCCCGGGAAATGTGTATGTAACTGGCGTACCCCTTGTATAGATAGATAAAACTATAGTTATAGTATAACAATGGGAATAAAATAAAACATATCTATCAGTGGTTCTCAACCTTTTATGCTTCATGTACCCCCTGGAAATGTGTATGTAACTGGCATACCCCTTGTATAGATAGATAAAACTATAGTTATAGTATAACAATGGGAATTAAATAAAACATATATATCAGTGGTTCTCAACGTTTTATGCTTCACGTACCCCCTTTAAATGTGTATGTAACTGGCGTACCCCTTGTATAGATAGATAAAACTATAGTTATAGTATAACAATGGGAATAAAATAAAACATATATATCAGTTGTTCTCAACCTTTTATGCTTCACATACCACCTGGAAATGTGTATGTAACTATCGTACCCCTTATATAGATAGATAAACCTATAGTTATAGTAAAACAATGGGAATAAAATAAAACATATATATATCAGTGGTTCTCAACCTTCTATGCTTCACGTACCCCGTGGAAATGTGTATGTAACTGGCGTACCCCTTGTATAGATAGATAAAACTATAGTTATAGTATAACAATGGGAATAAAATAAAACATATATATATCAGTGGTTCTCAACCTTTTATGCTTCACGTACCCCCTGGAAAAGTGTATGTAACTGGCGTACCCCTTGTATAGATAGATAAAACTATAGTTATAGTATAACAATGGGAATAAAATAAAACATATCTATCAGTGGTTCTCAAACTTTTATGCTTCATGTACCCCCTGGAAATGTGTATGTAACTGGCGTACCCCTTGTATAGATAGATGAAACTATAGTTATAGTATAACAATGGGAATAAAATAAAACATATATATCAGTGGTTCTCAACCTTTTATGCTTCACGTACCCCCTGGAAATGTGTATGTAACTATCGTACCCCTTATATAGATAGATAAAACTATAGTTATAGTAAAACAATGGGAATAAAATAAAACATATATATATCAGTGGTTCTCAACCTTTTATGCTTCACGTACCCCGTGGAAATGTGTATGTAACTGGCGTACCCCTTGTATAGATAGATAAAACTATAGTTATAGTAAAACAATGGGAATAAAATAAAACATATATATATCAGTGGTTCTCAACCTTTTATGCTTCATGTACCCTGTGGAAATGTGTATGTAACTTGCGTACCCCTTGTATAGATAGATAAAACTATAGTTATAGTAAAACAATGGGAATAATATAAAACATATATATATCAGTGGTTCTCAACCTTTTATGCTTCACGTACCCTGTGGAAATGTGTATGTAACTGGTGTACCCCTTGTATAGATAGATAAAACTATAGTTATAGTATAACAATGGGAATAAAATAAAACATATATATATATCAGTGGTTCTCAACCTTTTATGCTTCACGTATCCCCTGGAAATGTGTATGTAACTGGCGTACCCCTTGTATAGATAGATAAAACTATAGTTATAGTAAAACAATGGGAATAAAATAAAACATATATATCAGTGGTTCTCAACGTTTTATGCTTCACGTACCCCCTTTAAATGTGTATGTAACTGGCGTACCCCTTGTATAGATAGATAAAACTATAGTTATAGTATAACAATGGGAATAAAATAAAACATATCTATCAGTGGTTCTCAAACTTTTATGCTTCATGTACCCCCTGGAAATGTGTATGTAACTGGCGTACCCCTTGTATAGATAGATGAAACTATAGTTATAGTATAACAATGGGAATAAAATAAAACATATATATCAGTGGTTCTCAACCTTTTATGCTTCACGTACCCCCTGGAAATGTGTATGTAACTATCGTACCCCTTATATAGATAGATAAAACTATAGTTATAGTAAAACAATGGGAATAAAATAAAACATATATATATCAGTGGTTCTCAACCTTTTATGCTTCACGTACCCCGTGGAAATGTGTATGTAACTGGCGTACCCCTTGTATAGATAGATAAAACTATAGTTATAGTAAAACAATGGGAATAAAATAAAACATATATATATCAGTGGTTCTCAACCTTTTATGCTTCATGTACCCTGTGGAAATGTGTATGTAACTGGCGTACCCCTTGTATAGATAGATAAAACTATAGTTATAGTAAAACAATGGGAATAAAATAAAACATATATATATCAGTGGTTCTCAACCTTTTATGCTTCACGTACCCTGTGGAAATGTGTATGTAACTGGCGTACCCCTTGTATAGATAGATAAAACTATAGTTATAGTATAACAATGGGAATAAAATAAAACATATATCAGTGGTTCTCAACCTTTTATGCTTCACGTACCCCCTGGAAATGTTATGTAACTGGCGTACCCCTTGGATAGATAGATAAAACTATAGTTATAGTATAACAGTGGGAATAAAATAAAACATATATATCAGTGGTTCTCAACCTTTTATGCTTCATGTACCCCCTGGAAATGTTATGTAACTGGCGTACCCCTTGGATAGATAGATAAAACTATAGTTATAGTATAACAATGGGAATAAAATAAAACACACACACATATATATAACATACATCTAGTGACTTTTGAGCTCTCATGGCGTACTGTGTACCCTACATTGAGAATCCCTACTCTAAAATATATAGTAGATGGCATTCCCCATATCGCAAACTTTCATTGGCATAAAACTCATTGTGATTGTTTTGCTTCACCACCCCTGCTACCCACCCGCTGGTAAAATTTTAATCCCCCTCTTTTAGGGGATGTTTGAAAACTCTCTATATAGCAGATGGTACTGTCCGTATGATTTTGAATAATTGCTAATGCTATGTCTGTGAGAGACACCAGTGTTTAACTGCTAATGTTAAGTCCATGGGAATTTCGAGAAATTTAAGCTCACCCACCCCAATATTGGTTGACCCAAATGCAGTAGGTTCACACACAGTTATATTCTTCCCCTGTGTGAAGGGAATGTTCATACAAAGTTGGTGTCTCGAGCTCTTCTGGAGGCCTAGGGTGTAAGTGGACAGACACACAAACTTCTTTATATATTAGATATTCTGTCCACTTGCTATGTGAAACTCTTGTGTACTTTAACTCAAACTGTATATAGTTTGGTGGGGTGGGGGTGGCTCAGTCGGTAGCTCGCCAGACTCGTAATCTGTAGTTCCCAGGTTCGAGTCCCAGCTGGGTCAGCGTTGAGATTTATCTCTGGAAAATTACCCGCCCTGCCCACGGTCAGTAGGGGACACCGATGGGCTTGGAAAGGCCGCCATCCGTCGGATGGGACGTTAAGCCGTTGTCCCATATTCGGGAGAGACATACCCTGTGCACGTTAAAGAACACGCTGGATAGCCTTGACGGGAGGCTACCTTCTGTCTCCCAACAGCTGTTCCAGTGGGTCCCCTCCCCCATCCTTCTCTGAGCCTTCGGGGTCCATGTGACCTGGCCATTTACCCCATGGTGTGCAAAAAAGTGCCGCTCAGCAGTAAAACAACCCAACAATGTATATAGTTTGGTAGGTTTTATAGTAAATTTATGTTGTGAATTTCTCTTATTTTCCTGTTAGGTATAGAATATGCCATACTTTGCAATGATATATATATTATATGTAATTACATATATACCATATTCATATATACTGAAAAAAAAATATTTTTCCAATTTTTTCTCACTTGTAAAACATTTTAAATTCAGCATTACATTCCATTCAGAATTTAAAAGTCATTCAAATGAAAATTGGAGGCGTAAAAATCATTTATTGATCTGTTCAAATTTGTCATCTGTAATGAGATGTTTGTCCCAACATGAAGTTAGCAACGGATATCCCCTTTCCTAGAACAATCTTGGCTGTTGCATGAAATCTGTGACATCACTCATCATCAAATTCATTGGGAAGCATAGGAACAGACATTGCCATATAACAAAACAACCATTTCACTCAAAAGTCCTGAATACTTCAACTATATTGCCGTTATCAAATGCTCGTGGTTTTGCAATATAATTCCAAGTTGCTGTTACCGTGTTCCAGAAACTCAATCAACAGTGGGCCCTGATCGATTAAAATGTCAGCATACCATGCATTGTCCCACCTTGAATGCTTCCATGCAGAGTTTGTCTAGAATTAACATAGGGTCTATCGTTGATGTCATGGATACTTGGGGGCGGGGGGGGCTCAGTCAGTAGCGCGCCAGGCTCGTAAACTGTAGTTCCCAGGTTCGAGCCCCAGCTGGATCAGCGTTGAGATTTATCTCCGCAAAAATTCCCCGCCCTGCCCACAGTCAGTAGGGGACACCGATGGGCTTGGAAAGGCCGCCATCCGTCGGATGGGACGTTAAGCCGTGGCACCGTGTGCGGGAGAGCCATACCCTGTGCACGTTAAAGAACACGCTGGGTGGTCTTGACGGGAGGCTACCATTTGTCTCCCAACAGCTGTTCCAATGGGTCCCCTCCCCCAATCTTCTCTGAGCCTTCGGGGTCCTTGTGACCTGGCCATTTAGCCCATGGTGTACAAAAAAGTGCCGCTCAGAGGTAAAACAATCCAACGTTAAAGAACACGCTGGATGGCCTGGATGGGAGGCTACCATCTGTCTCCCAACAGCTGTTCCAGTGGGTCCCCTCCCCCAACTTTCTCTGAGCCTTCGGGGTCCATGTGACCTGGCCATTTAGCCCATGGTGTGCAAAAAAGTGCCGCTCAGAGGTAAAACAATCCAACGTTAAAGAACACGCTGGATGGCCTTGACGGGAGGCTACCATCTGTCTCCCAACAGCTGTTCCAGTGGGTTCCCTCCCCCAACTTTCTCTGAGCCTTCGGGGTCCATGTGACCTGGCCATTTAGCCCATGGTGTGCAAAAAAGTGCCACTCAGAGGTAAAACAATCCAATCCATGGATACTTGCCACTGATTCTGGTATTAATGAGTTCCTCCTGTGTATAGTTGTCCTTTGTGAGCACACAAAGATCACTCTGTCCATTCCCAGATATAAATATTCTCCACTTTTCATTTGAACAATTGTTATATACACAGTCGTATCAGAATAATATGACCACCCACGGAATCGCAGTGTACCCACCCAGGTGCATCGCAGAGTGCACATGACAAGGTCGACCACATGGAGATATAATCACACTGGGTAGTCACATGGAGATATAAGCAGCTGGCCAGGACAGATAAGCCATAGTGCGTAACGGAGCACAATGGGCAGAGGTTTGATGGACGTTCGAAAAGGAGTGATCATTGACTACCGTACCGAGGGTGGAAGCATCTCGGAAACAGCAGACTTTGTGGACTGTTCGCTAGGTGCTGTAGTAAGGGTGTACCAAGAATGGACCACTGGCACACCGAATACCTCCAGGTGTTATGACTGTGGAGCCCCAAAAGCCATTGACCCCAGAGGAGAATGTCACCTCCGTCGACTGGTAAAGGGCAATTGGCTCACAACAGTGCAGCAATTAATGACTCAAATGAACGTTGGGGCACGCAGGTATGTGTCCCCGATAACACTAGAGCGAACCCTGTTATACATGGGTCAAAAATTCCCCGCCCTGCCCACGGTCAGTAGGGGACACCGATGGGCTTGGAAAGGCCGGCATCCGTCGGATGGGACGTTAAGCCATGGCCCCATGTGTGGGAGAGCCATACCCTGTGCACGTTAAAGAACACGCTGGATGGCCTTGACGGGAGGCTA
This sequence comes from Ryuthela nishihirai, assembly GCA_038380435.1. NCBI lineage: Eukaryota > Metazoa > Arthropoda > Arachnida > Araneae > Heptathelidae > Ryuthela > Ryuthela nishihirai. The sequence goes on from JAWZYU010000080.1 coordinate 1,242,410, forward strand.
CCATCTGTCTCCCAACAGCTGTTCCAGTGGGTCCCCTCCCCCAACCTTCTCTGAGCCTTCAGGGTTCATGTGACCTGGCCATTTAGCCCATGGTGTGCAAAAAAGTGCCCCTCAGAGGTAAAACAACCCAACCCAATAAATGGGTCTCTAGAGTTGTGCAGCATAAAGGAACCCATGTTAACAAAGGTCCATCAGCAATGACGGCTGCAGTTCGCATGGGACTACTGTCAATGGACAGTGGAAGAGTGGAAAAAGTTTGCCTTCTCCAACGAATCGAGGTCTCTACTTCACAGAAGTGATGAGCAGTAGCGGATACGATGTCAGACACATGAGAACCAACACCCAGATATTGTTGATCAAGTACAGGCCAGTGGTGGCAGTGTGCATATCTGGGGAATGTTTTCCTGGTATGACCTGGGACTGCTGGTACCACTGGATGGGTCCCTGGGCATCAATGGCTACCTGTCCATCCTTGCTGACCACATGCATCCCTTTATGTTGGACATTTACCCTGGTGGTGATGGTATCTACCAACAGGACAGTGCACCCTGCCATGTCACTAAGGTTATGTGTGACTGGTTCCAGGAATACAACAACGATGTCTCCGTTCTTCCTTGGCCGACATTTGGGGAATCTCCCAACCTCAATCCCATAGAGCACTTGTGGGATCATTTGGATTGACAGATTTGGTATGTGGACCCACAACCATGTTATCTCCGGAACCTCCGAGGTCTGCTGGAGTCCGAATGGGCACGTGTCCCTCTGGCAAGCTTTCAGGGTCTCATTGTATCCATGCCACGTGTCTCGCCGCTGTCATCCAGGACAAGGGTGGTTATTCCCATTATTAGGTAGTGTTGGGTTGTTTTACCTGTGAGCGGCACTTTTTTGCACACCATGGGCTAAATGGCCAGGTCACATGGACCCCGAAGGCTCAGAGAAGGTTGGGGGAGGGGACCCACTGGAACAGCTATTGGGAGACAGATGGTAGCCTCCCGTCAAGGCCATCCAGAGTGTTCTTTAACGTGCACAGGGTATGGCTCTCCCGCACACGGGGCCACAGCTTAATGTCCCATCCGACGGACAGCGGCCTTTCCAAGCCCATCGGTGTCCCCTACTGACCGTGGGCAGGGCGGGGAATTTTTGCGGAGATAAATCTCAACGCTGACTCAGCTGGGACTCGAACCTGGGAACTACAGATTACGAGCCTGGCGCGCTACTGACTGAGCCGCCCCCACCCCTATTAGGTAGGTGGTCATATTATTCTGATACGACTGTGTATATATATATATTACTTTGTGTATTAGAATAAGTTTGTTTTTTACAACTTGGTTCCAAAATACAAAAACATTCATTTGTAAAGGTGTTTTCAGACTTTTACAAGTTGTTGCAGCTCTTTGAAGCAAATGACCAATTTAATAGTTCCAGAAGCATAGGTATCATACTTCATTCTTTTACGTTTTGCTGTCAACTCTCTTGATATACTCGCATACGCATTCTGTTGGTTTATTTGTTTTTTGCAATCTATCCAAATGATATTTTTATTGTTTTGTCCTGGGTCATTGCCCTAAAATCTGTTGAGTGAATGATGCTTTATGTATCAGAATGAGTAATGTGTCCATAAAGGGTTGTTAGGTCCTCAGCTGTATTTTCTGTTTTAAAATGTTAACTTTTGTATTGAGTATATGAGGATTGTATAAAAGTATATGATATATATTATTATATAGTAACGAATACTTTGTGACTAAACAGATTGATGTTTTTTTACAGGGTCATTCTAGTTTTATCACTCATTTAGATTGGTCAGAAGATAGTACCTATATTCAGACATCTTCTGGGGACTACGAATTACTCTACTGTAAGTGTTATATCTGATTGTTTTATTGTAATCTAGTGCAGTGGTTCCAAACTCTTTTTTTAGGGGTGGGGGTGGCTCAGCCGGTAGCTCGTAATCTGTAGTTCCCAGGTTCGAGTCCCAGCTGGGTCAGCGTTGAGATTTATCTGCAAAATTCCCCGCCCTGCCCACGGTCAGTAGGGGACACCGATGGGCTTGGAAAGGCTGCCGTCCGTCGGATGGGACGTTAAGCCGTGGCCCCGTGTGCGGGAGAGCCATACCCTGTGCACGTTAAATAACACGTTAGATGGCCTTGACGGGAGGCTACCATCCGTCTCCCAACAGCTGTTCCAGTGGGTCCCCTCCCCCAACTTTCTCTGAGCCTTCGGGGTCCATGTGACCTGGCCATTTAGCCCATGGTGTGCAAAAAAGTGCCGCTCAGAGGTAAAACAACCCAAATCCAAACTCTTTTATCCCTCAAATCCTTTTCATCAATGCTGAAAAACTATTTTTTTAATTATAATATAAATGATGATAGAGGAATTACAAAGATTAGATATGCAAATTAATTAACCACTTAGTCAGTTATGAGAGATGTTCACACTGCCCTCCAAGTTGTAAAATGCAGTTTTTTTTCTGGTCTGTTGAAATTTTCAGTAGAGCAGTCTCGTTCCACAAGATACCTGAAAGGATGTCTCTGCCTCTCCATTTCCAAAGAAGCACACACAGGAGAGTTATAGCATTGCTTTGAAAAATAAAGAACACTAAACAGTATTATTCATGTTATTTATTTTTCAGATGTATAGTGGCTTAGATTCAGCTGCCTTACAAATGAAAATTCTGTTATTCAGTGTGCAAAATGTATTTAATTTTTATCACTTTTTCAGACACCTTGCTCTGATATATACATGGAAAATATTTTTAATACATCATTTTTGGAATAAATTTACATTCACTTTTCATGGAACTAAGGTTAGAATGTAGCATAATATTTTGAAATATATAGCCAAAGTATTTTCATTTTTTATGATTCATTATGGAAAAGTCAGGTTAGTTATCTTCCATCACCTGATGAACCATGTGAGAATCCTCTGACTTTCCTATACGAAAAAAAGATAATCTAGAAGCTTTTAGGTTATGCTGATTTTACTTACAACATCAAAATGCAAGCATATGTCCATTGTTTTAATAGTTTGTTTCACTGATCATTACCCAAATTAAGCCCATTTTTTTGTTCCCTTAAAACATTAAGTTTTCAAAAATAAACTACCTGGTGGACAAATTGTTTTTAAATCGTTCAGCAGAAAAAAAATTAGAACGTAATCTTGAAGTATACATACTAAAAAATGTTACCAAACAACAATAAAAATTCCATCATTTAATTCTGAATAGTAATAAAGCAAAATATTTTGCCAAACTTGGACTGTTCATGCATATACTCATAGTTGGTGACTATTTTAATCTAACCTCATCACTGCTTATAAGTCAGAATTAAAGAATTATAGCACCCTGTTAATCTCACATCACTAGTATTTGTCACACAACTCGTTAGGTAATTAAATTGGGAAACTTTCTAAAGAGCGCAGGCAATTGAAGGAATGAAAGCACCACCAAACTGACCAATTTTGATCATTATAGTTTCTTTTTATCACAACTTACCCTATTTCCAGTCCCATTAACAGCTTTAATGAAAAGGTTTATCGCATCAATATCAGTTTGGAAAGGATGCTATCCATCAGATGTCTTCCTTTCCACTTCTTTTCATGTGTTATATTTCTGATGAGGTCTTGCCATCCTCACAGACCTTTATCTTTGATATATCACCCTGATTGGTTGAAATGTTGACTCACTGACGACGAAAGGATGTACGTGCTCTGCAATGATGTTTTGGTAGGTGGTAGTCATCATAGTTTCCTGCACACGAATGACTGGACCCAGAGTTTCCCAGCCGAACATTATTCAAAGCATTACACTTCCTCCACCGGCTTGTTTTCATTCCACAGTGCATCCTGGTGACAACACTTCCCCGGGTAAATGATGCACACCATACATGGCTGCCTATATGGTGCAACAGGAAACAAGATTCATCGGACCAGATAACCTTCCAATCATTCGTGTCCAGTTTCAATGCATGCCCATTATAGGCACTTTTGACAGTGAACCGAGGTTAGCATGGGCACTTGGAGCAACCTGCAGCTACACAGCCCCATTTTCAGCAGGATTTGATGTACTGTGTGTTATGACACATTACTCCCATCATCAGCATTCAATTTACAGGTGAGTTGTGCCACAGTATCCCTTCTGTTGGCTCGTATCATACAAAATAGCCTTTGTTCGCCTCTAGCATCAATGAGCCTTGGTCAGCCCACACCTTGCTGGCTCTGACCCAATTGTCTGGCCATTACAATTTGTCCTTTGTCAAACTCACTTAAGTCTGCTGCCTTTCCCATCTGAAGAACAAGAATAGCACTGATTAACAGAGGGGGCGGGGGTGGCTCAGTCGGTAGCGCGCCAGGCTCGTAATCTGTAGTTCCCAGGTTCGGGTCCCAGCTCGGTCAGCGTTGAGATTTATCTCCGCAAAAATTCCCTGCCCTGCCCACGGTCATTAGGGGACACTGATGGGCTTGGAAAGGCCGCCGTCCGTCGGATGGGACGTTAAGCCATGGTCCTGTGTGCGGGAGAGCCATACCCTGTGCACGTTAAAGAACACGCTGGATGGCCTTGACGGGAGGCTACCATCTGTCTCCCAACAGCTATTCCAGTGGGTCCCCTCCCGCAACCTTCTCTGAGCCTTCGGGGTCCATGTGACTTGGCCATTTAGCCCATGGTGTGCAAAAAAGTGCCGCTCAGAGGTAAAAAAACCCAACTGATTAACAGAGCTCAGTAGCAGGTGTTACATTTATACTGTTTCATGACCTTCACACATGCCATCGTTTACTTGCAGTTGCTTTGATTTCCATGAAGACACGCTGGTCATAATGTTTTGGCTCTTCAGTGTATTAAACTGTCAAGCATATATATTTTTACCAGCATTTTTCAAGAAATTTGTGAAAACCACTACAGTGAGGGGGGGGGGGGGAAAGTTTCTAACAGAATGGCATTCTGGTTTATCCTGACTTCATCTTGCATTCCCTCCCGCTCCTTTTTTTTTTCTAGATCTATGTTATAGGAATGTGCCATAACTATTGTTTTCTAATTCAATTTACTGAATTTGTGAAAGGTCTTTAGAGCTCTCTGGCAAGCAACTTCTTTGCGAGGGTATTTCTTTTATGTTTTATATTATTATTGTGATATTGATTATTAACGATAATTAAATAATATAATAATGATAAATACAGATGTTTTTCTCCATTCAAATTATTTCACATACACTTAAGTTAGCATCAAGTTAAAAGTGTTCTGCAATATTGACAAACAGGGTGTTAAGTTCACAAAGATCAAATTAAATTATCATTCGAAGAAATAATTTTTTTTTATAATTAGAAAATGCTCAATTGAAGAGTTTACATTAAAAAGTCAAAGAAATATCTTTTAAAGTACAATTCATATATATTAACATTAAATTGAACTAGTGAATGTGTCCTGGTGTAAGTATTTATATTCTAAAAATTTATAATCTTTTTTTTAAATATTTCTGCAAATTTTTTACTTTTGGATTAGCAAATAGCATGTGTGCTACTTGTAGTAACAAGTAAAAATGAAGGAAATTTTGTGTTCAAGATAAAATTTAAAATATTAATTTATATTCTAAAAATTTATAATCTAAAAGCTCTACAACTATCATAGAAATTTTAAGTTAACCTCCTCCTTTGTCGAGGAAAACCTTTTTTTTTTAATATTTCTGCAAATTTTTTACTTTTGGATTAGCAAATAACATGTGTGCTACTTGTAGTAACAAGTAAAAATGAAGAAAATTTTGTGTTCAAGATAAAATTTAAAATATTAAAGCTTCAGCCACTAAATTTTCATTTTGCAGAAATATGCATCATTTCTGAAAGCTGTGAATACCCAACTCAGTTTTACTTTGTTATTGGTGGTTGTGCAGTGTTATTCCCATGTATTGAATTCATCTGTATTGTGAAAAAATAATTTCTAAGGAAATGTTTTTGCAGGGAATGCAGGAGTCTGCAGGCAGGTGAGCAACATGTCTATAGCTCGTGATATCAAATGGTTTTCTCAGTCTTGTACAATAGGTTTCAATGTTTTAGGTAAGTAGCTAACTGAATGTTATTCAGTTATATACTACTTTTCTAAAAGTGTATTGCATATGTCTTTTTGTATATAATGTCATTTTTATTATCTCTTGTGTTGCTCAGAGAAGGTTGGGGACCCACTGAAACAGTTGTTTCAGTGGGTCCCCTCCCCCAACCTTCTCTGAGCCTTCGAGGTCCTTGTGACCTGGCCATTTAGTCTATGGTGTGCAAAAAAGTGCTGTTCAGAGGTAAAACAATCCAACGTTAAAGAACACGCTGGATGGCCTTGACAAGAGGCTACCATCTGTCTCCCAACAGCTCTTCCAGTGGGTCCCCTCCCCCAACCTTCTCTGAGCCTTCGGGGTCCTTGTGACCTGGCCATTTAGCCCATTGTGTGCAAAAAAGTGCTGTTCAGAGGTAAAACAATCCAACGTTAAAGAACACGCTGGATGGCCTTGACGGGAGGCTACCATCTGTCTCCCAACAGCTCTTCCAGTGGGTCCCCTCCCCCAACCTTCTCTGAGCCTTCGGGGTCCTTGTTACCTGGCCATTTAGCCCATTGTGTGCAAAAAAGTGCTGTTCAGAGGTAAAACAATCCAACGTTAAAGAACACGCTGGATGGCCTTGACAGGAGGCTACCATCTGTCTCCCAACAGCTCTCCCAGTGGGTCCCCTCCCCCAACCTTCTCTGAGCCTTCGAGGTCCTTGTGACCTGTCCATTTAGCCCATTGTGTGCAAAAAAGTGCTGTTCAGAGGTAAAACAATCCAACGTCAAAGAACACGCTGGATGGCCTTGACGGGAGGCTACCATCTGTCTCCCAACAGCTCTTCCAGTGGGTCCCCTCCCCCAACCTTCTCTGAGCCTTCGGGGTCCTTGTGACCTGGCCATTTAGCTCATTGTGTGCAAAAAAGTGCTGTTCAGAGGTAAAACAATCCAACGTTAAAGAACACGCTGGATGGCCTTGACGGGAGGCTACCATCTGTCTCCCAACAGCTCTTCCAGTGGGTCCCCTCCCCCAACCTTCTCTGAGCCTTCGGGGTCCTTGTGACCTGTCCATTTAGCCCATTGTGTGCAAAAAAGTGCTGTTCAGAGGTAAAACAATCCAACGTTAAAGAACACTCTGGATGGCCTTGACGGGAGGCTACCATCTGTCTCCCAACAGCTCTTCCAGTGGGTCCCCTCCCCCAACCTTCTCTGAGCCTTCGGGGTCCTTGTGACCTGGCCATTTAGCCCATTGTGTGCAAAAAAGTGCTGTTCAGAGGTAAAACAATCCAACGTTAAAGAACACGCTGGATGGCCTTGACAGGAGGCTACCCTCTGTCTCCCAACAGCTCCTCCAGTGGGTCCCCTCCCCCAACCTTCTCTGAGCCTTCGAGGTCCTCGTGACCTGTCCATTTAGCCCATTGTGTGCAAAAAAGTGCTGTTCAGAGGTAAAACAAAATCCAACGTCAAAGACACGCTGGATGGCCTTGACGGAGGCTACCATCTGTCTCCCAACAGCTCTTCCAGTGGGTCCCCTCCCCCAACCTTCTCTGAGCCTTCAGGGTCCTTGTGACCTGGCCATTTAGCCCATTGTGTGCAAAAAAGTGCTGTTCAGAGGTAAAACAATCCAACGTTAAAGAACACTCTGGATGGCCTTGACGGAGGCTACCATCTGTCTCCCAACAGCTCTTCCAGTGGGTCCCCTCCCCCAACCTTCTCTGAGCCTTCGAGGTCCTCGTGACCTGTCCATTTAGCCCATTGTGTGCAAAAAAGTGCTGTTCAGAGGTAAAACAATCCAACGTCAAAGAACACGCTGGATGGCCTTGACGGGAGGCTACCATCTGTCTCCCAACAGCTCTTCCAGTGGGTCCCCTCCCCCAACCTTCTCTGAGCCTTCAGGGTCCTTGTGACCTGGCCATTTAGCCCATTGTGTGCAAAAAAGTGCTGTTCAGAGGTAAAACAATCCAACGTTAAAGAACACTCTGGATGGCCTTGACGGGAGGCTACCATCTGTCTCCCAACAGCTCTTCCAGTGGGTCCCCTCCCCCAACCTTCTCTGAGCCTTCGGGGTCCTTGTGACCTGACCATTTAGCCCATTGTGTGCAAAAAAGTGCTGTTCAGAGGTAAAACAATCCAACGTTAAAGAACACTCTGGATGGCCTTGACGGGAGGCTACCATCTGTCTCCCAACAGCTCTTCCAGTGGGTCCCCTCCCCCCAACCTTCTCTGAGCCTTCGAGGTCCTCGTGACCTGTCCATTTAGCCCATTGTGTGCAAAAAAGTGCTGTTCAGAGGTAAAACAATCCAACGTCAAAGAACACGCTGGATGGCCTTGACGGGAGGCTACCATCTGTCTCCCAACAGCTCTTCCAGTGGGTCCCCTCCCCCAACCTTCTCTGAGCCTTCAGGGTCCTTGTGACCTGGCCATTTAGCCCATTGTGTGCAAAAAAGTGCTGTTCAGAGGTAAAACAATCCAACGTTAAAGAACACTCTGGATGGCCTTGACGGGAGGCTACCATCTGTCTCCCAACAGCTCTTCCAGTGGGTCCCCTCCCCCAACCTTCTCTGAGCCTTCGGGGTCCTTGTGACCTGGCCATTTAGCCCATTGTGTGCAAAAAAGTGCTGTTCAGAGGTAAAACAATCCAACGTTAAAGAACACGCTGGATGGCCTTGACAGGAGGCTACCCTCTGTCTCCCAACAGCTCTTCCAGTGGGTCCCCTCCCCCAACCTTCTCTGAGCCTTCGAGGTCCTCGTGACCTGTCCATTTAGCCCCATTGTGTGCAAAAAAGTGCTGTTCAGAGGTAAAACAATCCAACGTCAAAGAACACGCTGGATGGCCTTGACGGGAGGCTACCATCTGTCTCCCAACAGCTCTTCCAGTGGGTCCCCTCCCCCAACCTTCTCTGAGCCTTCAGGGTCCTTGTGACCTGGCCATTTAGCCCATTGTGTGCAAAAAAGTGCTGTTCAGAGGTAAAACAATCCAACGTTAAAGAACACTCTGGATGGCCTTGACGGGAGGCTACCATCTGTCTCCCAACAGCTCTTCCAGTGGGTCCCCTCCCCCAACCTTCTCTGAGCCTTCGGGGTCCTTGTGACCTGGCCATTTAGCCCATTGTGTGCAAAAAAGTGCTGTTCAGAGGTAAAACAATCCAACGTCAAAGAACACGCTGGATGGCCTTGACGGGAGGCTACCATCTGTCTCCCAACAGCTCTTCCAGTGGGTCCCCTCCCCCAACCTTCTCTGAGCCTTCGGGGTCCTTGTGACCTGGCCATTTAGCTCATTGTGTGCAAAAAAGTGCTGTTCAGAGGTAAAACAATCCAACGTCAAAGAACACGCTGGATGGCCTTGACGGGAGGCTACCATCTGTCTCCCAACAGCTCTTCCAGTGGGTCCCCTCCCCCAACCTTCTCTGAGCCTTCAGGGTCCTTGTGACCTGGCCATTTAGCCCATTGTGTGCAAAAAAGTGCTGTTCAGAGGTAAAACAATCCAACGTTAAAGAACACTCTGGATGGCCTTGACAGGAGGCTACCATCTGTCTCCCAACAGCTCTCCCAGTGGGTCCCCTCCCCCAACCTTCTCTGAGCCTTCGAGGTCCTTGTGACCTGTCCATTTAGCCCATTGTGTGCAAAAAAGTGCTGTTCAGAGGTAAAACAATCCAACGTCAAAGAACACGCTGGATGGCCTTGACGGGAGGCTACCATCTGTCTCCCAACAGCTCTTCCAGTGGGTCCCCTCCCCCAACCTTCTCTGAGCCTTCGGGGTCCTTGTGACCTGGCCATTTAGCTCATTGTGTGCAAAAAAGTGCTGTTCAGAGGTAAAACAATCCAACGTTAAAGAACACGCTGGATGGCCTTGACGGGAGGCTACCATCTGTCTCCCAACAGCTCTTCCAGTGGGTCCCCTCCCCCAACCTTCTCTGAGCCTTCGGGGTCCTTGTGACCTGTCCATTTAGCCCATTGTGTGCAAAAAAGTGCTGTTCAGAGGTAAAACAATCCAACGTTAAAGAACACTCTGGATGGCCTTGACGGGAGGCTACCATCTGTCTCCCAACAGCTCTTCCAGTGGGTCCCCTCCCCCAACCTTCTCTGAGCCTTCGGGGTCCTTGTGACCTGGCCATTTAGCCCATTGTGTGCAAAAAAGTGCTGTTCAGAGGTAAAACAATCCAACGTTAAAGAACACGCTGGATGGCCTTGACAGGAGGCTACCCTCTGTCTCCCAACAGCTCCTCCAGTGGGTCCCCTCCCCCAACCTTCTCTGAGCCTTCGAGGTCCTCGTGACCTGTCCATTTAGCCCATTGTGTGCAAAAAAGTGCTGTTCAGAGGTAAAACAATCCAACGTCAAAGAACACGCTGGATGGCCTTGACGGGAGGCTACCATCTGTCTCCCAACAGCTCTTCCAGTGGGTCCCCTCCCCCAACCTTCTCTGAGCCTTCAGGGTCCTTGTGACCTGGCCATTTAGCCCATTGTGTGCAAAAAAGTGCTGTTCAGAGGTAAAACAATCCAACGTTAAAGAACACTCTGGATGGCCTTGACGGGAGGCTACCATCTGTCTCCCAACAGCTCTTCCAGTGGGTCCCCTCCCCCAACCTTCTCTGAGCCTTCGAGGTCCTCGTGACCTGTCCATTTAGCCCATTGTGTGCAAAAAAGTGCTGTTCAGAGGTAAAACAATCCAACGTCAAAGAACACGCTGGATGGCCTTGACGGGAGGCTACCATCTGTCTCCCAACAGCTCTTCCAGTGGGTCCCCTCCCCCAACCTTCTCTGAGCCTTCAGGGTCCTTGTGACCTGGCCATTTAGCCCATTGTGTGCAAAAAAGTGCTGTTCAGAGGTAAAACAATCCAACGTTAAAGAACACTCTGGATGGCCTTGACGGGAGGCTACCATCTGTCTCCCAACAGCTCTTCCAGTGGGTCCCCTCCCCCAACCTTCTCTGAGCCTTCGGGGTCCTTGTGACCTGACCATTTAGCCCATTGTGTGCAAAAAAGTGCTGTTCAGAGGTAAAACAATCCAACGTTAAAGAACACTCTGGATGGCCTTGACGGGAGGCTACCATCTGTCTCCCAACAGCTCTTCCAGTGGGTCCCCTCCCCCAACCTTCTCTGAGCCTTCGAGGTCCTCGTGACCTGTCCATTTAGCCCATTGTGTGCAAAAAAGTGCTGTTCAGAGGTAAAACAATCCAACGTCAAAGAACACGCTGGATGGCCTTGACGGGAGGCTACCATCTGTCTCCCAACAGCTCTTCCAGTGGGTCCCCTCCCCCAACCTTCTCTGAGCCTTCAGGGTCCTTGTGACCTGGCCATTTAGCCCATTGTGTGCAAAAAAGTGCTGTTCAGAGGTAAAACAATCCAACGTTAAAGAACACTCTGGATGGCCTTGACGGGAGGCTACCATCTGTCTCCCAACAGCTCTTCCAGTGGGTCCCCTCCCCCAACCTTCTCTGAGCCTTCGGGGTCCTTGTGACCTGGCCATTTAGCCCATTGTGTGCAAAAAAGTGCTGTTCAGAGGTAAAACAATCCAACGTTAAAGAACACGCTGGATGGCCTTGACAGGAGGCTACCCTCTGTCTCCCAACAGCTCTTCCAGTGGGTCCCCTCCCCCAACCTTCTCTGAGCCTTCGAGGTCCTCGTGACCTGTCCATTTAGCCCATTGTGTGCAAAAAAGTGCTGTTCAGAGGTAAAACAATCCAACGTCAAAGAACACGCTGGATGGCCTTGACGGGAGGCTACCATCTGTCTCCCAACAGCTCTTCCAGTGGGTCCCCTCCCCCAACCTTCTCTGAGCCTTCAGGGTCCTTGTGACCTGGCCATTTAGCCCATTGTGTGCAAAAAAGTGCTGTTCAGAGGTAAAACAATCCAACGTTAAAGAACACTCTGGATGGCCTTGACGGGAGGCTACCATCTGTCTCCCAACAGCTCTTCCAGTGGGTCCCCTCCCCCAACCTTCTCTGAGCCTTCGGGGTCCTTGTGACCTGGCCATTTAGCCCATTGTGTGCAAAAAAGTGCTGTTCAGAGGTAAAACAATCCAACGTTAAAGAACACGCTGGATGGCCTTGACAGGAGGCTACCCTCTGTCTCCCAACAGCTCTTCCAGTGGGTCCCCTCCCCCAACCTTCTCTGAGCCTTCGAGGTCCTCGTGACCTGTCCATTTAGCCCATTGTGTGCAAAAAAGTGCTGTTCAGAGGTAAAACAATCCAACGTCAAAGAACACGCTGGATGGCCTTGACGGGAGGCTACCATCTGTCTCCCAACAGCTCTTCCAGTGGGTCCCCTCCCCCAACCTTCTCTGAGCCTTCAGGGTCCTTGTGACCTGGCCATTTAGCCCATTGTGTGCAAAAAAGTGCTGTTCAGAGGTAAAACAATCCAACGTTAAAGAACACTCTGGATGGCCTTGACGGGAGGCTACCATCTGTCTCCCAACAGCTCTTCCAGTGGGTCCCCTCCCCCAACCTTCTCTGAGCCTTCGGGGTCCTTGTGACCTGACCATTTAGCCCATTGTGTGCAAAAAAGTGCTGTTCAGAGGTAAAACAATCCAACGTTAAAGAACACTCTGGATGGCCTTGACGGGAGGCTACCATCTGTCTCCCAACAGCTCTTCCAGTGGGTCCCCTCCCCCAACCTTCTCTGAGCCTTCGAGGTCCTCGTGACCTGTCCATTTAGCCCATTGTGTGCAAAAAAGTGCTGTTCAGAGGTAAAACAATCCAACGTCAAAGAACACGCTGGATGGCCTTGACGGGAGGCTACCATCTGTCTCCCAACAGCTCTTCCAGTGGGTCCCCTCCCCCAACCTTCTCTGAGCCTTCAGGGTCCTTGTGACCTGGCCATTTAGCCCATTGTGTGCAAAAAAGTGCTGTTCAGAGGTAAAACAATCCAACGTTAAAGAACACTCTGGATGGCCTTGACGGGAGGCTACCATCTGTCTCCCAACAGCTCTTCCAGTGGGTCCCCTCCCCCAACCTTCTCTGAGCCTTCGGGGTCCTTGTGACCTGGCCATTTAGCCCATTGTGTGCAAAAAAGTGCTGTTCAGAGGTAAAACAATCCAACGTTAAAGAACACGCTGGATGGCCTTGACAGGAGGCTACCCTCTGTCTCCCAACAGCTCTTCCAGTGGGTCCCCTCCCCCAACCTTCTCTGAGCCTTCGAGGTCCTCGTGACCTGTCCATTTAGCCCATTGTGTGCAAAAAAGTGCTGTTCAGAGGTAAAACAATCCAACGTCAAAGAACACGCTGGATGGCCTTGACGGGAGGCTACCATCTGTCTCCCAACAGCTCTTCCAGTGGGTCCCCTCCCCCAACCTTCTCTGAGCCTTCAGGGTCCTTGTGACCTGGCCATTTAGCCCATTGTGTGCAAAAAAGTGCTGTTCAGAGGTAAAACAATCCAACGTTAAAGAACACTCTGGATGGCCTTGACGGGAGGCTACCATCTGTCTCCCAACAGCTCTTCCAGTGGGTCCCCTCCCCCAACCTTCTCTGAGCCTTCGGGGTCCTTGTGACCTGGCCATTTAGCCCATTGTGTGCAAAAAAGTGCTGTTCAGAGGTAAAACAATCCAACGTTAAAGAACACGCTGGATGGCCTTGACAGGAGGCTACCCTCTGTCTCCCAACAGCTCTTCCAGTGGGTCCCCTCCCCCAACCTTCTCTGAGCCTTCGAGGTCCTCGTGACCTGTCCATTTAGCCCATTGTGTGCAAAAAAGTGCTGTTCAGAGGTAAAACAATCCAACGTCAAAGAACACGCTGGATGGCCTTGACGGGAGGCTACCATCTGTCTCCCAACAGCTCTTCCAGTGGGTCCCCTCCCCCAACCTTCTCTGAGCCTTCGGGGTCCTTGTGACCTGGCCATTTAGCCCATTGTGTGCAAAAAATTGCTGTTCAGAGGTAAAACAACCCAACCGAAATTTCAAATAAAAAAAATATATTTGACTGAAATTGCATTGAAAAATGCCTTTATATCTGATGCAAAGTCAGAGTATAACTTTGAAAAAGTAACAAATGTAGCTTTATTGACACTGTAAAATGTATATTAGAAAAGTTCCAGTTAATTTGTACCAAAAAAAAAATGCAGGAAAATATTAAATTGTGAGAGACAAAAAAAATGTTTGTTTCTGCTTGCTATTAAAGCCTTATAGCAATTGTATGCTCTTCCTATTACTTCATATCAATAGATTTGTATTTTATGCCTTATTAATATATTTAATTTTTTTTTTCATCAAGAGAAAGAAAAAATTACTTCCCTTGCTTTCTTTGAATCTCTGAAACTCCCTCAGGTTGAAAGAGCTATTTATTTTTTCATGTGAATGTATCAGATATTACAATTGGGGTATTCTTGGTACAAATATGTTCAAGGAAAATTACACCTCATTCTGTTGGTCAAAAACTGCTTGGTGCATTTAACTTTGTAACTAATGATGAGGTTAGGCAAAGGAGTCTGCAACCTCCTTTAAGCAGCATATTGTGCAGAGAGAGACTCCGTTGGTTTGGCCATGTTGCCCGTATGAATAATTATAGATTGGCGAATAGGATTATGAACAGTGTGCCGAAAGGCCTCAGAAAGAAGGGGAGACCTAGGATGCGGTGGGCAGACAATGTCAAACAGGACCTTGTTGGAATTGGTGTGCAGTGGCCGGGATGCAGCAGATGTAGCTCAGGACAGATATGCTTGGAGAATTAAACTGCGCAGTCTGGTTGGTCCTCCGTAGCCCATGGCTGCTTGAGGATGATGATGATGATGTATGGTGATTTGCCATTTGGCTCCACACAACCGAGAAGTGTAGATACATATATGAGAAGGACACATACAGTTGCACATAATATATCATCAAATTGAATTCAGAATAGCCATAACTGTCCTGGTGGTTAGTAAGCCAACTACTGTTCCAGCAGACAAACTCGAGTGTGTTTCTTCTAACTGGGACAGTAGGCATCAGTGATTTCATCTTAGTAGTGCTTATCCTTAAATGAGAAGGCTTGTGCAAACTAGTAGTTTCTGGGATCCTTCTCTGTCCTATATATTCCAAATCAAAGGGGGTGGGGGTTTCTATAGTATTCTATAACTATATATATTCTATATCTTTCTCAGTTGGTAGCACGCCAGGCTCTTAATCTGTAGTTCCCAGGTTCGAGTCCCAGCTGGATCAGCGTTGAGATTTATCTCCGCAAAATTCCCCGCCCTGCCCGTGGTCAGTAGGAGACACCGATGGGCTTGGAAAGGCCACCGTCCATCGGATGGGACATTAAGCCATGGCCCCGTGTGTGGGAGAGACATACCCTGTGCACGTTAAAGAACACGCTGGATGGCCTAGACGGGAGGCTACCATTTATCTCCCAACAGCTGTTTCAGTGGGTCCCCTCCCCCCAACCTTCTCTGAACCTTCGGGGTCTATATGACCTGGCCATTTAGCCCATGGTGTGCAAAAAAAGTGCTGCTCAGAGGTAAAACAATCGAACATTAAAGAACACGCTGGATGGCCTTGACGGGAGGCTACCATCTATCTCCCAACAGCTGTTTCAGTGGGTCCCCTCCCCCAACCTTCTCTGAGCCTTTGGGGTCTATATGACCTGGCCATTTAGCCCATGGTGTGCAAAAAAGTGCTGCTCAGAGGTAAAACAACCCAACCCAAATTCCAAATAAAAAAAATATATTTGACTAAAACTGCATTGAAAAATGCCTTGGTAAACATAGACTTTGGTATGGTAATAGTTTAACATTACCATCTTCCACAAATCTGATAAAGAAATAAGCTACAGAGCAAACAGAATCATATACTATGCTTACTGGATGTGAACTGTGTACCTCGTGTGATTTTTGTTGCTAAGATTCATATGGAATCTAGAAGTTTTTATATTTTTTAATTATGTGTGTTAGATAATTCTTGTTTTCCCTTTATTTTGCTTTTTTTATATCTTTGCATAGCATCCTTTGTGGATTTTGTATGAATGATGAAACAAATAGAAATAAATTTTGACTTGGTGTAATATCGGTCACTTATCTTATAGATAATAGCTTTTTTTTTTTCTTTTGAACAGCTTAATTGTACTTTTACTGTATATTCATTATAAGATTTATCTACCATTTTGCTCTTTTATAGGTATTTGGCCAGAAAATGCAGATGGTTCTGATATCAACACGTGTTCTAGATCTCACAACCATAAACTTATGGCTACTGGTGACGATTTCGGCAAAGTGAAGCTATACAGTTTTCCTACTTGTCAGCCCAAGGTACATTTAATGCATATATAAAGTATAGATTAAGAAAATTATTACCTTTATGGTCATTCGACCTATGATATCCTGTGCTTCCCCAATTTGGGCGAACAGAACTCTCACGAACATTCACAAGATACGGGTCTTGTAGAATCTCTTTTGTTGCGATCTTATGCAACCACGGCAATTCCCGGTTCCGCTTGTACAGCAGTACCTGGTTATGAAGAGCCGTGCTTATCTAGAGCCGGGGGCAAGGAATACGCCCTATAGGCGCACCTCAACCCCAGCCTCACATGGCAGCAGTCCTATAGAAGGAAAGCTGACCACCGGAAGAAACCTTACTTTAATCTATTCCCCGGTTTGCAAATGTGCAAGGATATATAGATCCTAGCTCGATCGGCACCCAGGGTGGAGACTCTTAGTAAGACCCAGACTTTTGTGAGGGCTCTGGCTTACTAGGAATCAATCCGTTCTGCCGAGCTGGCTTACTAAGAGCAAATCCGGTTCTGCCGAGCCCTCAAACAGCTGCACTGAGCTCCTGATAGGTGAGGTCTCCGACGCCGTCACCATCCAACCGGCAATCAAGCCGGCCAGCAACATCTTCAACCTCGGTTGGCTTCAGCAATGCTCCAGCCGGGGACCACCCCAACTGGCAAAACCTTGGTAATGCTCCAGCTGCTGCCCACTACAGCCGGCAAAGCCTTCAGCATGCTCCAGCTGGGGATCATCCCGACCGGCAAAGCCTCAGCCGGGTTGCTGGGCCCTAGGCCCCCCCACCACGACAAGGTGGTCCCCTATTGGGGGGTACGGGTCTTGTAGAATAAAATTCTGCGATGTGTGGTCAATGCCCCCTGGTTTGTAACCAATAGACAATTGCGGGGCGGGGGTGGCTCAGTCGGTAGCGCGCCAGGCTCGTAATCTGTAGTTCCCAGGTTCGAGTCCCAGCTGCGTCAGCGTTGAGATTTATCTCCGCAAAATTCCCCGCCCTGCCCACGGTCAGTAGGGGACACCGATGGGCTTGGAAAGGCAGCCGTCTGTCGGATGGGACGTTAAGCCGTGGCCCCGTGTGCGGGAGAGCCATACCCTGTGCACGTTAAAGAACACGCTGGATGGCCTTGACGGAAGGCTACCATCTGTCTCCCAACAGCTGTTCCAGCGGGTCCCCTCCCCCAACCTTCTCTGAGCCTTCGGGGTCCATGTGACCTGGCGATTTAGCCCATGGTGTGCAAAAAAGTGCCGCTCAGGGGTAAAACAACCCAACCCAATAGACAATTGCATAAAGATCTGGGCATTGATCATATTTACATATATCTTAAGTTTGTCTCGTGGGGTTTCTACGAGTCAGTACAGAGAAACCCGCACAAGATTATATCCTGCCTTCTGGACTATGATCATGAAGTCCTTAACAGATACAAGAGGCCTAGGATGATGGTTTTCGCTAAAGAAAGTTATCGATTTTAAGTCTCTTGTGCATCATTACTACTCTTTGTTTTATGTTCTTTTGCCCTTTGGGGACCACCACTGTGTGGTTCACTTTTGTTTGTTTTTTCAAACTGATGCCAATTAGGCATATTTCCAGATGAAGAAGGTTATAGGTACTATTGTACCTGGTACTTCATTTTATGATGTAATGATCTACGAATTATTACTTTTGTTTTGCGACTACTTTGTGCCTGAGGGTATATGTTTCCGCTAAAGCTCGAAAGCCGTTAATGTGCACATTACCTAGCTAATCTGCAGATTAACCGATTTGCTCCGTTAACGTGCGGAATCAAGAGTTTTCCGCATTTTACCTAGGTAATGTGCACATTAACGGCTTCCGTATCGTTAAAGTTCAAAATTTCCTTTCCCTACCTCCCTCTCCCTCCACTTTTACTTTTTTTTTTCTCCCTCCACTTTTTTTCCTTCCCCCTCTCCCTCCACTTTTAGTTTCGTTCTCACTTGGCCTCTGCTCATCCGGGGCGTTTCATGATAATTCGGAACACTGAGTCACGTGACCCGAAGATTGAGACTGAAGAGATTCATCACTTGACAGATTCATTCTCACTTGGCCTTCGCTCATTTGGGGCGTTTTTTATAATGCGGCAGGCGGTGTACTGTAGAGCTAGATACGTTATCTGAATAATAGGATAGTTAAAAAACGAAAAAGTACAATGTACCGGCTATTACCAATTCTGATAATAGCCGATACACCATATTTTATTTTCACTTTAACGAGTGCCTAGTAGGTAATGTGCAGATTATCCAGGTAATTTGCAGGTTACCTAGGTAATTTGAGAAATGAAACAATTTTTGGCATGTTAATGGATCACCCTGGTTAATCTGCACAATACCTAGATAATCTGTAGAATAACTGATTTCTGCACTTTAGCGGTAACATATACACTGAAGACCAAACAGCTCTTACCTAGTGAGGCACAGACACTTCAAGATTTCTAAAGGTGTTGTGGTATTTGGTACCAACACGTTACCAGCAGATCCTTTAACTCTTTTAAGTTACATGGTTCAGCCACCGCAGATCAGATATGCTATTCCAACATAAACCACAGATGCTCAATTGGATTGATGTCTGGAGAATATGGAGGCCAGGGCAATACCTGGAAATCTTCCTCATGTATCGCGAACCATTCTCAAACAATCTGGGCAGTGTGGCATGGTACATTATCCTGCTGAAAGTACTAGAGGGGTATATCATTTCCATGAAAGGATGTACCTGCTCTGCAATGATGCTTAAGTTGGTGGTAGATGTCATAGTTTCCTGCACGTGAATGAGTGGACCCAGGATTTTCCCAGCAAAAGATTGCCCAAAGCATTACACTTCCTCCACCAGCTTGTTTTCATCCCACAGTGCATCCTGGTGCCAACACTTCCCCAGGTAAATGACACACACCTACCCAGCTGTCCACATGGTGCAACAGGAAACGAGATTCATCAGACCAGATGACTTTCTTCCAATCATTCAAGGTCCAGTTTTGATGCTTGTGTGCCCGTTATAAGCACTTTTGATGGAGAACCAAGGTTAGCATGGGCACTTGGAGTGGTCTGTGGCTATGCAATCCCATTTTTAGCAGGGTTCGATGTACTGTGTGTTGTGACACATTACTCCCATCACCATCATTCAAGTTACAGGCAAGTTGTGCCACAGTATCCCTTCTGTTGGCTCAACCCATACGGGATAGCCTACACTCACCTGTAGCATTGATGAGCCGTGGTCAACCCACACCCTGCCGTCAGTTCATGGTTTTTCCCTCCTCAGACCACTTTCTGGAGGTACTAACCATGACTTAACGTGAGCACCCCACAAACCTTGACGTCTCAGAAATGCACTGACCCAATCGTCTGGCCATTTAGCATTTAGCATTACAATTTGTTCCTTGTCAAACTCGCTTAAGTCCGCTGCCTTTCCCATCTGTAGAACAAGAATAACACTGATTAACAGAGCTCAGTATCAGATGTTATTTATACTGTTTCATGACCTTCCCAAGTGCCATCGTTTACCTGCAGTTGCTTCGATTTGCATCTCTCTGGTCATAATGTTTTGGCTCTTTGGTGTATACAGGATGATTCAAAACTTATCGTTCAAATTTCGTGGGGAGGTAGGGAATACGTCAGGAAACCGATTTCACATAGGAAGGTATGTCCGCAAATGTACGCATGCATATGTAGAGGGCGCTATGTGTTCCCAACCAGTGTACAGCTCGCCCAACCATTCCCGATCGCTTGGCCACCCAGGTCACCTGATTTATCGCCCATGGATTTCTTTTTGTGGGGGGCCATGAAATACCATGTGTACGAGACCCCCGTCGACAGTGAAATGGACCTTGTTGCACAAATAGTGGCCGCCGCAGGCATTGTCCGTGATATGCCAGGTGTTTTTGAAAATGTTCGGCGGTCAATGCAACGGCACTGTGAATCCTGTGTCCTTTTAAATGGTCGCAATTTTGAGCACCTACTGTGAACCTGTACTTTACCTCGTTGGAATAAAAGTCACATTCGTTACCACTTAACTGTACTGTTTCCTAGTGTTCACTTTACTTGTCCATTGTGTTCATGTAGATGACGTTTGCGGACATGCTTTCCTATGTGAAATCGGTTTCCCCACGATATTTGAACGATAAGTTTTGAATCACCCTGTATATATATAATGAAAATAGCAGCAGAACTTATCACAGTAATCATTTAAGATGCATATTTTATTTAAAGAATAAAACAATTTACTGTGTTTGTAACACAGCTGTTTAATGTAATATAATAAATATGTGACACGAAAATTTTTCTGGAAACCAAATTATTGACTTGAAAACCTAGGTCTATCCAAATCGTTCCTCAAATTATCATCAGTAAATTATTTAACAAAGCAATTTAAGTAATTTAACTCTTTCTATTATTTAACAAAGCACTATAATTCTACATGTCAACCAAAGCGATAAAAATGTGCGTTAAAATTGCAATACATTTCAATCCATATAGGACATATTGAAAGCTACTTTGAATGCTACTAGGATAGCTTGCTTAAATTATCTGGGATGAGTAGTTGCTCACAGATAAGCATTGAGGTTGCACCCCACTTAGGGGCGGGGTGGCTCAGTCGGTAGCGCGCCAGGCTCGTAATCTGTAGTTCCCAGGTTCGAGTCCCAGCTGGGTCAGCGTTGAGATTTATCTCCGCAAAATTCCCCGCCCTGCCCACAGTCAGTAGGGGACACCGATGGGCTTGGAAAGGTCGCCGTCCGTCGGATGGGACATTAAGCTGTGGTCCCGTGTGCAGGAGAGCCATACCCTGTGCACGTTAAAGAACACGCTGGATGGCCTTGACGGTAGGTTACCATCTGTCTCCCAACAGCTGTTCCAGTGGGTCCCCTCCCCCAACCTTCTCTGAGCCTTCAGGGTCCATGTGATCTGGCCATTTAGCCCATGGTGTGCAAAAAAGTGCCGCTCAGAGGTAAAACAATCCAACGTTAAAGAACATGCTGGATGACCTAGACGGGAGGCTACCATCTGTCTCCCAACAGCTGTTCCAGTGGGTCCCCTCCCCCAACCTTCTCTGAGCCTTCGGGGTCCATGTGATCTGGCCATTTAGCCCATGGTGTGCAAATAAGTGCCGCTTAGAGGTAAAACAATCCAACGTTAAAGAACACGCTGGATGACCTAGACGGGAGGCTACCATCTGTCTCCCAACAGCTGTTCCAGTGGGTCCCCTCCCCCAACCTTCTCTGAGCCTTCGGGGTCCATGTGATCTGGCCATTTAGCCCATGGTGTGCAAAAAAGTGCCGCTCAGAGGTAAAACAATCCAACGTTAAAGAACACGCTGGATGACCTAGACGGGAGGCTACCATCTGTCTCCCAACAGCTGTTCCAGTGGGTCCCTTCCCCCAACCTTCTCTGAGCCTTCGGGGTCCATGTGATCTGGCCATTTAGCCCATGGTGTGCAAATAAGTGCCGCTTAGAGGTAAAACAATCCAACGTTAAAGAACACGCTGGATGACCTAGACGGGAGGCTACCATCTGTCTCCCAACAGCTGTTCCAGTGGGTCCCCTCCCCCAACCTTCTCTGAGCCTTCGGGGTCCATGTGATCTGGCCATTTAGCCCATGGTGTGCAAAAAAGTGCTGCTTAGAGGTAAAACAACCCAACCCAAATGCACCCCACTCTGGGTGATATCTAATTATGTTGTCGCGTACTTGTTTCCATTTCTTTTTTTTCTGTTCCTGCTGGTTAAGAGTTTCCACTGAAGTGCTGGTGTTGCTATATCATCATTTATGCATGTTAATTGTGTGGTCACTGCTATCTGATATTCTTGGGATTGAGCAGGTAGTATTTCCTCTTTCATAAACAGAGCTGGTGTTGCTTCTCTGTTACTGATTTAGCAAAGGCCATCATAGTTTTCTTGTATTTGATATTCTTCACAGGCTCTTGCATTCTGATCATGAGCATCAGCAGGTGCAGAATGGGCAGTTGCCCCCACTGGAAAATTTAATGAAAAATTAATTTATGCTGAATAATATCAGGTGTACCAAAAATTAATGTTTTTTTTTAATGTTGCTGAATAATATCAGGTGTACCAAAAATTAATGTTTACTAAACTTTAATTTCAGAAAGAAAAAGCCAAAAAAAATTACCTATGCATAAGTATGTACAGTGTAGTTTACTAAGTTCTAGAAACTCTGATGGCATTTCATCAGGGTTTCTCCACTGAGCTAGCATTTGATTATTGAATAGCAACTTATGTCTCGTAGTTTCCTTCAATAAATTGATAATAAATTCTTATGTCTGCCTGCATGTAACAATACATGAAAGATGACGCCAGTGGCATCTAGGAGAACTAACATATGGATTGAAATTTGCTGTACCGAGTTCAAATGTTCAATTTGAAATTTATGCCAATTCTATGAGAATTCCAGATGCTTGAGTACCAGATAACTGGTAATGTACTGTACTTGAGCAGACATGGTAAAGTGTACATGACTGTGCAGTTTTCAGTGCTTTGTATTAATACTTTTCCAGTTAAATGTTTTAATGAAATATTTAAAAGTATACCTAAAATAGGTTTATAATATGGATACGCTGACCCTAATATTTTGTTATTAATATAATTACAAATCAGTTATGCATGTGGAAAAAAGAGTATATCTTATTGAAATATTTTCTGATAAATATCTAATACTTGATATAAAAAAAATAAAAATAAATACCCCCTCAAGCAGCTGCTTGCCACAGAGGTCTGACAGGAGCCTGTCAGTTTATATGCCAGAGTAGAAGGTCTGACAGGATGGCAGGACCTCAGCAGAAAAACGACACGAACATCCATGCCTTATCCGGGGCTCGAACCCAGGTCCCGTAGATCAGTAGCCAAGCGTGCTAACCACTCTGCCACTAAATATCATGATATTTTTAACTCTGTTGAAATGAACCCTTTATATTGCTATATTCAAATATCAGGTTGGGTTGGGTTGTTTTACCTCTGAGCGGCACTTTTTTGCACACCATGGGCTAAATAGCCAGGTCACATGGACCCCGAAGGCTCAGAGAAGGTTGGGGGAGGGGACCCACTGGAACAACTGTTGGGAGACAGATGGTAGCCTCCCGTCAAGGCCATTCAGCGTGTCTTTAAAGTTGGATTGTTTTACCTCTGAGCGGCACTTTTTTTGCACACCATGGGCTAAATAGCCAGGTCACATGGATCCCAAAGGCTCAGAGAAGGTTGTGGGAGGGGACCCACTGGAACAGCTGTTGGGAGAGAGATGGTAGCCTCCCATCAACGCCATCCAGCGTATTCTTTAACGTTGGATTGTTTTACCTCTGAGTGGCACTTTTTTGCACACCATGGGCTAAATGACCAGGTCACATGGACCCCGAAGGCTCAGAGAAGGTTGGGGGAGGGGACCCACTGGAACAGCTGTTGGGAGACAGATGGTAGCCTCCCGTCAAGGCCAACCAGCATGTTCTTTAACGTTAGATTGTTTTACCTCTGAGCGGCACTTTTTTGCACACCATGGGCTAAATAGCCAGGTCACATGGACCCCGAAGGCTCAGAGAAGGTTGGGGGAGGGACCCACTGGAACAGCTGTTGGGAGACAGATGGTAGCCTCCCGTCAAGGCCATCTAGCGTGTTCTTTAACATGCATAGGGTATGGCTCTCCTGCACACGAGGCCACAGCTTAACGTCCCATTCGATGGATGGCAGCCTTTCCAAGCCTATCGGTGTCCCCTACTGACCGTGGGCAGGGTGGGGAATTTTGCAGAGATAAATATCAATGCTGACCCAGCTGGGACTCGAACCTGGGAACTACAGTTTACGAGCCTGGCGCGCTACCGACTGAGCCACCCCCGCCCCAAATATCAGGTTACATACTTATTATTTACTACTTCTTCCTACATCCAGAATATAATGCTGGCAGTCATATCAATATCATAACTTTATTGTGTCATTGTAAAAATATTCTTATTTTAAAATTATTAAGAGAGCCTAATAACATTTTGTGATTTAAAACTTCATTTCAGTGCCTGCAACACAGTTATGGTGGCCACAGCAGTCACGTGACAAGTGTTGACTTTACACCAGATGATACTCGTCTCATCTCCCTCGGAGGCAGAGATTGCAGTATCATGCAGTGGGCCGTGTCATAGAAACTTCACCCTTAGCACAACTCGAAGGCAGCTACTTTCATGCATGTTGTCCAGAAATAATTTTGGATGACTCTTGCTATCAATTAGCTTTATATCGAGTAACCAAGTCCAAAAATGAGATGCTGAGGTTGGCTATTTTTCTTTAATCTTGCCTGCAGTAAAAACAAGTACAAAAGTTAACAGAAAATCATTTATTTATAAGAAATTTAAAACTGTCTGTTCTTTTACACTCTCAGTTTCAGTATTTTAAAGAACCATTTAATGCATTATATGTGTATAGATACATTTATGTTACCAGTTTAGGTTTCTGCATTTTATACGAAGCTAAAAGTGTTTCACATATGGATGTTACTAGCCATGTCTAATAAGATTTACTATAGTATGTTGATATTTATGGCAGCATATTTTCTTAACATTGCTGGCTGCTGCCTGAAAATAGTGCCTTCTAATATTACTGCAAATATTGTTCCAATTCTGTATTTTAATCTTAAACGATGTGCTTGAGTCATGTTTAATACCAGTATATGTCATATATTTATGCAAAGTGTATCTTGATCTTTTCTCTCTGACACAGAATGCTGTAATATATATGTAACTCACAATTTTGTGTATTAAAATTATGATACAGCCATATAATTTTGTATCCTGCATTTGCAGCTGAATGTTTTTAACAGTGTTGTTTGTCCATATATAAATATAATTTATTTTTATTCTTGAGTGTAGAAAATGGTATTTAGTCACTAATATTTGCTAATATAATGCACTTAAATGTAAATTTCATTATTATATTTATGAATGCTAGGAAATTATCACAAAAGAAACTGATGTATATTAATTTTTTTATTTCTTTATTGCAATATTTTTATTCTGCAGTATTTTAAGAAAAGGTTTTTGTTTTGCATCTAGCATAAGACTTTCTGATGTTCTTGCCTATAACACTTTTTTAACCAGCTGTAAATCTATATAACTGATTTTTTTTAAAACAGTGTTTAATGATGGTATAAATTTTATACATGTAAAAAATAATAAAATAGACCCTTTCCATGATTTAAAATTTTAAGGGATAAGGTTATATTATAGTTTGAAATGTTCTACAATGCTTTTAAAATACTGAAACAAGTGTAGAACGAAGAGGGAAATCTCACTCAGTGCACTTTCTATATCTCAGCTTATTACTATTTTAATCTTTTTTTTTTTGCAATCATGTCATTAACAGTTCCAATATATATAAAATGTACCATTGTTGTGTAAAACCTTTTATCAAAATATAAATGTACTAAAGAAACTGGGTAAAATATATAAACCACTGCCATTAATAATATTTTAAGAGATTAAATATGGCATTAAATGATATTTTAATGTGACTAAATTACATTAAAATTCAAATTTATTTTAGCTCCAGTTAATGCTTTATTTTTTAATGATTCATAATTTATTTTTTTTCAATCCAGTCTACTTCATTCAATCTTTACCCACCTATGTAGATAGGAAAAAAAATGCAGTTTTTTTTACCATTATTATGAAAAGGTTATCTAATGGAATACTTTTTTGTTTGCACAAATTTAAATACCCAGTATTTGCAGTTACACTGTTATGTAGATGTGTAGTCAGAAAATATCTTCAATGAAGTCAAACAAAATTTTGGAAGTAGTCCAAAATGAAAAAAAAGTGATAGAAATAAAAAATTAAATAATGAATACAATATCTTTTTTTACTCTGACAAAGCCTAAAATTATGTCCAATGCAATGCTTTATACAATAATTTTGAATGTACAATAATTAAATAGAAAAAATGTTTTGTGGGGAGGTGCATGTAATGTCCCCTGGCTGTGCCTCTGCTATTATAGGATTTTTTTTAACTAATTACTCTGATATTATTTATTTCTGCTTGCTAAATGCACTCCTAATATTGTTGGATATTATGGATTCATTAGGTAGTAATTTGATAATACTGTTATGGCACATAACTTCATCTTTTCTGTTACCTAAATTTATTGAGGCTCTGGAAATAGTGTAAAATTTAGGAAAAGGTTGGTGTTCCAATTTCTGAGTCATTTTCTTGGAATTTCAACATTAAAAATCATCAACATTAAAGAAATATGTGTCATTCTAAAATTGTCAGTTGAAAACTTATTTTTGATACCTCTAATGAGCAGAAAATATGCATATTTACCAGTTAGTATTGATAACATGAGAACAAAATAAATTTAATAACAGTTAAATCTTTCATACTTCACTAAAGAACTGTTTTTTAACTTTAAGTTTTTATTTTCAGTATTTATATACATGTCTATTTTATCGAATACCTTTCAGCATCTCTAGAATGTCGTCACTTGTACATACACTTCAAAAAGATTTTTTTATTTTACTTGAATCTTTTTGTGGTTTGTTATATTTACTGTGTTGTTTAATTCAAAATCGAAATTTAAACATATAAAATATCTGAATTCATACTTTTTTGCCTTTTGAAAGCCAAAATTTTTAGAATAACTAGGTAGTGTGTTTTAACAGCCCTGCTTGTTCAAGTATTAAAGTTTCAAAAATTTCTTGAATTTTAATGTTTTGCTGCAAAATTTTATGTAAATGAAGGTTGATTTAAAAATGGAGTTGAAGAAAAAATTGCAACTACATTTAGAATCATTTAGTACTGATTACTGGAATCTGAGTGCCAATAAAAATTGTGAATAAGTGTTTCTAATGCATAATTAATGGTAATATGGTGCTTAGCTTAGTAACTTTCTAAGTAGTTTGTCTTAGGTTTGATTTTTTTCCCTTTTATCATCAAATACTGCTTTGTAATTTCAAAAAGAAACCAAAAATTTAAAGGAAAGAACGAAAAATGGCTTTTGAAATTAAACTTTATTATTTGTAGAAGTTAAAAATAGTTCACATATTATGCCCATAGAAAGATAATTTCTCTGTACGTTGCACAGAGATTTGTTCTTGCCTTAAGATAACGTACGAAAATTTAGGCTTTTTGATTTGTGTTTAAATTATAGATACTGCCACAAGACTTTAATGAATCTTTTCCTCAGTTTATCCTTATTGTGAGCTATTCATGTGTTTAGAAAAGTTTCACATTTAAATATGTCAAGATTTTAATTTTTGCTTTATTACTTTTAATATTGAAGTATTTTGTTATAAATGCATCTGCTAAGGGCAGCAAATTTTAAGAGGGTCGTATATTTTCAATGTTGGATAATGTTTTTTGTTAATGCATAATAAAAAAAATTAGGCTTTCTGGGGAAAAAAATTAAAAACTTGATTTGCTTTACTATTGTTTTGTTGACTTTTCCATTTGATAGGCGGGGCGGGGGTGTCTCAGTCGGTAGCGCTCCAGGCTCGTAATCTGTAGTTCCCAGGTTCGAGTCCCAGCTGGGTCAGCGTTGAGATTTATCTCCGCAAAATTCCCCGCCTGCCCACGGTCAGTAGGGGACACCGATGGGCTTGGAAAGGCTGCCGTTCGTCGGATGGGACGTTAAGCCGTGGCCCCGTGTGCGGGAAAGCCATACCCTGTGCACATTAAAGAACATGCTGGATGGCCATGACGGGAGGCTACCATATGTCTCCCAACAGCTGTTCCAGTGGGTCCCCTCTCCCAACCTTCTCTGAGCCTTCGGGGTCCTTGTGACCTGGCCATTTAGCCCATGGTGCGCAAAAAAGTGCCGCTCAGAGGTAAAACAATCCAACTTTAAAGAACACGCTGGATGGCCTTGATGGGAGGCTACCATCTGTCTCCCAACAGCTGTTCCAGTGGGTCCCCTCCCCCAACCTTCTCTGAGCCTTCAGGGTCCATGTGACCTGGCCATTTAGCCCATGGTGCGCAAAAAAGTGCCGCTCAGAGGTAAAACAATCCAACGTTAAAGAACACGCTGGATGGCCTTGACGGGAGGCTACCATCTGTCTCCCAACAGCTGTTCCAGTGGGTCCCCTCCCCCAACCTTCTCTGAGCCTTCGGGGTCCATGTGACCTGGCCATTTAGCCCATGGTGCGCAAAAAAGTGCCGCTCAGAGGTAAAACAACCCAACCCATTTGATAGGCTATTATTAATACTTGTAATGCCCTTATCACAGATGAATTCATTTTTTTTTAAATCCAAGCCTTGTTGCTGAAAAGGAAATTACTGATGGAAAACAGATATATAGAAATGCACGTGCTTAACCTTTTTCATTCTTTTCTATTATAGGTCATTTCACACTTTAAAAATATGTAATTATTTAAAGAGAAAATTAAAATCTGTTATTTGGAAATAAAAATGTTATAAATTATACTTAAAAATTGAAAAATAATTTGACTAAAATCATTATTAACATTAAAGGAGATTCATGAATAAGTGAAATAGATAATTTTTAAAAAAATTAAAAACTAAATTAAAAATTTAATTATTTTATTTTATTTATTTAATTTTTTAAAATTTTTTTGATAAATTAATTTTTTCTTAAATCATTGAATGAAGTCAAACAAAATTATATCTTGTTTTTTTCCACAATTATAAGCAAATTTAAATTATGATTGAATGTCCCCAAGCCTGTTTAGGCTCAATGAGCTGGCTTCGGCACACTCTCTTTATATTTAAGCCTGTAATTAGTATTTGTGCCATTCTGCTCAAAATTATTTTCTCATGGTGAAAAAAAAGTAATGTAAGATATGTACAGTTCTGCATTGACCTTTAGTTTATACAGTTAAGTGGGTAGTAGATAAGGTATAGGCACCAAATAAATTTCCAGATTGGTATAAAGATTTTTAACAGAATATATATAGCAGAAATGTAAATGAGATGATTCTGTTCTGTCTTTGATGTTGCAATTTATTAAATTTAAAAGTCTAAAAATGTGAGTATCTGCAGATCGGTTGAACCATGTCTGTGGGCTATGAATATGAAGGTAGCAACCAACGTATTCAAGTTGGTTAATTTTCCACAAGACAAAGTGTCCCACCAAAAAATTTAGGCATGAGTTGCTACTTTATTAAAGATAGCAAATCTAAATGTGCAGCTTAAATGTTGAAATTATATATAACTTATTTGTAAAAAAATTCTTGACTTTTACTTATCTGTGTATTTATGTATATGTGCTGATACTTTGTAGTATATGATTTTGGAAAGTATTCGTATCGGAAAAATGATTTTTGGACCAATGGTTTCACGATTTTCGTATTTTGGAGCAGTGTTTTAAGATTTTCAAACACATGAGTCTGAAACATTGAATCCCGCGTAATTTCCTAAATGCTTCATGATCTCAATCGTTCCCTTTAATACATGGGTTTAATCTGCATTGCATGAAAATTTCAAGTCTCTATGTCTAATTGAACCTGATTTCCTCCACTTTTATCATTTAGAATCTTAATTCTCCAACATTCCCGAGTAACTTCCAGATACTTGGTATGGATTCGCTCAGCGTGTAGTTCACCAAGCTTGTAATCAGATGTTCTGAAGTTTAAATCCCAACTATGTGAGTATGGAGATTTATATTTGCTAACACTCCCTTTGTCCAGATGCGAAAGAAAACATCTTGATAGACGACTTAGTAAGGCCTCCATTGTGCAGGTTCATCTGCCTCCTAACAGCTCTCCAGTACATCCCCCTCTCCAGCCGATCTTTTTTCAGGTTCTATGTACAATATCTGTCTCTGAAATCATCATGATCCTAGAAATCATCATGACCTTTCAAAAATTCTATCTCCCTCTCTCAACTATCAAGCTACCATCTGTCTCCTAATAGCTGTTCCAGTGGGTCCCCTCCCCCAACCTTCTCTGAGCCTTCGGGGTCCTTGTGACCTGGCAATTTAGCCCATGGTGTGCAAAAAAGTGCAGCTCAGAGGTAAAACAATCCAACGTTAAAGAACACGCTGGATGGCCTTGACGGGAGGCTACCATCTGTCTCCCAACAGCTGTTCCAGTGGGTCCCCTCCCCCAACCTTCTCTGAGCCTTCGGGGTCCTTGTGACCTGCCAATTTAGCCCATTGTGTGCAAAAAAGTGCAGATCAGAGGTAAAACAATCCAACGTTAAAGAACACGCTGGATGGCCTTGACGGGAGGCTACCATCTGTCTCCCAACAGCTGTTCCAGTGGGTCCCCTCCCCCAACCTTCTCTGAGCCTTCAGGGTCCTTGTGACCTGGCAATTTAGTCCATGGTGTGCAAAAAAGTGCAGCTCAGAGGTAAAACAATCCAACGTTAAAGAACACGCTGGATGGCCTTGACGGGAGGCTACCATCTGTCTCCCAACAGCTGTTCCAGTGGGTCCCCTCCCCCAACCTTCTCTGAGCCTTCGGGGTCCTTGTGACCTGGCAATTTAGTCCATGGTGTGCAAAAAAGTGCAGCTCAGAGGTAAAACAATCCAACGTTAAAGAACACGCTGGATGGCCTTGACGGGAGGCTACCATCTGTCTCCCAACAGCTGTTCCAGTGGGTCCCCTCCCCCAACCTTCTCTGAGCCTTCGGGGTCCTTGTGACCTGGCAATTTAGCCCATGGTGTGCAAAAAAGTGCAGCTCAGAGGTAAAACAATCCAACGTTAAAGAACATGCTGGATGGCCTTGACGGGAGGCTACCATCTGTCTCCCAACAGCTGTTCCAGTGGGTCCCCTCCCCCAACCTTCTCTGAGCCTTCGGGGTCCTTGTGACCTGGCAATTTAGCCCATTGTGTGCAAAAAAGTGCAGCTCAGAGGTAAAACAATCCAATGTTAAAGAACACGCTGGATGGCCTTGACGGGAGGCTACCATCTGTCTCCCAACAGCTGTTCCAGTGGGTCCGCTCCCCCAACCTTCTCTGAACCTTCGGATTACTTGTGACCAGGCCATTTAGCCCATTGTATGCAAAAAAGTCCCACTCAGAGGTAAAACAATCGAACGTTGAAGAACACACTGGATGGCCTTGATGGGAGGCTACCATCTGTCTCGTAATAAGTATTCCAATGGGTCCCCTCCCCCAACCTTCACTGAGCCTTCGGGGTTCTTTTGACCTGACCATTTAGCCCATGGTGTGCAAAAAAGTGCCTCTCAGAGGGAAAACAATCCAACGTTAAAGAACACGCTGGATGGCCTTGACGGGCGACTACCATCTGTCTCCCAACAGCTGTTCCAGTGGGTCCCCTCCACCAACCTTCTCTGAGCCTTCAGGGTCCATGTGACCTGGCCATTTAGCCCATTGTATGCAAAAAAAAGTCCCACTCAGAGGTAAAACAATCGAACGTTGAAGAACACACTGGATGGCCTTGATGGGAGGCTACCATCTGTCTCGTAACAAGTATTCCAATGGGTCCCCTCCCCCAACCTTCACTGAGCCTTCGGGGTTCTTTTGACCTGACCATTTAGTCCATGGTGTGCAAAAAAGTGCCTCTCAGAGGGAAAACAATCCAACGTTAAAGAACACGCTGGATGGCCTTGATGGAGGCTACTATCTGTCTCCTAACAAGTATTCCAATGGGTCCCCTCCCCCAACCTTCTCTGAACCTTCGGATTACTTGTGACCAGGCCATTTAGCCCATTGTATGCAAAAAAAGTCCCACTCAGAGGTAAAACAATCCAACGTTAAAGAACACACTGGATGGCCTTGATGGGAGGCTACCATCTGTCCCCTAACAAGTATTCCAATGGGTCCCCTCCCCCAACCTTCACTGAGGCTTCGGGGTTCTTTTGACCTGACCATTTAGCCCATGGTGTGCAAAAAAGTGCCTCTCAGAGGGAAAACAATCCAACGTTAAAGAACAGTTGGATGGCCTTGACGGGAGGCTAACATCTGTCTCCCAACAGCTGTTCCAGTGGGTCCCCTCCTCTAACCTTCTCTGAGCCTTTGGGGTCCTTGTGACCTGGCCATTTAGCCCATGGTGTGCACAAAAGTGCACACCATGGGTAAAAGTGGTAAAAACACCATGGTAAAATATAAAAATTAGAGGTAAAACAACCGAACTCTATTATCCTTCATTTTCATAATGTTGGTCATTTCATCATGACCGTTTCTTCCTCTGGCAAGAGCAATTTCTGTAGTTTCATTCACTGTAAGTTAGGCTGATATCACATCAAATTATATTTTGTTCTGTTCAATCCTAGTTTTGGAAACTATAATTGTTACGTAACCAGGTTTTTATTTGTGAAAATTAATACACATGTGGAATTATACACAGATAGCTTCACTGAGCAAATCTATCTAAATGTTATTTTAAATATTTGCACTTTAGGCATTTCCACTGCGATCCCATTAGAATCACGTTTTAATCCTAAGACTGAAAATCACTATAATAAACTGATTTCATTTTGAAAAAAATGAAAACACAATTGTAAAATTAACATTTTATTGACCTAGTTTCATTTATAAATTCAAAGTGTCTTGAGTTCTGTATAATTCAATTATAATTACCTATGTATTTAGTTTCACTGTATATACAGGTTGAATCTGAAAAAGTAGACAAAACTTTACGGGGTGGTAGAACGCAGCTATACGAGCAATATTCGTCATAGAATGTATAGTCGGAACGCAAACGGCGAGCTGCTAGGTGGCGTTGGAAATGGTATAAAAGGGTCGGTCCTCGCACCCAAAGGCATTTCTACCGTGGATTGCCGAGAGGCTGGCTATACTAACCACGAAACGGCGGATATGCACTTTGTGTACGGTGCAGTACACGGGAATGCAAGTGAGGCACGGCGAAGGATCCCGTTTCACACAGCCGCCGATGCAAACGCTCGAAGGTTTTCCGATCTGGAGTGCATCTCATCGGAAACCGGTCGCGGTAATGTCTCTTTGCCTCACTTTCATTCCCGTCAGCCGCACCGTACACAAAGTGCATATCCGCCATTTCGTGGTTAGTATAACCAGCCATCCTCTCGGCAATCCACGGTAGTAATGCCGTTGGGTGCGAGGACCGACCCTTTTATACCATTTCCAACGCCACCTAGCGGCTCGCCGTTTGCGTTCCGACCATACATTCTATGACAAATATTGCTCGTATAGCTGCGTTCTACCACCCCGTAAAGTTTTGCCCACTTTTTCAGATTCACCCTGTATATATTATACACGCTGGCCCTTCCTATTTAGATAAGCTACTGACTTCGAAGAACACTGTAGCATTTAAGATATGAAGGACGATGTTTTAACGAAAAGCCCTCTGATTACCGTTAAGTTTACGAACCAGTAAATACTAAAAGGTTATTTATTCCGCGTAGATCAGTTCAACTTGCATTTAGCCTTAGATACGTTAAATGGATTCTCGAAAAGTCTGAGATTTGTTCACTTTTCATGTATGAAGTTGTAAGTTATTCAGCAAATTAAATTCAAGGTTTGTAAGTGTTTAGTATAGTCGTTGTTGTTGAGTGGCAAAATAGGGTTCTGGTACAATTTTAACTTGATAGAATTTAAAACTTGTGATGGTGTATTTCAACACAGTATTGTTAAGGAATAGTTTAGCGTTTGTACAATTTCAAAAACATTGGCATTCATTTCTAAGTTAAAAATAAAGTTTCAAATCTTTGATAGGGTACTTTTTGGATTCGGCTGGTTTTCGAAATCCAGTATCTTACTCGTTAAAAGAAGGTGAGGGTGTAAAAAAAAAACTTTTATTGCAAAAGTCTCTTTTTAAAATGAATTTTCATCATCAACTAATGTTTTGTACGTTCATTGTTAAAAAAAAATCGTCAATCGTTTGAACTAAGAGATAATGTTTTCATTTTCAATTTCTCAGAAGATAATTTCCATGAAGAAGGATTATTGAATTTTGTTTTTAATTTAAATTCAAACCGATTAAATTTTCGTTTGTAATTAATTCTAAGTTTTGTAACTCAGCGTCAGTTGCATTTTTGTGATTTATAAAGTTTATTTTAGCATTAATTTTACTAAATTTTGATGCACAATTTCTCTGAGTAGTTCATTAGTGATGGAACTTGGTTCATTTCAGGCGACTTTTCTACGTTTTTTTTCTCTATCTGAAATACCACTGGGCGTAATTAAGAGAGTGGAATTCATGTTGGACAAATGTGATCTATGAAAAGGAGTTAGTTCTCCAATTGGCTTCAATAAAATTCTTTAGATTTCTCACCCACTTTCAGGAATTCTGCTATGCTGCTGAATAACAATATATTTTCATTCCCATTTGACTATATCACAACAGCTATATCAGAATCAAATCAGCTCCAAAACGTAGACTAAAATTGCCAGGCATTTAGATCACAGCGGGTGCGACTTTTCAGCGGATGGCTTCATTAACTCTGAAGGCTAGAGTAGGAATGTTTCTTAACATTCAATAAACCCTCAGAGGATCACATCAATATATTCTTAGATTTGGAAAACATCATGATAATCATTACTATTCAGTCCTATTAATGCATGGCATCTTGGTAATGAGCAGATCCCAGGTTCGAGTCCCAGCTGGGTCAGTGTTGAGATTTATCCCTCCAAAATTCCCTACCCACAATCAGTAGGGATACTGATGGGCTTGGAAAGGGCGCCGTTCCTCGGATGGGACATTAAAACGGTCCTTATGCAGGAGAGCCATACTCTGTGCATGTTAAAAAACATGTTGGATGGTCTTGACAGGAGGCTACCATCTGTCTCCCAACAACTGTTCCAGTGGGTCTCCTCCCCCAACCTTCTCTGAGCCTTCGGGGGCCATGTGACCTGGCCATTTTGTCCATGGTGTGCAAAAAAGTGCCGCTCAGAGGTAAAACAATCCAGTTGTAAACAACACGCTGGATGGCCTTGACGGGAGGCTACCATCTGTCTCCCAACAGCTGTTCCAGTGGGTCCCCTCCCCCAACCTTCTCTGAGCCTTCGGGGTCCTTGTGACCTGGCAATTTAGCCCATGGTGTGCAAAAAAGTGCAGCTCAGAGGTAAAACAACCCAACGTTAAAGAACACGCTGGATGGCCTTGACGGGAGGCTACCATCTGTCTCCGAACAGCTGTTCCAGTGGTTCCCCTCCCCCAACCTTCTCTGAGCCTTCGGGGTCCTTGTGACCTGGCCATTTAGTCTATGGTGTGCAAGAAAGCGCTCAGAGGTAAAACAATCCAACGTTAAATAAGACAATGGATGGCCTTGACGGGAGGCTACCATCTGTCTCCCAACAGCTGTTCCAGTGGGTCCCTTCCCCCAACCTTCTCTGAGCCTTCGGGGTCCTTGTGACCTGGCCATTTAGTCTATGGTGTGCAAGAAAGAGCCGCTCAGAGGTAAAACAATCCAACGTTAAATAACAGAATGGATGGCCTTGATGGGAGACTACCATCTGTCTCCCAACAGCTGTTCCAGCGGGTCCCCTCCTCCAACCTTCTCTGAGCCTTCGGAGTCCTTGTGACCTGGCAATTTAGCCAATTGTGTGCAAAAAAGTGCTGCTCAGAGGTAAAATAATCCGTCAAGGAACACTGCATTGCCTTGATGGGAGGCTACCATCTGTCTCCCAACAGCTGTTCCAGTGGGTCCCCTCCCCACAACCTTCTCTGAGCCTTTGGGGTCCATGTGACCTGGCCACTTAGCCATTTTGAGTGCAAAAAAGCACCGCTCAGAGGTAAAACAACCCAATTCGATATCGTTTTAAAGGATGAAACCAGTCGAGACTTCGAGCTCATTCTTCAGATTGGGTTGAAGGAGTTCCTGTGCATCGTGCACATCCCAATTTTTGTATATCTTTATCCAGCTTCTACACGAAGAGATAGGATGAGAGAGCTGAAAAACTGCTTTTCTACATTTCCACACTTTAATCAAAAAAAAACTTAACTATTCAATGTAAAACTCGTGTTTAATGAAAAAAAATTTTAACTATTACCTGATTATGTGATAAAGTATGAGTAAACAGTTTAAATCTGAGACAGAAACAAATGGTTTTGATTTTAGCGAAGTGGAATTCACCATTACGTTGAATCAGACATTCACGGAGCAGTCATTCTGGATAAAGATGGTAGCCTCCCGTCAAGGCCGCCATACACCCTGTTCTTTAACATGCACAGGGTATGGCTCTCCCACACACGGGGCCACGGCTTAACATCCCATCCGACGGACATCAGCCTTTCCAAACCCATCGGTGTCCCCCTACTGACTGTGGGCAGGGAATTTTGCGGAGATAAATCTCAATGCTGACCCAGCTGGGACTCGAACCTAGGAACTACATACAGATTACGAGCCTGGCGCGCTACCGACTGAGCCACCCCCGCCCTTAAAACGATATCGAATAGAAGTTAGAACTTTAAGTCACAAAAATTATTTCAACGCATAAAAAACAGTCGAACAGTAATGTTTTTTATTCTAAGATACGAGTTTAAAAGATTTCGATGCGTATATTCCCAGTGGAAATTATTATATTTAATGAGTTAATATTTATCTTATGCTTGAATTGCAGACCCTTTTTTTATTATTTGTTTCTGCTATATATTTCACTTTGCAGGAATTTTAATATTTATGCAAATGCATCGTTATCTCATGCAATCTATTACGTTAATTCATTATTGTTATTTTTTTCTTAGTAATGTTTTTGAAGCGATTTCTTTGTTTAGTAAATCATTTTAAACCGAGGAAACAGCAATATTTATCCCTTCTTTAATGCTTAGGGTATATATATGTCAAAATCTGAGTGCACTTTTTAATGATTTGTTATAAACTGTTAGTTATTTAGGATGTAAAAATCGTTTATGATATTCACTGCGAACGGAAATGTACTGATGTGTTTTTTTATGTCTGTTAAACGCTTCTGTCATTGTTAACAGTAAATTGTATGGATTTTCTAGATAAATCAAGAATAAGGACATTTGATAGTTATTGGAATAGAAGTTTAGTAATGAACCGTCGCTTCAAACAGAAATGAACAGGGTTGTAAATGTTTTGCGTTGTGATTAATGTTCGAGTGTGTATTATCGTATTTAGGATAACATGTATATACATATGTGCAAACGTTATATTCTTATTTTTGAAGAAAGCAATTCTTTTTTTGTCTTCACTTTCGTCAATTTCGATTTGATGTAAGTTTCAAAATCGGTGACTTCACTTTTTTCATACTTTCATTTGATAACTGTGCGACAAAAAATGAGAGTTATATATTTTCTAGGTATGTGATAACGACATTTGAAATAAGCCATCGATTTTTCTAGTGTGATATAAATGCTTGAATGGTAAGGATCCGTTACGATCAACGTCCACATTGGTTGAGTTCAGAGCTATTATTGTATCTTCTATTGCAGCATCATTGGTATCAGTGTACACAAGGCATCAGTTTGCTGGTGATAGCTGGCTGCTCTCCTGTTAACTTACTGTACAGAAAAATCTTGTACATATGGTCCACAGAGTATATAGTGTAATAAAATTTCTCATTAATTAGCGTTGTTTCAGTCTCATGTTATAAGAAAATATTTTCACTTTAAATTTCTGAGATAGTTACTTCCAATGGGGTTGGACATGGAGTCGAATAGGGGTTTATGAGGTCTTCGTTACAAAATCTACCCGATTTAAACCCTCAAGTATAGTCCTTGTATACGCCAATGAGTTCATACGCGCCGTCTTTTGAACTTGGCCATAAATTCACAAATTGATTGGCACTTCTGTTTCTTTTCTTATTAAATGTCCGACTGCTACGATAGTTTGTCTCTGGTTGTTGACAGTTCTAGGGGACTACATCCACTAGAGTTATCAACAAATAGTGGTTGGGAAGATGACCACACAGATGGTTGAAACCGATAAGAGCACTTACGAAAAGGGCAGGGGTGGCTCAGGCGGTAGCGCGCCAGGCTCGTAATCTGTAGTTCCCAGGTTCGAGTCCCAGCTGGGTCAGCGTTGACATTTATCTCCGCAAAATTCCCCGCCCTGCCCACAGTCAGTAGGGGACACCGATGGGCTTGGAAAGGCCGCCGCCCGTCGGATGGGACGTTAAGCCGTGGCCCCGTGTGCGGAAAAGCCATACCCTGTGCACTTTAAAGAATACGCTGGATGGCCTTGACGGGAGGCTACCATCTGTCTCCCAACAGCTGTTTCAGTGGGTCCCCTCCCCCAACCTTCTCTGAACCTTCGGGGTCCATGTGACCTGGCCATTTAGCCCATGGTGTGCAAAAACGTGCCGCTCAGAGGTAAAACAATCCAACGTTAAAGAACACGCTGGATGGCCTTGACGGGAGGCTACCATCTGTCTCCCAACGGCTGTTCCAGTGGGTCCCCTCCCCCAACCTTCTCTGAGCCTTCGGGGTCCATGTGACCTGACCATTTAGCCCATGGTGTGCAAAAAAGTGCCGCTCAGAGGTAAAACAACCCAAAAAGCACTTAAGAATATTATAAAAAAAAAAATCTAGTTAAGACAGGTACTGTGGACTCCAACAGTAAATTTTAAAAACGAAAAAACTACCGTAAGAAAACCTGATGATACAACACCTGCACGGTACATAATAAAACGTATCCTCGGACATTAATAGCGACTGCATTTTAAAAAAGTGAATGTATAATACACGTGAATCAAAGAAATAAATATTTTGGAGAAAAGCGTCGCAGACATACGGGACATGAACCTGCGTCTCTTAAGAAACAGGCCACAGTACTCTACCATTGAACTAGTGCCAGTTCTGTCTTTTTTTTCCCACTAATTTAAGACTTTAAAATCTAGGAAATTATATTAATTTTAATTTCAGGATTCTGATGTAAATAAAGAAAAACAATCCAATCAGTAACACCTGAATATATATTTACCATACATAGAATCAGGATTCAATTGTA
The DNA here is from genome assembly GCA_038380435.1 of Ryuthela nishihirai. Lineage (NCBI taxonomy): Eukaryota > Metazoa > Arthropoda > Arachnida > Araneae > Heptathelidae > Ryuthela > Ryuthela nishihirai. Next base: position 1,281,400 of record JAWZYU010000080.1, read on the forward strand.
AACGATGAAAAGCTCACAATCCAATCAGTAACACTTGAACATGAACCTCTTAAACACCTGAACATATATCTCCCATTCATAGTATCAGGATTCAATTGTAAACGATGAAAAGCTCACAATCCAATCAGTACAACTGAATATGTATCTACCACACATAGTATCAGGATTCAATTGTAAACGATGAAAAGCTCACAATCCAATCAGTAACACCTGAACATAAACCTCTTAAACACCTGAACATATATCTCCCATACATGGTATCAGGATTCAATTGTAAACGATGAAAAGCTCACAATCCAATCAGTAACAGCTGAACATATTTCTCCCATGCATAGTATCAGGATTCAATTGTAAACGATGAATAGCTCACAATCCAATCAGTAACACCTGAACATATATCTCCCATTCATAGTATCAGGATTCAATTGTAAACGATGAAAAGCTCACAATCCAATCAGTAACACCTGAACATAAACCTCTTAAACACCTGAACATATATCTCCCATTCATAGTATCAGGATTCAATTGTAAACGATGAAAAACTCACAATCCAATCAGTAACAAATGAATATGTATCTACCATACATAGTATCAGGATTCAATTGTAAACGATGAAAAGCTCACAATCCAATCAGTAACACCTGAACATAAACCTCTTAAACACCTGAACATTCATTCATAGTATCAGGATTCAATTGTAAACGATGAAAAGCTCACAATCCAATCAGTAACACCTGAGCATAAACCTCTTAAACACCTGAACATATATCTCCCATACATGGTATCAGGATTCAGTTGTAAACGATGAAAAGCTCACAATCCAATTACTAACACCTGAATATATATATCCCGTACATGGCATCAGGATTCAATTGTAAACGATGAAAAGCTCACAATCCAATCAGTAACACCTGAACATATATCTCCCATACATAGTATCAGGATTCAATTGTAAACGATGAAAAGCTCACAATCCAATCAGTAACACCTGAGCATAAACCTCTTAAACACCTGAACATATATCTCCCATACATGGTATCAGGATTCAATTGTAAACGATGAAAAGCTCACAATCCAATTACTAACACCTGAATATATATATCCCGTACATGGCATCAGGATTCAATTGTAAACGATGAAAAGCTCACAATCCAATCAGTAACACCTGAACATATATCTCCCATGCATAGTATCAGGATTCAATTGTAAACGATGAAAAGCTCACAATCCAATCAGTAACACCTGAACCTATATCTCCCATTCATAGTATCAGGATTCAATTGTAAACGATGAAAAGCTCCCAATCCAATCAGTAACACTTGAACATTGGGGGCTTGGAAAGGCCGCCTCCCGCCCGATAGGACGTTAAGCCGTGGCCCTGTGTGCGGGAGAGCCATACCCTGTGCACGTTAAAGAACACGCTGGATGGCCTTGACGGGAGGCTACCATCTGTCTCCCAACAGCTATTCCAGTGGGTCCCCTCCCCCAACCTTCTCAGCCTTCGGGGTCCATGTGACCTGGCCATTTAGCCCATGGTGTGCAAAAACGTGCCGCTCAGAGGTAAAACAATCCAACGTTAAAGAACACACTGGATGGCCTTGACGGGAGGCTACCATCTGTTTCCCAACAGCTGTTCCAGTGGGTCCCCTCCCAGAACCTTCTCTCAGCCTTCGGGGTCCATGTGACCTGGCCATTTAGCCCATGGTGTGCAAAAAAGTGCCGCACAGAGGTAAAACAACCCAAAAAGCACAAGAATATTGTAAAAAAAAAATCTAGTTAAGAACAGGTACTGTGGACTCCAACAGCAAACTTTAAAAACGAAAAAACTACCGTAAGAAAACCTGCTGATACAACACCTGCACGGTACAGAATAAAACGTATCCTCGGACATTAATAGCGACTGCATTTTGAAAAAGTGAATGTATAATACACGTGAATCAAAGAAATAAATATTTTGGAGAAAAATGTCGCAGACATACGGGACTTGAACCTGCGTCTCTTAAGAAACAGGCCACAATACTCTACCATTGAACTAGTGCCAGTTCTGTCTTTTTTTCCCCACTAATTTAAGACTTTAAAATCTAGGAAATTATATTAATTTTAATTTCAGGATTCTGATGTAAATAAAGAAAAACAATCCAATCAGTAACACCTGAATATATATTTACCATACATAGTATCAGGATTAAATTGTAAACGATGAAAAGCTCAAAATCCAATCGGTAACACTTGAACATGAACCTCTTAAACACATGAACATATATCTCCCATTCATAGTATCAGGATTCAATTGTAAACGATGAAAACCTCACAATCTAATCAGTAACACCTGAACATAAACCTCTTAAACACCTGAACATTCATTCATAGTATCAGGATTCAATTGTAAACGATGAAAAGCTCACAATCCAATCAGTAACACCTGAACATAAACCTCTTAAACACCTGAACATATATCTCCCATGCATAGTATCAGGATTCAATTGTAAACGATGAAAAGCTAACAATCCAATCAGTAACACCTGAACATATATCTCCCATACATAGTATCAGGATTCAATTGTAAACGATGAAAAGCTTACAATCCAATCAGTAACACATGAACATAACCCACTTAAACACCTGAACATATACCTCCCATACATGGTATCAGGATTCAATTATAAACGATGAAAAGCTCACAATCCAATCAGTAACACCTGAACATATATCTCCCATACATGGTATCAGGATTCAATTGTAAACGATGAAAAGCTCACAATCCAATCACTAACACCTGAACATAAAGCTCTTGAACACCTGAACATATATCTCCCATGCATAGTATCAGGATTCAATTGTAAACGATGAAAAGCTCACAATCCAATCAGTAACACCTGAACATATATCTCCCATACATCGTATCAGGATTCAATTGTAAATGATGAAAAGCTCACAATCCAATCAGTAACATCTGAACATATACCTCCCATACAAATTATCAGGATTCAATGGTAAACGATGAAAAGCTCACAATCCAATCAGTAACACCTGAACATAAACCTCTTAAACACCTGAAAATATATCTCCCATACATGGTATCAGGATTCAATTGTAAACGATGAAAAGCTCACAATCCAATCAGCAACACCTGAACCTAAACACCTGAATATATATCTCCCATACATAGTATCATGATTCAATTGTAAACGATGAAAAGCTCACAATCCAATCAGTAATACCTGAACATAAACCTCTTAAACACCTGAACATATATCTCCCATACATAGTATCAGGATTCAATTGTAAACGATGAAAAGCTCACAATCCAATCAGTAACACCTGAACATAAACCTCTTAAACACCTGAATATATATCTCCCATACATGGTATCAGGATTCAATTGTAAACGATGAAAAGCTCACAATACAATCAGTAACACCTGAACATATATCTCCCATACATAGTATCAGGATTCAATTGTAAACGACGAAAAGCTCACAATCCAATCAGTAACACCTTAACATATATCTCTCATACATAGTATCAGGATTCAATTGTAAACGATGAAAAGCTCACAATCCAATCAGTAACACCTGAACATAAACCTCTTAAACACCTGAAAATATATCTCCCATACATGGTATCAGGATTCAATTGTAAACGATGAAAAGCTCACAATCCAATCAGTAACACCTGAACATATATCTCCCATGAATAGTATCAGGATTGAATTGTAAACGATGAAAAGGTCACAATCTAATAAGTAACACCTGAACATATATCTCCCATTCATACTATCAGGATTCAATTGTAAACGAAAAGCTCACAATCCAATCAGTAACACCTGAACATAAACCTCTTAAACACCTGAACATATATCTCCCATACATGGTATCAGGATTCAATTGTAAACGATGAAAAGCTCGCAATCCAATCAGTAACACCTGAACATAAACCTCTTAAACACCTGAACATATATCTCCCATACATGGTATCAGAATTCAATTGTAAACGATAAAAAGCTCACAATCCAATCAGTAACACCTGAACATATATCTCCCATGCATATTATCAGGATTCGATTGTAAACGATGAAAAGCTCACAATCCAGTCAGTAACACCTGATCATAAACCTCTTAAACACCTGAACATATATCTCTCATATATATTATCAGGATTCAATTGTAAACGATGAAAAGCTCACAATCCAATCAGTAAAACCTGAACATAAACCTCTTAAACACCTGAACATATATCTCCTATACATAGTATCAGGATTCAATTGTAAACGATGAAAAGCTCACAATCCAATCAGTAACACCTGAACATATATCTCCCATACATAGTATCAGGATTCAATTGTAAAAGATGAAAAGCTCAGAATCCAATCAGTAACACCTGAACATAAACCTCTTAAACACCTGAACATATATCTCCCATATATATTATCAGGATTCAAATTTAAACGCTGAAAAGCTCACAATCCAATCAGTAAAACCTGAACAAAAACCTCTTAAACACCTGAACATATATCTCCTATACATGGTATCAGAATTCAATTGTAAACGATAAATAGCTCACAATCCAATCAGTAACACCTGAACATATATCTCCCATGCATAGTATCAGGATTCAATTGTAAAAGATGAAAAGCTCACAATCCAATCAGAAACACCTGAACATAAACCTCTTAAACACCTGAACATATATCTCTCATACATAGTATCAGGATTCAATTGTAAACGATGAAAAGCTCACAATCCAATCAGTAACACCTGAACATATATCTCCCATACATAGTGTCAGGATTCAATTGTAAACGATGAATAGCTCACAATCCAATCAGTAACACCTGAACATAAACCTCTTAAACACCTGAAAATATATCTCCCATACTTGGTATCGGGATTCAATTGTAAACGATGAAAAGCTCACAATCTAATCAGTAACACCTGAACATAAACCTCGAACACATGAACATATATCTCCCATACATGGTATCAGGATTCAGTTGTAATCGATGAAAAGCTCACAATCCAATCCATAACACCTGAATATATATATCCCATATATGGTATCAGGATTCAATTGTAAACGATGAAAAGCTCACAATCCAATCAGTAACACCTGAACATATACCTCCCATACATAGTATCAGGATTCAATTGTAAACGATGAAAAGCTCACAATCCAATCAGTAACACCTGAACATAAACCTCTTAAACACGTGAACATATATCTCCCATACAAGGTATCAGGATTCAATTGTAAACGATGAAAAGCTCACAATCCAATCAGTAACACATGAACATAACCCACTTAAACACCTGAACATATACCTCCCATACATGGTATCAGGATTCAATTATAAACGATGAAAAGCTCACAATCCAATCAGTAACACCTGAACATAACCCACTTAAACACCTGAACATATATCTCCCATACATGGTATCAGGATTCAATTGTAAACGATGAAAAGCTCACAATCCAATCACTAACACCTGAACATAAAGCTCTTGAACACCTGAACATATATCTCCCATGCATAGTATCAGGATTCAATTGTAAACGATGAAAAGCTCACAATCCAATCAGTAACACCTGAACATATATCTCCCATACATCGTATCAGGATTCAATTGTAAATGATGAAAAGCTCACAATCCAATCAGTAACATCTGAACATATACCTCCCATACAAATTATCAGGATTCAATGGTAAACGATGAAAAGCTCACAATCCAATCAGTAACACCTGAACATAAACCTCTTAAACACCTGAAAATATATCTCCCATACATGGTATCAGGATTCAATTGTAAACGATGAAAAGCTCACAATCCAATCAGCAACACCTGAACTTAAACACCTGAATATATATCTCCCATACATAGTATCATGATTCAATTGTAAACGATGAAAAGCTCACAATCCAATCAGTAATACCTGAACATAAACCTCTTAAACACCTGAATATATATCTCCCATACATGGTATCAGGATTCAATTGTAAACGATGAAAAGCTCACAATACAATCAGTAACACCTGAACATATATCTCCCATACATAGTATCAGGATTCAATTGTAAACGACGAAAAGCTCACAATCCAATCAGTAACACCTTAACATATATCTCTCATACATAGTATCAGGATTCAATTGTAAACGATGAAAAGCTCACAATCCAATCAGTAACACCTGAACATAAACCTCTTAAGCACCTGAACATATATCTCCCATACATGGTATCAGGATTCAATTGTAAACGATGAAAAGCTCACAATCCAATCAGTAACACCTGAACATATATCTCCCATGAATAGTATCAGGATTGAATTGTAAACGATGAAAAGGTCACAATCTAATAAGTAACACCTGAACATAAACACCTGAACATATATCTCCCATTCATACTATCAGGATTCAATTGTAAACGAAAAGCTCACAATCCAATCAGTAACACCTGAACATAAACCTCTTAAACACCTGAACATATATCTCCCATACATGGTATCAGGATTCAATTGTAAACGATGAAAAGCTCGCAATCCAATCAGTAACACCTGAACATAAACCTCTTAAACACCTGAACATATATCTCCCATACATGGTATCAGAATTCAATTGTAAACGATAAAAAGCTCACAATCCAATCAGTAACACCTGAACATATATCTCCCATGCATATTATCAGGATTCGATTGTAAACGATGAAAAGCTCACAATCCAGTCAGTAACACCTGATCATAAACCTCTTAAACACCTGAACATATATCTCCCATTCGTAGTATCAGGATTCAATTGTAAACGATGAAAAGCTCACAATCCAATCAGTAACACCTGAACATAAACCTCTTAAACACCTGAACATATATCTCTCATATATATTATCAGGATTCAATTGTAAACGATGAAAAGCTCACAATCCAATCAGTAAAACCTGAACATAAACCTCTTAAACACCTGAACATATATCTCCTATACATAGTATCAGGATTCAATTGTAAACGATGAAAAGCTCACAATCCAATCAGTAACACCTGAACATATATCTCCCATACATAGTATCAGGATTCAATTGTAAAAGATTAAAAGCTCACAATCCAATCAGAAACACCTGAACATAAACCTCTTAAACACCTGAACATATATCTCTCATACATAGTATCAGGATTCAATTGTAAACGATGAAAAGCTCACAATCCAATCAGTAACACCTGAACATATATCTCCCATACATAGTGTCAGGATTCAATTGTAAACGATGAATAGCTCACAATCCAATCAGTAACACCTGAACATAAACCTCTTAAACACCTGAAAATATATCTCCCATACTTGGTATCGGGATTCAATTGTAAACGATGAAAAGCTCACAATCTAATCAGTAACACCTGAACATAAACCTCGAACACATGAACATATATCTCCCATACATGGTATCAGGATTCAGTTGTAATCGATGAAAAGCTCACAATCCAATCAGTAACACCTGAATATATATATCCCATATATGGTATCAGGATTCAATTGTAAACGATGAAAAGCTCACAATCCAATCAGTAACACCTGAACATATACCTCCCATACATAGTATCAGGATTCAATTGTAAACGATGAAAAGCTCACAATCCAATCAGTAACACCTGAACATAAACCTCTTAAACACGTGAACATATATCTCCCATACAAGGTATCAGGATTCAATTGTAAACGATGAAAAGCTCACAATCCAATCAGTAACACCTCAACATATATCTCCCATGCATAGTATCAGGATTCAATTGTAAACGATGAAAAGCTCACAATCCAATCAGTAACACCTGAACATAAACCTCTTAAACACCTGAACATTGGGGGCTTGGAAAGGCCGCCGCCCGTCGGATAGGACGTTAAGCCGTGGCCCCGTGTGCGGGAGAGCCATACCCTGTGCAAGTTAAAGAACACGCTGGATGGCCTTGATGGGAGGCTACCATCTGTCTCCCAACAGCTGTTCCAGTGGGTCCCCTCCCCCAACCTTCTCAGCCTTCGGGGTCCATGTGACCTGGCCATTTAGCCCATGGTGTGCAAAAACGTGCCGCTCAGAGGTAAAACAATCCAAAGTTAAAGAACACAATGGATGGCCTTGACGGGAGGCTACCATCTGTCTCCCAACAGCTGTTCCAGTGGGTGCCCTCCACCAACCTTCTCTAAGCCTTCGGGGTCCATGTGACCTGGCCATTTAGCCCATGGTGTGCAAAAAAGTGCCGCTCAGAGGTAAAACAACCCAAAAAGCACTTACGAATATTGTGAAAGAAAAATCTAGTTAAGAACAGGTACTGTGGACTCCAACAGCAAATTTTAAAAACGAAAAAACTACCGTAAGAAAACCTGCTGATACAACACCTGCACGGTACAGAATAAAACGTATCCTCGGACATTAAATAGCGACTGCATTTTAAAAAAGTGAATGTATAATACACGTGAATCAAAGAAATAAATATTTTGGAGAAAAATGTCGCAGACATAAGGGACTTGAACCTGCGTCTCTTAAGAAACAGGCCACAATACTCTACCATTGAACTAGTGCCAGTTCTGTCTTTTTTTTCCCACTAATTTAAGACTTTAAAATCTAGGAAATTATATTAATTTTAATTTCAGGATTCTGATGTAAATAAAGAAAAACAATCCAATCAGTAACACCTGAATATATATTTACCATACATAGTATCAGGATTAAATTGTAAACGATGAAAAGCTCAAAATCCAATCAGTAACACTTGAACATGAACCTCTTAAACACATGAACATATATCTCCCATTCATAGTATCAGGATTCAATTGTAAACGATGAAAAGCTCACAATCCAATCAGTAACACTTGAACATTGGGGGCTTGGAAAGGCCGCCTCCCGCCCGATAGGACGTTAAGCCGTGGCCCTGTGTGCGGGAGAGCCATACCCTGTGCACGTTAAAGAACACGCTGGATGGCCTTGACGGGAGGCTACCATCTGTCTCCCAACAGCTATTCCAGTGGGTCCCCTCCCCCAACCTTCTCAGCCTTCGGGGTCCATGTGACCTGGCCATTTAGCCCATGGTGTGCAAAAACGTGCCGCTCAGAGGTAAAACAATCCAACGTTAAAGAACACACTGGATGGCCTTGACGGGAGGCTACCATCTGTTTCCCAACAGCTGTTCCAGTGGGTCCCCTCCCAGAACCTTCTCTCAGCCTTCGGGGTCCATGTGACCTGGCCATTTAGCCCATGGTGTGCAAAAAAGTGCCGCACAGAGGTAAAACAACCCAAAAAGCACAAGAATATTGTAAAAAAAAAATCTAGTTAAGAACAGGTACTGTGGACTCCAACAGCAAACTTTAAAAACGAAAAAACTACCGTAAGAAAACCTGCTGATACAACACCTGCACGGTACAGAATAAAACGTATCCTCGGACATTAATAGCGACTGCATTTTAAAAAAGTGAATGTATAATACACGTGAATCAAAGAAATAAATATTTTGGAGAAAAATGTCGCAGACATACGGGACTTGAACCTGCGTCTCTTAAGAAACAGGCCACAATACTCTACCATTGAACTAGTGCCAGTTCTGTCTTTTTTTCCCCACTAATTTAAGACTTTAAAATCTAGGAAATTATATTAATTTTAATTTCAGGATTCTGATGTAAATAAAGAAAAACAATCCAATCAGTAACACCTGAACATATATCTCCCATACATAGTATCAGGATTCAATTGTAAAAGATGAAAAGCTCAGAATCCAATCAGTAACACCTGAACATAAACCTCTTAAACACCTGAACATATATCTCCCATATATATTATCAGGATTCAAATTTAAACGCTGAAAAGCTCACAATCCAATCAGTAAAACCTGAACAAAAACCTCTTAAACACCTGAACATATATCTCCTATACATGGTATCAGAATTCAATTGTAAACGATAAATAGCTCACAATCCAATCAGTAACACCTGAACATATATCTCCCATGCATAGTATCAGGATTCAATTGTAAAAGATGAAAAGCTCACAATCCAATCAGAAACACCTGAACATAAACCTCTTAAACACCTGAACATATATCTCTCATACATAGTATCAGGATTCAATTGTAAACGATGAAAAGCTCACAATCCAATCAGTAACACCTGAACATATATCTCCCATACATAGTGTCAGGATTCAATTGTAAACGATGAATAGCTCACAATCCAATCAGTAACACCTGAACATAAACCTCTTAAACACCTGAAAATATATCTCCCATACTTGGTATCGGGATTCAATTGTAAACGATGAAAAGCTCACAATCTAATCAGTAACACCTGAACATAAACCTCGAACACATGAACATATATCTCCCATACATGGTATCAGGATTCAGTTGTAATCGATGAAAAGCTCACAATCCAATCCATAACACCTGAATATATATATCCCATATATGGTATCAGGATTCAATTGTAAACGATGAAAAGCTCACAATCCAATCAGTAACACCTGAACATATACCTCCCATACATAGTATCAGGATTCAATTGTAAACGATGAAAAGCTCACAATCCAATCAGTAACACCTGAACATAAACCTCTTAAACACGTGAACATATATCTCCCATACAAGGTATCAGGATTCAATTGTAAACGATGAAAAGCTCACAATCCAATCAGTAACACATGAACATAACCCACTTAAACACCTGAACATATACCTCCCATACATGGTATCAGGATTCAATTATAAACGATGAAAAGCTCACAATCCAATCAGTAACACCTGAACATAACCCACTTAAACACCTGAACATATATCTCCCATACATGGTATCAGGATTCAATTGTAAACGATGAAAAGCTCACAATCCAATCACTAACACCTGAACATAAAGCTCTTGAACACCTGAACATATATCTCCCATGCATAGTATCAGGATTCAATTGTAAACGATGAAAAGCTCACAATCCAATCAGTAACACCTGAACATATATCTCCCATACATCGTATCAGGATTCAATTGTAAATGATGAAAAGCTCACAATCCAATCAGTAACATCTGAACATATACCTCCCATACAAATTATCAGGATTCAATGGTAAACGATGAAAAGCTCACAATCCAATCAGTAACACCTGAACATAAACCTCTTAAACACCTGAAAATATATCTCCCATACATGGTATCAGGATTCAATTGTAAACGATGAAAAGCTCACAATCCAATCAGCAACACCTGAACTTAAACACCTGAATATATATCTCCCATACATAGTATCATGATTCAATTGTAAACGATGAAAAGCTCACAATCCAATCAGTAATACCTGAACATAAACCTCTTAAACACCTGAATATATATCTCCCATACATGGTATCAGGATTCAATTGTAAACGATGAAAAGCTCACAATACAATCAGTAACACCTGAACATATATCTCCCATACATAGTATCAGGATTCAATTGTAAACGACGAAAAGCTCACAATCCAATCAGTAACACCTTAACATATATCTCTCATACATAGTATCAGGATTCAATTGTAAACGATGAAAAGCTCACAATCCAATCAGTAACACCTGAACATAAACCTCTTAAGCACCTGAACATATATCTCCCATACATGGTATCAGGATTCAATTGTAAACGATGAAAAGCTCACAATCCAATCAGTAACACCTGAACATATATCTCCCATGAATAGTATCAGGATTGAATTGTAAACGATGAAAAGGTCACAATCTAATAAGTAACACCTGAACATAAACACCTGAACATATATCTCCCATTCATACTATCAGGATTCAATTGTAAACGAAAAGCTCACAATCCAATCAGTAACACCTGAACATAAACCTCTTAAACACCTGAACATATATCTCCCATACATGGTATCAGGATTCAATTGTAAACGATGAAAAGCTCGCAATCCAATCAGTAACACCTGAACATAAACCTCTTAAACACCTGAACATATATCTCCCATACATGGTATCAGAATTCAATTGTAAACGATAAAAAGCTCACAATCCAATCAGTAACACCTGAACATATATCTCCCATGCATATTATCAGGATTCGATTGTAAACGATGAAAAGCTCACAATCCAGTCAGTAACACCTGATCATAAACCTCTTAAACACCTGAACATATATCTCCCATTCGTAGTATCAGGATTCAATTGTAAACGATGAAAAGCTCACAATCCAATCAGTAACACCTGAACATAAACCTCTTAAACACCTGAACATATATCTCTCATATATATTATCAGGATTCAATTGTAAACGATGAAAAGCTCACAATCCAATCAGTAAAACCTGAACATAAACCTCTTAAACACCTGAACATATATCTCCTATACATAGTATCAGGATTCAATTGTAAACGATGAAAAGCTCACAATCCAATCAGTAACACCTGAACATATATCTCCCATACATAGTATCAGGATTCAATTGTAAAAGATTAAAAGCTCACAATCCAATCAGAAACACCTGAACATAAACCTCTTAAACACCTGAACATATATCTCTCATACATAGTATCAGGATTCAATTGTAAACGATGAAAAGCTCACAATCCAATCAGTAACACCTGAACATATATCTCCCATACATAGTGTCAGGATTCAATTGTAAACGATGAATAGCTCACAATCCAATCAGTAACACCTGAACATAAACCTCTTAAACACCTGAAAATATATCTCCCATACTTGGTATCGGGATTCAATTGTAAACGATGAAAAGCTCACAATCTAATCAGTAACACCTGAACATAAACCTCGAACACATGAACATATATCTCCCATACATGGTATCAGGATTCAGTTGTAATCGATGAAAAGCTCACAATCCAATCAGTAACACCTGAATATATATATCCCATATATGGTATCAGGATTCAATTGTAAACGATGAAAAGCTCACAATCCAATCAGTAACACCTGAACATATACCTCCCATACATAGTATCAGGATTCAATTGTAAACGATGAAAAGCTCACAATCCAATCAGTAACACCTGAACATAAACCTCTTAAACACGTGAACATATATCTCCCATACAAGGTATCAGGATTCAATTGTAAACGATGAAAAGCTCACAATCCAATCAGTAACACCTCAACATATATCTCCCATGCATAGTATCAGGATTCAATTGTAAACGATGAAAAGCTCACAATCCAATCAGTAACACCTGAACATAAACCTCTTAAACACCTGAACATTGGGGGCTTGGAAAGGCCGCCGCCCGTCGGATAGGACGTTAAGCCGTGGCCCCGTGTGCGGGAGAGCCATACCCTGTGCAAGTTAAAGAACACGCTGGATGGCCTTGATGGGAGGCTACCATCTGTCTCCCAACAGCTGTTCCAGTGGGTCCCCTCCCCCAACCTTCTCAGCCTTCGGGGTCCATGTGACCTGGCCATTTAGCCCATGGTGTGCAAAAACGTGCCGCTCAGAGGTAAAACAATCCAAAGTTAAAGAACACAATGGATGGCCTTGACGGGAGGCTACCATCTGTCTCCCAACAGCTGTTCCAGTGGGTGCCCTCCACCAACCTTCTCTAAGCCTTCGGGGTCCATGTGACCTGGCCATTTAGCCCATGGTGTGCAAAAAAGTGCCGCTCAGAGGTAAAACAACCCAAAAAGCACTTACGAATATTGTGAAAGAAAAATCTAGTTAAGAACAGGTACTGTGGACTCCAACAGCAAATTTTAAAAACGAAAAAACTACCGTAAGAAAACCTGCTGATACAACACCTGCACGGTACAGAATAAAACGTATCCTCGGACATTAAATAGCGACTGCATTTTAAAAAAGTGAATGTATAATACACGTGAATCAAAGAAATAAATATTTTGGAGAAAAATGTCGCAGACATAAGGGACTTGAACCTGCGTCTCTTAAGAAACAGGCCACAATACTCTACCATTGAACTAGTGCCAGTTCTGTCTTTTTTTTCCCACTAATTTAAGACTTTAAAATCTAGGAAATTATATTAATTTTAATTTCAGGATTCTGATGTAAATAAAGAAAAACAATCCAATCAGTAACACCTGAATATATATTTACCATACATAGTATCAGGATTAAATTGTAAACGATGAAAAGCTCAAAATCCAATCAGTAACACTTGAACATGAACCTCTTAAACACATGAACATATATCTCCCATTCATAGTATCAGGATTCAATTGTAAACGATGAAAAGCTCCCAATCCAATCAGTAACACTTGAACATTGGGGGCTTGGAAAGGCCGCCTCCCGCCCGATAGGACGTTAAGCCGTGGCCCTGTGTGCGGGAGAGCCATACCCTGTGCACGTTAAAGAACACGCTGGATGGCCTTGACGGGAGGCTACCATCTGTCTCCCAACAGCTATTCCAGTGGGTCCCCTCCCCCAACCTTCTCAGCCTTCGGGGTCCATGTGACCTGGCCATTTAGCCCATGGTGTGCAAAAACGTGCCGCTCAGAGGTAAAACAATCCAACGTTAAAGAACACACTGGATGGCCTTGACGGGAGGCTACCATCTGTTTCCCAACAGCTGTTCCAGTGGGTCCCCTCCCAGAACCTTCTCTCAGCCTTCGGGGTCCATGTGACCTGGCCATTTAGCCCATGGTGTGCAAAAAAGTGCCGCACAGAGGTAAAACAACCCAAAAAGCACAAGAATATTGTAAAAAAAAAATCTAGTTAAGAACAGGTACTGTGGACTCCAACAGCAAACTTTAAAAACGAAAAAACTACCGTAAGAAAACCTGCTGATACAACACCTGCACGGTACAGAATAAAACGTATCCTCGGACATTAATAGCGACTGCATTTTAAAAAAGTGAATGTATAATACACGTGAATCAAAGAAATAAATATTTTGGAGAAAAATGTCGCAGACATACGGGACTTGAACCTGCGTCTCTTAAGAAACAGGCCACAATACTCTACCATTGAACTAGTGCCAGTTCTGTCTTTTTTTCCCCACTAATTTAAGACTTTAAAATCTAGGAAATTATATTAATTTTAATTTCAGGATTCTGATGTAAATAAAGAAAAACAATCCAATCAGTAACACCTGAATATATATTTACCATACATAGTATCAGGATTAAATTGTAAACGATGAAAAGCTCAAAATCCAATCGGTAACACTTGAACATGAACCTCTTAAACACATGAACATATATCTCCCATTCATAGTATCAGGATTCAATTGTAAACGATGAAAACCTCACAATCTAATCAGTAACACCTGAACATAAACCTCGAACACCTGAACATAAACCTCTTAAACACCTGAACATTCATTCATAGTATCAGGATTCAATTGTAAACGATGAAAAGCTCACAATCCAATCAGTAACACCTGAACATAAACCTCTTAAACACCTGAACATATATCTCCCATGCATAGTATCAGGATTCAATTGTAAACGATGAAAAGCTAACAATCCAATCAGTAACACCTGAACATATATCTCCCATACATAGTATCAGGATTCAATTGTAAACGATGAAAAGCTTACAATCCAATCAGTAACACATGAACATAACCCACTTAAACACCTGAACATATACCTCCCATACATGGTATCAGGATTCAATTATAAACGATGAAAAGCTCACAATCCAATCAGTAACACCTGAACATATATCTCCCATACATGGTATCAGGATTCAATTGTAAACGATGAAAAGCTCACAATCCAATCACTAACACCTGAACATAAAGCTCTTGAACACCTGAACATATATCTCCCATGCATAGTATCAGGATTCAATTGTAAACGATGAAAAGCTCACAATCCAATCAGTAACACCTGAACATATATCTCCCATACATCGTATCAGGATTCAATTGTAAATGATGAAAAGCTCACAATCCAATCAGTAACATCTGAACATATACCTCCCATACAAATTATCAGGATTCAATGGTAAACGATGAAAAGCTCACAATCCAATCAGTAACACCTGAACATAAACCTCTTAAACACCTGAAAATATATCTCCCATACATGGTATCAGGATTCAATTGTAAACGATTCAAAGCTCACAATCCAATCAGCAACACCTGAACTTAAACACCTGAATATATATCTCCCATACATAGTATCATGATTCAATTGTAAACGATGAAAAGCTCACAATCCAATCAGTAATACCTGAACATAAACCTCTTAAACACCTGAACATATATCTCCCATACATAGTATCAGGATTCAATTGTAAACGATGAAAAGCTCACAATCCAATCAGTAACACCTGAACATAAACCTCTTAAACACCTGAATATATATCTCCCATACATGGTATCAGGATTCAATTGTAAACGATGAAAAGCTCACAATACAATCAGTAACACCTGAACATATATCTCCCATACATAGTATCAGGATTCAATTGTAAACGACGAAAAGCTCACAATCCAATCAGTAACACCTTAACATATATCTCTCATACATAGTATCAGGATTCAATTGTAAACGATGAAAAGCTCACAATCCAATCAGTAACACCTGAACATAAACCTCTTAAACACCTGAAAATATATCTCCCATACATGGTATCAGGATTCAATTGTAAACGATGAAAAGCTCACAATCCAATCAGTAACACCTGAACATATATCTCCCATGAATAGTATCAGGATTGAATTGTAAACGATGAAAAGGTCACAATCTAATAAGTAACACCTGAACATAAACACCTGAACATATATCTCCCATTCATACTATCAGGATTCAATTGTAAACGAAAAGCTCACAATCCAATCAGTAACACCTGAACATAAACCTCTTAAACACCTGAACATATATCTCCCATACATGGTATCAGGATTCAATTGTAAACGATGAAAAGCTCGCAATCCAATCAGTAACACCTGAACATAAACCTCTTAAACACCTGAACATATATCTCCCATACATGGTATCAGAATTCAATTGTAAACGATAAAAAGCTCACAATCCAATCAGTAACACCTGAACATATATCTCCCATGCATATTATCAGGATTCGATTGTAAACGATGAAAAGCTCACAATCCAGTCAGTAACACCTGATCATAAACCTCTTAAACACCTGAACATATATCTCTCATATATATTATCAGGATTCAATTGTAAACGATGAAAAGCTCACAATCCAATCAGTAAAACCTGAACATAAACCTCTTAAACACCTGAACATATATCTCCTATACATAGTATCAGGATTCAATTGTAAACGATGAAAAGCTCACAATCCAATCAGTAACACCTGAACATATATCTCCCATACATAGTATCAGGAATCAATTGTAAAAGATGAAAAGCTCAGAATCCAATCAGTAACACCTGAACATAAACCTCTTAAACACCTGAACATATATCTCCCATATATATTATCAGGATTCAAATTTAAACGCTGAAAAGCTCACAATCCAATCAGTAAAACCTGAACAAAAACCTCTTAAACACCTGAACATATATCTCCTATACATGGTATCAGAATTCAATTGTAAACGATAAATAGCTCACAATCCAATCAGTAACACCTGAACATATATCTCCCATGCATAGTATCAGGATTCAATTGTAAAAGATGAAAAGCTCACAATCCAATCAGAAACACCTGAACATAAACCTCTTAAACACCTGAACATATATCTCTCATACATAGTATCAGGATTCAATTGTAAACGATGAAAAGCTCACAATCCAATCAGTAACACCTGAACATATATCTCCCATACATAGTGTCAGGATTCAATTGTAAACGATGAATAGCTCACAATCCAATCAGTAACACCTGAACATAAACCTCTTAAACACCTGAAAATATATCTCCCATACTTGGTATCGGGATTCAATTGTAAACGATGAAAAGCTCACAATCTAATCAGTAACACCTGAACATAAACCTCGAACACATGAACATATATCTCCCATACATGGTATCAGGATTCAGTTGTAATCGATGAAAAGCTCACAATCCAATCCATAACACCTGAATATATATATCCCATATATGGTATCAGGATTCAATTGTAAACGATGAAAAGCTCACAATCCAATCAGTAACACCTGAACATATACCTCCCATACATAGTATCAGGATTCAATTGTAAACGATGAAAAGCTCACAATCCAATCAGTAACACCTGAACATAAACCTCTTAAACACGTGAACATATATCTCCCATACAAGGTATCAGGATTCAATTGTAAACGATGAAAAGCTCACAATCCAATCAGTAACACATGAACATAACCCACTTAAACACCTGAACATATACCTCCCATACATGGTATCAGGATTCAATTATAAACGATGAAAAGCTCACAATCCAATCAGTAACACCTGAACATAACCCACTTAAACACCTGAACATATATCTCCCATACATGGTATCAGGATTCAATTGTAAACGATGAAAAGCTCACAATCCAATCACTAACACCTGAACATAAAGCTCTTGAACACCTGAACATATATCTCCCATGCATAGTATCAGGATTCAATTGTAAACGATGAAAAGCTCACAATCCAATCAGTAACACCTGAACATATATCTCCCATACATCGTATCAGGATTCAATTGTAAATGATGAAAAGCTCACAATCCAATCAGTAACATCTGAACATATACCTCCCATACAAATTATCAGGATTCAATGGTAAACGATGAAAAGCTCACAATCCAATCAGTAACACCTGAACATAAACCTCTTAAACACCTGAAAATATATCTCCCATACATGGTATCAGGATTCAATTGTAAACGATGAAAAGCTCACAATCCAATCAGCAACACCTGAACTTAAACACCTGAATATATATCTCCCATACATAGTATCATGATTCAATTGTAAACGATGAAAAGCTCACAATCCAATCAGTAATACCTGAACATAAACCTCTTAAACACCTGAATATATATCTCCCATACATGGTATCAGGATTCAATTGTAAACGATGAAAAGCTCACAATACAATCAGTAACACCTGAACATATATCTCCCATACATAGTATCAGGATTCAATTGTAAACGACGAAAAGCTCACAATCCAATCAGTAACACCTTAACATATATCTCTCATACATAGTATCAGGATTCAATTGTAAACGATGAAAAGCTCACAATCCAATCAGTAACACCTGAACATAAACCTCTTAAGCACCTGAACATATATCTCCCATACATGGTATCAGGATTCAATTGTAAACGATGAAAAGCTCACAATCCAATCAGTAACACCTGAACATATATCTCCCATGAATAGTATCAGGATTGAATTGTAAACGATGAAAAGGTCACAATCTAATAAGTAACACCTGAACATAAACACCTGAACATATATCTCCCATTCATACTATCAGGATTCAATTGTAAACGAAAAGCTCACAATCCAATCAGTAACACCTGAACATAAACCTCTTAAACACCTGAACATATATCTCCCATACATGGTATCAGGATTCAATTGTAAACGATGAAAAGCTCGCAATCCAATCAGTAACACCTGAACATAAACCTCTTAAACACCTGAACATATATCTCCCATACATGGTATCAGAATTCAATTGTAAACGATAAAAAGCTCACAATCCAATCAGTAACACCTGAACATATATCTCCCATGCATATTATCAGGATTCGATTGTAAACGATGAAAAGCTCACAATCCAGTCAGTAACACCTGATCATAAACCTCTTAAACACCTGAACATATATCTCCCATTCGTAGTATCAGGATTCAATTGTAAACGATGAAAAGCTCACAATCCAATCAGTAACACCTGAACATAAACCTCTTAAACACCTGAACATATATCTCTCATATATATTATCAGGATTCAATTGTAAACGATGAAAAGCTCACAATCCAATCAGTAAAACCTGAACATAAACCTCTTAAACACCTGAACATATATCTCCTATACATAGTATCAGGATTCAATTGTAAACGATGAAAAGCTCACAATCCAATCAGTAACACCTGAACATATATCTCCCATACATAGTATCAGGATTCAATTGTAAAAGATTAAAAGCTCACAATCCAATCAGAAACACCTGAACATAAACCTCTTAAACACCTGAACATATATCTCTCATACATAGTATCAGGATTCAATTGTAAACGATGAAAAGCTCACAATCCAATCAGTAACACCTGAACATATACCTCCCATACATAGTGTCAGGATTCAATTGTAAACGATGAATAGCTCACAATCCAATCAGTAACACCTGAACATAAACCTCTTAAACACCTGAAAATATATCTCCCATACTTGGTATCGGGATTCAATTGTAAACGATGAAAAGCTCACAATCTAATCAGTAACACCTGAACATAAACCTCGAACACATGAACATATATCTCCCATACATGGTATCAGGATTCAGTTGTAATCGATGAAAAGCTCACAATCCAATCAGTAACACCTGAATATATATATCCCATATATGGTATCAGGATTCAATTGTAAACGATGAAAAGCTCACAATCCAATCAGTAACACCTGAACATATACCTCCCATACATAGTATCAGGATTCAATTGTAAACGATGAAAAGCTCACAATCCAATCAGTAACACCTGAACATAAACCTCTTAAACACGTGAACATATATCTCCCATACAAGGTATCAGGATTCAATTGTAAACGATGAAAAGCTCACAATCCAATCAGTAACACCTCAACATATATCTCCCATGCATAGTATCAGGATTCAATTGTAAACGATGAAAAGCTCACAATCCAATCAGTAACACCTGAACATAAACCTCTTAAACACCTGAACATTGGGGGCTTGGAAAGGCCGCCGCCCGTCGGATAGGACGTTAAGCCGTGGCCCCGTGTGCGGGAGAGCCATACCCTGTGCAAGTTAAAGAACACGCTGGATGGCCTTGATGGGAGGCTACCATCTGTCTCCCAACAGCTGTTCCAGTGGGTCCCCTCCCCCAACCTTCTCAGCCTTCGGGGTCCATGTGACCTGGCCATTTAGCCCATGGTGTGCAAAAACGTGCCGCTCAGAGGTAAAACAATCCAAAGTTAAAGAACACAATGGATGGCCTTGACGGGAGGCTACCATCTGTCTCCCAACAGCTGTTCCAGTGGGTGCCCTCCACCAACCTTCTCTAAGCCTTCGGGGTCCATGTGACCTGGCCATTTAGCCCATGGTGTGCAAAAAAGTGCCGCTCAGAGGTAAAACAACCCAAAAAGCACTTACGAATATTGTGAAAGAAAAATCTAGTTAAGAACAGGTACTGTGGACTCCAACAGCAAATTTTAAAAACGAAAAAACTACCGTAAGAAAACCTGCTGATACAACACCTGCACGGTACAGAATAAAACGTATCCTCGGACATTAAATAGCGACTGCATTTTAAAAAAGTGAATGTATAATACACGTGAATCAAAGAAATAAATATTTTGGAGAAAAATGTCGCAGACATAAGGGACTTGAACCTGCGTCTCTTAAGAAACAGGCCACAATACTCTACCATTGAACTAGTGCCAGTTCTGTCTTTTTTTTCCCACTAATTTAAGACTTTAAAATCTAGGAAATTATATTAATTTTAATTTCAGGATTCTGATGTAAATAAAGAAAAACAATCCAATCAGTAACACCTGAATATATATTTACCATACATAGTATCAGGATTAAATTGTAAACGATGAAAAGCTCAAAATCCAATCAGTAACACTTGAACATGAACCTCTTAAACACATGAACATATATCTCCCATTCATAGTATCAGGATTCAATTGTAAACGATGAAAAGCTCACAATCTAATCAGTAACACCTGAACATAAACCTCGAAAACCTGAACATATATCTCCCATGCATAGTATCAGGATTCAATTGTAAAGGATGAAAAGCTCACAATCCAATCAGTAACACCCGAACATGTATCTCCCATACAAATTATCAGGATTCAATTGTAAATGATGAAAAGCTCACAATCCAATCAGTAACACCTGAACATAAACCTCTTAAACACCTGAAAATATATCTCCCATACATGGTATCAGGATTCAATTGTAAACGATAAAAAGCTCACAATCCAATCAGCAACACCTGAACTTAAACACCTGAATATATATCTCCCATACATAGTATCATGATTCAATTGTAAACGATGAAAAGCTCACAATCCAATCAGTAATACCTGAACATAAACCTCTTAAACACCTGAACATATATCTCCCATACATGGTATCAGGATTCAATTGTAAACGATGAAAAGCTCACAATCCAATCAGTAACACCTGAACATATATCTCCCATACATAGTGTCAGGATTCAATTGTAAACGATGAAAAGCTTACAATCCCATCAGTAACACCTGAACATATATCTCCCATACATAGTATCAGGATTCAATTGTAAACGATGAAAAGCTCACAATCCAATCAGTAACACCTGAACATAAACCTCTTAAACACCTGAACATATAACTCCCATACATGGTATCAGGATTCATTTGTAAACGATGAAAAGCTCACAATCCAATCAGTAACACCTGAACATATATCTCCCATGCATAGTATCAGGATTGAATTGTAAACGATGAAAAGCTCACAATCCAATCAGTAACAGCTGAACATAAACACCTGAACATATATCTCCCATACATGGTATCAGGATTCAATTGTAAACGATGAAAAGCTCACATCCAATGAGTAACACCTGAACATAAACCTCTTAAACACCTGAACATATATCTCCCATACATGTTATCAGAATTCATTTGTAAACGATAAAAAGCTCGCAATCCAATCAGTAACACCTGAACATAAACCTCTTAAACACCTGAACATATATCTCCCATGCATAGTAACAGGATTCAATTGTAAACGATGAAAAGCTCACAATCCAATCAGTAACACCTGAACGTAAACCTCTTAAACACCTGAACGTATATCTCCCATTCATAGTATCAGGATTCAATTGTAAACGATGAAAATCTCACAATCCAATCAGTAACACCAGTATGAGGATTCCGACTTAATGAGAAAAACACACAATCTCCCCGAACATCAATGTCAGGTTTGTTATGCAAATGAGGAAAAACAATCCAATCAGCAACAGCTTTAGAACAGAGGAAAATTTAGTCTTATTCTAATGTCAAAAGCACACTTGAGAATGTGAAAGCAACACAAAGGAAATGCAATCAGCAGTCAGATGTGACGTGCAAGTGTTAAAGAGCAAGATATTCGTGAAAATATGGGACATGACGTCAGAGCTGAAAATGAAAGTAGTGACCGACAGATGGCAGAATTTCAAGCGGGCATGGCTCAACTTCTATTCTTCAATATGACCTAACAAATCGCTTTGACCCTGGTACAGTCGCTGAAACAGATATCCGAACCCTATGGTTGATTACCGAATTCATAAAAATTATCTACAACGATTCTTTTTGAAATTATTGATCTGGCAACCTTCGTGTACAGTCGCTCAAAAATGTATCCGAACACTATGGTTGATTACAGAATTCAGAAAAAAATATCTGGCATTGATTTTTTTTAGAAATTATTGATCTGGTAACTTTCGTGTACAGTCGCTCAAAAATGTATCCGAACACGTATCCGAACACTATGGTTGATTACAGAATTCGGAAAAAATACCTGGCAACGATTATTTTCAGAAATTATATATCTGGCAACCTTCGTGTACAGTCGCTCAAAAATGTATCCGAATTCTATGGTTGATTACAGAATTCAGAAAAAATACCTGGCAACGATTTTTTTTAGAAATTATTGATCTGGTAACTTTCGCGTATAGTCGCTCAAAAATGTATCCGAACACTATGGTTGATTACAGAATTAAAAAAATATACCTGACAACGATTTTTTTTAGAAATTATTGATCTGGCAACATTCGTGTACAGTCGCTCAAAAATGTATCCGAACATGTATCCGAACACTATGGTTGATTACAGAATTCGGAAAAAGTACCTGGCAACGATTTTTTTCAGAAATTATTGATCTGGCAACCTTCGTGTACAGTCGCTCAAAAATGTATCCGAATACTATGGCTGAATACAGAATTCAAAAATAATACCTGGCAACGATTTTTTCTAGAAATTATTGATCTGGGAACCTTCGTGTACCGACATTAAAAAAAATATCTGAACACTATGGTTGATTACAGAATTCAGAAAAAAAATATCTGCCAACGATTTTTTTTAGAAATTAGTGATCTGGCAACCTTCATGTACAGTCGCTCAAAAAATATCCGAACACTATAGTTCATTAGGCTTGTAAATGGTAGCTAGGCGTAAATTGGAAGGAGAGCTGTGTACACAGCTCTCAGAGAAAGGTTTTATACCTAGCACACAGCTCTCAGAGAAATGTTTTATACTTAGCACATAGCTCTCAGAGAAAGGTTTTATACCTAGCACACAGCTCTCTAAGAAATGTTTTATACTTAGCACATAGCTCTCAGAAAAAGTTTTATACCTAGCACACAGCTCTCAGAGAAAGGTTTTATACCTAGCACACAGCTCTCTAAGAAATGTTTTATACTTAGCACATAGCTCTCAGAAAAAGTTTTATACCTAGCACACAGCTCTCAGAGAAAGGTTTTATACCTAGCACACAGCTCTCAGAGAAAGGTTTTATACTTAGCACACAGCTCTCAGAGAAAGGTTTTATACCTAGCACACAGCTCTCAGAGAAAGGTTTTATACCTAGCACACTGCTCTCAGAGAAAGGTTTTATACCTAGCACACTGCTCTCAGAGAAAGGTTTTATACCTAGCACACAGCTCTCAGAGAAAGATTTATTGCTAGCACACAGCTCTCAGAGAAAGGTTTTATACCTAGCACACTGCTCTCAGAGAAAGATTTATTGCTAGCACACAGCTCTCAGAGAAAGGTTTTATACCTAGCACACTGCTCTCAGAGAAAGGTTTTATAGTTAGCCCACAGCTCTCAGAGAAAGGTTTTATGCTTAGCACACAGCTCTGAGAGAAAGTTTTATACCTAGCACACAGCTCTCAGAGAAATGTTTTATACTTAGCACACAGCTCTCAGAGAAAGGTTTTATAGTTAGCCCACAGCTCAGAGAAAGGTTTTATGCTTAGCACACAGCTCTGAGAGAAAGTTTTATACCTAGCACACAGCTCTCAGAGAAATGTTTTATACTTAGCACACAGCTCTCAGAGAAAGGTTTTATAGTTAGCCCACAGCTCTCAGAGAAAGGTTTTATACCTAGCCCACAGCTCTCGGGGAAAGGTTTTATACCTAGCCCACAGCTCTCAGAGAAAATTTTTATACCTAGCCCACAGCTCTCAGAGAAAATTTTTATACCTAGCCCACAGCTCTCTAAGAAACGTTTTATACCTAGCACACAGCTCTCAGAGAAAGGTTTTATACCTAGCCCACAGCTCTCAGAGAAATGTTTTATACCTAGCACACAGCTCTCAGAAAAAGGTTTTATACCTAGCACCAGCTCTCAGAGAAAGGTTTTATACCTAGCCCACAGCTCTCAGAGAAATGTTTTATACTTAGCACACAGCTCTCAGAGAACGTTTTATAGCTAGCACACAGCTCTCAGAAAAAGGTTTTATACCTAGCACCAGCTCTCAGAGAAAGGTTTTATGCTTAGCACACAGCTCTGAGAGAAAGTTTTATACCTAGCCCACAGCTCTCAGAGAAATGTTTTATACTTAGCCCACAGCTCTCAGAGAAATGTTTTATACTTAGCACACAGCTCTCAGAGAACGTTTTATAGCTAGCACACAGCTCTCAGAGAAAGGTTTTATACCTAGCACACAGCTCTCAGAGAAATGTTTTATACCTAGCACACAGCTCTCAGAAAAAGGTTTTATACCTAGCACCAGCTCTCAGAGAAAGGTTTTATACCTAGCCCACAGCTCTCAGAGAAATGTTTTATACTTAGCACACAGCTCTCAGAGAACGTTTTATAGCTAGCACACAGCTCTCAGAAAAAGGTTTTATACCTAGCACCAGCTCTCAGAGAAAGGTTTTATGCTTAGCACACAGCTCTGAGAGAAAGTTTTATACCTAGCCCACAGCTCTCAGAGAAATGTTTTATACTTAGCCCACAGCTCTCAGAGAAATGTTTTATACTTAGCACACAGCTCTCAGAGAACGTTTTATAGCTAGCACACAGCTCTCAGAGAAAGGTTTTATACCTAGCACACAGCTCTCAGAGAAAGGTTTTATACTTAGCAGACAGCTCTCAGAGAAAGTTTTATAGCTAGCACACAGCTCTCAGAGAAAGGTTTTATACCTAGACCACAGCTCTCTAAGAAACATTTTATACCTAGCACACAGCTCTCAGAGAAAATTTTTATTCCCTGCCCACAGCTCTCAGAGAAAGGTTTTACACCTAGCACACAGCTCTCAGAGAAAGGTTTTATACTTACTAAACAGCTCTCAGAGAAAGGTTTTATACCTAGCCCACAGCCCTCAGAGAAAGTTTTATAGCTAGCACACAGCTCTCAGAGAAAGGTTTTATACCTAGCACACTGCTCTCAGAGAAAGGTTTTATACTTAGCACACTGCTCTCAAAGAAAGGTTTTATACTTAGCACACAGCTCTCAGAGAAAGTTTTATACCTATAACAGCACCACAGCTCCCACAGAAGTATTGAACACCTAACACCCTGCCACAGCTGTGACAGGAGTGTTCAACACCAAACTCTTCAGAAAAAGAATTTATTTTAAAAGTTTGGCCCAAGGGTTTTAAATCACCCTGTATATTATGGGGCTAAAGTAACGTTATCCAAACTCACCTGTTTTGGATTTCAAAGCACATACAGAAGTCGGCGATTTCGGATAAGAGGACTGAAATTTCGGGTGGGGGAAGTCTGGATTTCACCTCGGGTAAAACACCAGTAGTTTTAACAAATCACAATATTTTTAAAAAGCAAAATATGCATTTTTAATTAAAACTATCCGGTGGTCGAGTAGTTAACGCACTTGGACCAAAGACTTTTACCTGGCTGATACTCCTTTAGTTATCACAAGAACTGCGATGAGCATTTTAAAACTAGGGATAACAATAGCTCTGGTAAAATCCTTAGGAACCAGTTACAGAATCTTAGTTACAGGATATCGAAATCGTTTTCTAAAGCGTATCAGCAGATCCAGCTTTAGATTTCAGCTTAACCTATGCAGAGCCTGCTTACATCCCATGGCACAAATCCTACTCCATTCCACTGCAGCAAAACGTCAAATATTTTTCAATCAAATGCTCTCAAACTTTTGTGAAAAGGGTAAGCGCTCAAAAATGGTTAAAGTTAATAATGTCATTTCTAATATATGAATTACATTACAATACACTGGAACTTTAAAATACAAAGTCATTCTTGCCTGTTTTATGGAATAAATGTAAAAACAAACTTTACATTAAAATGTGGGGAAGTAAACAAACCTCTCGATAAAAAGAACCACCTCCATGAAAAGAACGAACAGCCAAAACATTACTTCCGCTAATAGAACACCTTTAACATGGTCGAGAAGTTCGTGATATGTTCTTATAATGTAGCAGACTAAAAGCAGCAGGTTACGCTGACACATTTTCCAAAGTTGCAACGAAGTTATATTGTTCATTAAACGGAGTCACTGAAACGAAACATTCGAAATAATGTAGGAAGTTTCAGGTTTTTAATTTCCAAACAAGTTGCCTTTTATTTGATACGAAACTATATTGGATTGGATTAATTTGATGGTGCATTGTGGAACTAGAGTGTATGTGGCCGTGTAACGATCCCGTAACTAGATAATCGATAAGGTAAGTTTTAATAAACTTTAATCTCATATTTGAATTACAAAATCTTTGAAATATATACATTACTTTTGCTGCCATCTAATGACAACGTAATGAACTAGATTTGACAACTAACTATGATCTTTATGTTAAACGATCGGTTATTTTTCTGTCCAAAATATTAGAACTGAAACCCAATTCTACTACCAATTTCGTCATTTAATGAGCAAGGAGTATGGAAACACGTGATTACATTAAAAATAAAATTATGACAAAATTGCCATAAATATAAGCAGCTAAATGATTATTATTGTTTAAAAATATAAACATTATTGGGTAATAAAACTGTTAGAAATAACTTCGCAGAAATTGAAAATTTCAGAAATAAAAACGTTAAAGCTTTAATGGTTCTTTTCAATTATAATTCCAAACTTTAATAAACACGGTTGAAATCATAGACAAAAAAATTTATTATTTTCTTTTTTCACAATTTTAAGCAAAATTCTCATTTATATAGGCCCTTTTTTTCTTTTTCGAGGAGAGTGACATTTATTCAAAAACATGGCAATATTCCCATTTGTGCCTCAATCATTTATTAAAATGGTTAATTTTATGCTGTTGCATGTAAATTCTTGCTTCAAAATGTAGTAAATATGTTAAAAAAGCTGAAAAATAAAATAAACGATATGCATCCATTAATTTTATTTAAATGCTAGATATTATTGAAAAAATAAAATTCTATAAAACATTCCTAATTTTTCAGTGGTTTACAATAAAAAAAATACTTCCCCAATCAGCTGCTTGCCACAGAGGTCTGACAGGAGCCTGTCAGTTTAATACACCATAGTAGAAGGATCTGCTGAGGACCTGCCGTCCTCAGCAGATATTTTGCCAACTACACGCAGTGTTCCCAGATGTTCACCCTCCCAAGTACTGACCGTGCCCAAAGCTGCTTAGCTTCGGTTAAGCCTCAGAAAGAGGGGGAGACCTAGGATGCTGTGGGCAGACAATGTCAAACTTATAATAAATATATAAATATATAAAATAAATATATAAATAAATACTTAGAATTGGTGTGCATTGGCCAGATGTAATTCAGGACAGACATGCTTGGATAACCAAATTGCACGGTCCGGTTGGACCTCCGTAGCCCATGGCTACTTGTGGATGATGATGATGAAGAAAGGGGTTTCTTCTACACTCTTTCTACTCAATTTTTTTACTATTTTCAGGATAACAACCAACCTTTCTTTCTCCATTCTCCCCACCTTACATCTTGATCAGTTTCCATCTTACTCCTTGTGGTGTCAGTATTTCTGAAGGTAGAATGTCAGCACTAAACATTGCTAAATTCTCCCCTTTGCATCTTGTTTCTACTGCATGTTGTATCGCCATCATTAAATCTTTATAAAGCATGAATGGATATGGCATGTCTATACTCTATTTCACATAAGGAATGGAGCAACAAAACCGGAAGATCAACGAAGGCAGTAACTGATAAAGAAAAATGCCATACACGGAAAAGATAGAACACTTTGAGAATGCTACTAAGGGTAATAGAGGCAAAAAACGGAATAAATTTATATGTATATCATGCTTTTTTTTTCAATAAATTTTTTGAAGAGCTCTGAAATGGAGGCAGAAATGTTATACTTCAGAGGAAATCTCTTTTCTAGCCACACACACACACACACCCTTCCTTAATATTTTGTAGATATAACAAACCCTTAATTTCTAGTTCTAGGACTGTTTTTGATAATGCTCTTATTGTCTGTTTGAATGAGTTTATTGATAGTTAATTCAATTTTCTATATATATTTTAGTGTTGATAGGGACGAGATAGTTGATAGGGATATGATTTCCTGCAGGATGGTTTTAGCACTATTCCCTAAACTATTGTTATCCATAAAGGCAAATTGGCCAAACCTACAGATTCCCACTCTGCACGATGCCTAGCCAAGGCCACCTTGATACATCAGAGCTTGGACAACCTTGAACGAAAGGAGGGAAAAAGGAGGTTTTTTTTTTTATGTTTGTTTGCAAAGGGTACAAATTTCACTACCATGACTAAATAAAAAAATAAATAAATATCCCCTCAAGCAGCTGCTTGCCACAGAGGTCTGACAGGAGCCTGTCAGTTTATATGCCATAGTAGAAGATCTGAGAAGATGGCAGGACCTCAGCAGAAAAACAACACGAACATCCATGCGTTACCCGGGGCTCGAACCCAGGTCCCGTAGATCAGAAACCAAGCGCGCTAACCACTCGGCCACCAGACGGCTAGGTGTATGCACCTGTTTGTTCACACTCCATATATATCTTCAAAAGTCCCAACAGTATCTCTGATATAGCTCCAATAATAATTTAACTGAGATAGCTGTTCAAGAGTGTGACCAGTCAAATTGAATGAACCAGAGACTGCCTGATCAATTTTCATCACTTTAATTTTCTCTATGTTTATCACCAAACCTAGTCTACTAGCAGTCTTATCAACACCTTGAATGAAAGAGGTCATCATTATTTTCAAAAAGTTCCAAGTCATCAGCATAGTATCCCTAAAATCTTACCCTTGCAATGAATTTCACATAACATAATCAATAACCAACTAAAAAGGAAAGGATAAGAAAATGCACCTTGTTGAACACCAGAAGCAATCCTAAGCCAATTGCTACAAGCCTTGCGAACTCTCACACATGACTCAGTGTCATTATAGAGAACTTTCATAATGTTAAATAACTTGTATGCCATATGATCTAACAATCAATTGATGACAATCACCAGACTCAAAAGCCTTTTTGAAATTTACAATGCTAGTAACCACAGGTTTCTATAACTAAACATTTCTGAGGAATCTGCCTGAGTACAAATATCTGATATGCACATCCTTACTACTTTTGAATCCACATTGCTCATCTCACAATTACCTGTGAGCGAGATTCTTAAATCTATTAAGCAAAATTATGTGAAGAATTTTACCTGAAACAGAAAGAGGCTGATATCCCTATATTATCACAAGAACTGTGATCAAATTTAAAGCAAAAAATTGTAATAATGATTGCTCTAGTAAAATCCTTAGGAACAATGATTTTATGATAGGAAAAAATATTCAAAATTTCCATTAGCTGTCCCATGGCCGAGTGATTAGCGCGCTTGGCTACTGATCTAAGGGACCTGGGTTCGAGCCTCGGATAAGGCATGGATGTATGTGTCATTTTTCTGCTGAGGTCCTGCTATTTCCACAGACCTTCTACTGTGGCATATAAACTGACAGGCTCCTCTCAGACCTCTGTGGCAAGCAGCAGCTTGAGGGAGTATTTATTTTTTTATATAGTAACAGAAACATTGACAGCTGTATGCATTTCAGTAGTAATTTGATCTACCCCTGGGCATTTATGTGGTTTAAGTTTAGGAATAGCGAAAATAACTTTGTTATACGGCAGACATTACAGCCAATAATGCATCTATCATAATTACAAACAATGGGAGTTGAACTAAACATATTGTTTAGAACTTCTCTGAAATGCTCAGTCCACCTAGCCATGTTTGAATCCTCACCTTCAATAACCTTATCTTAACAACACAAAACATTAACTATGTGTACAAAACATTAACTATGTGGTACAGCTATCTGCTGTTATGCTGTCTAGCTGCTTCTATGGCTATGTCAGCTAAGGCACCTCACCAAAGATTCTTATCAGATGCTACCTTATTCTTTATACGTTTATTAAGCTCTCTGTAACACTTTCTATTAGGAATAGTAGGGTATTGATTAAGATATTTCTCCGCAAAATTCCCCGCCCTGCCCACGGTCAGTAGGGGACACCGATGGGCTTGGAAAGGCCGCCGTCCGTCGAATGGGACGTTAAGCCGTTTCCCTGTGTGCGGGAGAGCCATACCCTGTGCACGTTAAAGAACACGCTGGATGGCCTTGACGGGAGGCTACCATCTGTCTCCCAACAGCTGTTCCAGTGGGTCCCCTCCCCCAACCTTCTCTGAGCCTTCGGGGTTCATGTGACCTGGCCATTTAGCCCATGGTGTGCAAAAAAGTGCCGCTCAGAGGTAAAACAACCCAAATTAAGATATTTCTGCAGTTGTTTCCTTCCAAAATAAGATCCAGTACCTTTTCACTCAAATGATTTTGCCATCTGCTCCTTTTTTAACCAAAATAGTAGTGTTAGTTTTAAGAAAATCTTTCGTAAAATAACCCAATTCTTCTTCAACTATAGTAATCAAGCCATAGCATCATAATTAATAAATAACGTATGAAGGTGAGTTTTAGCTATTACTGGGTCTTTCAGTGTTAAAGTTTACTTTTTTTAATCTTAGCACAACACTTCTTAAGTAAAAGTTGCAACACGCATTTAATAAAGGTAATGGTCATGTGATGCCCCCTCATTCACTTTTACTTTTCCTTAACCAGTTTTGCTTAATTTACATTATATTTATCATTTTTAGGATTTTATTTTTGGCATCACAGCGCTTGTTTCTGAGAGCATAGGAGTTGTGCATGCGCAACTCTGAAATTTCGATTATCACCCGCTAAAGCGCGCGTGTTCAAGGACACGCCCTCTCTTGCATCATAGCTTGCGCGCTCGTTACTTTATGTAAATGTCTTTCCCGGCGTGCAACATGACACGTGCAGACCTTTTGTACAACGCATGATATAGCAGTGACATGCTAACTACTCCAACTCTACTCCTCTGCTAACTACTCCAACTCTACTCCTCTCTGTGACTACACAGAGAGGAGTAGAGTTGGAGTAGTTAGCAGAGTTAGTAGTAAAGTATTAAGTTGGTTGGGAGCACAGCACCTAAGCACCGAGTGTGGAGTTGTAGTAAGAGTTGGTGTAGTGATATAGTGATGTAGTCGACATTTTCATTTGCTGTTGGTGAGTTTTTGGAAATAAATTTGTTTGTTATAGAAACTTTTGAATCTTTGCTATTTTTTTCTCTTGAGCAATGTTAGTTTATAGGTTTTGATTGTAATTTAAATTAGATTGACAATCATTTAAATTTTTTTAATTCTTACTCATTAAGTAATGCCTTAACTAGAAATCTCCTTTACTAGATGCTCTGTCTCTGAAAAAAAAAAGAAAATGCTAGTCTCTTATGCAGCCCATCTGGTGAAAAACACATGTACGTATGTGTGTCGTTGCGTTTATATAAAGTGTTAATTTGTTCATACCATTAAGTTTACTTACCTGTAGGAGATGTTGCCCATTGCAGCTAAAAATGCCATTGGAAGTCGCTTAGAACAAGGATAATATCTCCTTTCTTGACAGAATCGAAAATATCCTAAAGTTGCCCATAAAAACTATTTCTAAATCTAGTCGGCATGTGATGCCCCACCGTTCACTTTTGCTTTACCTTAACCAGTTTTGTTTAATTTACATTATATTTATCATTTTGGGGATTTTTATTTCCTTTTTGGCATCACAGCGCTCATTTCCAATAGATAGGGAATTGCGCATGCACAACTCCGATCTTCCGACTTCACCCGTTAAAGCGCGTGCCAAGGACACGCCCCCTCTTGCGTCATAGCTTGCGTCATTCATTACTTTAGGTTAATGTCTTTCCCGGCGTGCAACATGACACGTGTCTGGCTCTTGTCTTTTAAACCGGTGACCTGCAAGTCACAGTAGGCAGTGTAGACTGCAGAGGCACTCAGTAGAGAAGGCAGTTAGTGCCTAAGCAGTAAGTGCAGGAGCACTTACAAGCACAGTAGTGAGTGCCTAATGCACGGAGTTGTAGAGAAGTGAGTAAGCTCAATTTGATGTTTCTTCTTCATTGATGTTTTGGTGAGTTATATTTTGGAAATAAATCTGGTTGTTATTTTAAACCTTTTGAGTCTTTACAGTTTTTTTCTCTTGAGCAACGCGAATTTAGAATTATATTTAATATTGACAATCAGTTTGATATTTACTCATTAACGCTCGCTGGCATTTTGAACCCTACTTTAAATTTAGTCAACTTTTTTTAGCAATTTGTTAATTATTGCCTGGCGCCCGTATCAGCTATCCAGAGCATAAAACTAATTGGATCAGGAAAAAGGTCCAACTTTAAAGCATTTTGCATATTCTTTGGAGTGTTACAGCACTCTAAGTTGGGGCATAACAACAAATAGCATTCCAGTTTTTAATGCTTGCCTGAAATTTTAACTGTGAGATACCTCTCATTAATGCACTCATATCACATTAGTGTATCACTAGCATTTCACTCCTACGACTTAGAGATGCTTTCCATCGTTCCTCGCTGGAAAGAGAAATTTAAGATTATTTTTAGGTATCTGACCTTTCTGTTCATGTGGTCTCTTGCAAGCAGAAAAATTCTTGTGTGAAATCATCAAGACAATAATCTCTGTGCAGAGTCCTCGCATTCCTACTGCCTGTGGTGAAAAATGATTTGTGGAATGTTTACAGAAACAGTGCTTATTGAGAGAGGGAATGCAGATAATATCAAACAGCCCCCTAATCGCAGGCATGGGAAAAGACCTGTTCCACCAGTCTTAAAAGCTGAACCCCTCTACTCTGAAAGACTTCATCGAATGAACGTTTGATGATGCCCATAGAAGCAAGAGTTCAGGTACCTGCGAAGGCCCTCTGACCAACATTATCCACTTGCTGATAAAATGTATCATGTGAATCTATTCTTTGCTGCTGTCAATCCACAGAGAACACAGTGGAAGATTTTCTCTCAATAGGAACCCACCAGTGCAGCAAAATAAGGATCTCTAAACAAGCTCAGAGCCATTATTCCATTCTGATTGGTGTATATGATCAGGTCTGTGTGGTTGATTACTCCTCAACCAGGTAGAAAAAAAGTAGCTATAATAGTCCAAATCAATAGGCAAAACTTTTTTGGCTGCCCTGTTTTACCGTTCCGCACAAAAAAAGAGAATCTTATTTGAAAGTTACTAATGGTCTGCACCACCAGAAAGTGGGGTCAGACTTTAGGTGCTAAGCCAGGATGATTCTGTGCATCATCACAGATACTCTTAATTAATAAAACGAAAATACAGGGTATGACTTGTAAATTTCTCTTGCTGGTAAATTCCGTAGTGGCTCTTTCCTTTATTTTAATAGTCTCTTTCATTGGTTCTTTAAAAATACACTGTTCGACCCCCTGCCCCGGATTGAAATAAGTTGCTTAAACCCTTATGAAATCTAATTTTATCCAACTGTAATCTAAGATGTGACTCCTGAAATTATTTAGTTAACGAACTGAATTCCAAAACGTTGTTACATCAACACTTGTGCATTTTGTTAACCGAAAAAACATTTTTCTCCAAAAAGGAAAATTTTATAAAACAGAAAGTGAAAAACGTGACGATATCAGTATAAGAAATTAAGAACATAATCCCTTTTTCAAGATTTTGATTATAGGTGATAAGTAGACTAAAAAACTGAAAGTGATTAAAAAGTGCAATTTTATGTAGAAAAAAAAAACAAAACGATGAGGTTATCTTATCGTACAAAATCTTTATGTTGCTTTTCTTCGTTCCCCACACTTAAGGCTGAGACAAGTCTCTTGCTGGAAATATTCTACCCAGAAAAATATTGATTTTTCAGCAAAGTGTGCAAGCATTTTAATGCAAATTTGTTTTAGTCTCGGAAAGGCAGCCGTCCATCGGATAGGACGTTAAGCCATGGCCCCATGTGAGGGAGAGAGCTGCACCCTCTTCATGTTAAAGAACACACTGGATGGCCTTGACGGGAGACTACCATCTGTCTTCAAACAGCTGTCCCAGGGGGTCCCCTCCCCCAACCTTCTCTGAGCCTTCGGGGTCCTTGTGACCTGGCCATTTAGCCCATGATGTGCAAAAAAGTGCTGCTCAGAGGTAAAACAACCCAAAGCCAATATATATTGCTATGTGTGTGCTACATTTCACCCCCATCTAATCACTCCTTCTGGGTGGAGCAATTTCAGTGTCGTAGAGTATATTTTTTCTATTTGCTCTTTAATAATACATTTTTTTTCTAGTAGATCACAAAGACTATTATTTTTTCTAATGGCTCTTTAAAGTTTTAAATAGTTTTCTAATGGTTCTGAAAAATATTATTTTTTTGGTAGTGGGCTTTGCTTTTTTTTATCTCGTTTAAAATGCAAACGAGATGAAAAAACAACTAATGTATAGCAATATATAGTGGGAAAAAATATATTTACATATTATGCTTTAGAAGTGGGAAAACGAGATATAAAGTAATTCGCTTTGTCATCTTTCTGCCTGTAGACATCAAAATATTTTATTTAAAGAGATAAAATTCTTTCTGTGTTGAAATCTCTGTAACAGTCCAAATATGCCATGTATTCATTTGAAATTCCAAAATCACCAAATAATGTATTTATACCAAAAATTTGAAATTTTGGTGGTGGAATGTAAAGGTCACGGAATTTCCACTGTCAACCAGCAGATAATTGTTTGTTTATAGAGATGAATGAAAAATTCTTTTTTGGTTTACATTGGAATCGATGAAATATAACAATTAACTCTTCCGAATGGGGCGGGGGTGGCTCAGTCGCTAGCGCGCCAGACTCGTAATCTGTAGTTCCCAGGTTCGAATCCCAGCTGGGTCAGCGTTGAGATTTATCTCCGCAAAATTTCCCCCGCCCTGCCCACGGTCAGTAGGGGACACCAATGGGCTTGGAAAGGCTGCCGTCCGTCGGATGGGAAGTTAAGCCGTGGCCCTGTGTGCGGGAGAGCCATACCCTGTGCACGTTAAAGAACACGCTGGATGGCCTTGATGGGAGGCTACCATCTGTCTCCCAACAGCTGTTCCAGTGGATCCCCTCCCCCAACTTTCTCTGAGCCTTCGGGGTCCATGTGACCTGGCCATTTAGCCCATGGTGTGCAAAAAAGTGCCGCTCAGAGGTAAAAGAATCCAACGTTAAACAACACGCTGGATGGCCTTGACGGGAGGCTACCATCTGTCTCCCAACAGCTGTTCCAGTGGGTCCCCTCCCCCAACCTTAACTGAGCCTTCGGGTTTTTAGCCCATGGTGTGCCAAAAAGTGCCGCTCAGAGGTAAAAGAATCCAACGTTAAACAACATACTGGATGGCCTTGACGGGAGGCTACCATCTGTCTCCCCAACAGCTCTTCCAGTGGGTCCCCTCCTCCAACCTTCTCTGAGCCTTTGGGTTTTTAGCCCATGGTGTGCAAAAAATTGCCTGTAATGGTTTGTAAATGGTAGCTAGGTAGTCACCGGAAGGAGAACTATTCACCAATCCCCTGTGATGATGTGTAGAACCGGCCAGGCCTAGCACCTAATGTCCGACCCCGCCTTCTTGTGGTGCAGACCATTAGTACCTTTCAAAAGAGATACTCTTTTGTGGAAGTGAACGGAAGGGGAGGGCTACCAGATTAGTGTGGCCTACTGATCTGGACAACTATCGCTACTTTTCTTTTTTTCTACCCTGCTGAGGAGTGGTCAACCACACAGGGTCCTGGTGCTGACCATATAAACCCACTGGACAGATATATGGCTCTGAGCCTGATTACGATCCTGATTTTGCTGCACTGGTGGGCTTCTGTGGACGGAAAATCTTCCGCTGTGTTTTCTGGTTGTTTGTGGGTTGAGAGCCCCAAATGAATAGATTCGCAGGATATGTTTATCAGCTGGCTGATAATCCTGAGCAGAGGTCATCGCAGGCACCTGAACTCTTTGCTTCTATTGGCATCGTCAAATTCTACATTGGAGGAAGTCTTCCAGTGTAGATGGCTTCAGCCTTTAGTAGTGGGGGACGGGTCTTTGCCCCATGTCTGCGATTAGGGGGCTGTTTGATATTGTCGGCATTCCCTCTCTCAATAAACATAGTTTCTTTAAACATCCCACTAACCATTTTCTCTCCATAGGTAATTGGAATGTGAGGACTCTGCACAGAGTTTTTTCTCTTGATGTCCTCACACAAGAATTCCACCATTATAATTTAGATATTCTCGGCTTGCAAGAGACCAGATGGACAAATAAAGGTCAGATTCTTAAAAATAATCTTAAATTTCTCTTTTCAGGGAGGGACGACAATAAGCATCACCAAGCCGTGGGTCTGCTTCTCAGCAGACACGCTAGCGATGCTCTTCTAGGATATGAGTGCATTAATGAAAGGTTTCTTACAGCAAAATTTCAGACCAGCGTTAAAGACCTGAATGTTATCTGCTGTTATGCCCCCACTGAGGATACCGATGAGGGAGAAGGATAGGTTTCATGAACAACTTCAGGATATTTTGAATTCTGTCAAGAAAGGAGATATTACCCTTGTTCTTGGTGACTTCAATGCCAAAGTTGGTAGTGACTCTGACCTTTGGGGAGGAGTAATAGGCCCTTTTGGTATTGGTAGCTGCAATGGCAATGGGCAACGTCTCCTACAGGTAAGTAAACTCAATGGTTTCAGAATAACTAACACATATTTCAAACACCGCGACATACATAAGTACACATGGGTTTCACCTGATGGGCTGCATAGAAATATGATT
This sequence comes from Ryuthela nishihirai, assembly GCA_038380435.1. Classification (NCBI taxonomy): domain Eukaryota; kingdom Metazoa; phylum Arthropoda; class Arachnida; order Araneae; family Heptathelidae; genus Ryuthela; species Ryuthela nishihirai. Next base: position 1,319,590 of record JAWZYU010000080.1, read on the forward strand.
GATTATATATTAATTAACAGCAAATGGGCTAGTTCTGTTTGAAATACCAGGCATATAGGGGAGCTGAAATTGGATCTGACCATTACCTTGTTAAAAGTGTCTTGCAACTTAAACTTAAAAAGTGTTGTGCTAGGGTTAAAAAATATGCTTTTAATACTGAAGCTCTGAAAGACCCAGTTATAGCCAAAGCTTACCATGATAGGTTACTTAGTCATTATGACAATCATGGTATGCTTACTACTGAAGTTGAGGAAGAATGGGATCATTTTAAACAGGCTTTTTTGGACAGTAACAGTACTCTTTTAGGAAAAAAGGAGCAGAAGAGGCAGAATTATCTGAGTGATAAGGCACTTGAGCTTATTTCGGAAAGAAAGAACTGCAGGAATCCTCCTTAATCAATACCCTACTAGTACTAATAGAAAGCATTACAGAGAACTTAATAAACGTGTAAAAGATCAGTTAGCTGCTGATAAGAATCTTTGGCTTGATGGTTTTGTTGACAAAGCCGAGGAAGCAGTTAGACAGCACAACAGCAGAGAGCTGTACCAGATAGTTAATATTTTGTGTGGTAGAAAACGGACAGGCATACAAGGATTGAAGGATAAACAAGGTAAGGCTATAGAAGGGGAGGATTCTGTCATGGCTAGGTGGGCTGAGCATTTCAGTGATATTCTGAACAATGCGGTTAGTTCTATTCCCATTGTTTGCAATGATGATAGATGCATTGGTGGCTTTAATGTTGGCCCTATAACACAATCTGAAGTTATTTTGGCTGTTTCTAAACTTAAACTTCATAAATCCCCAGGGGTTGATGAAATTACTACAGAAATGCTTAGAGCTGGAAATGTTTCGGTTACCACTTGGATGACTGAAATTTTGAATAGCTTTTATGATAAAGACATGGTTCCTAATGTTTTTACCAGAGCTATTATTATCCCTATTTTCAAAAACGGTGATCGCAGTTCTTGCGATAACTATAGGGGTATTAGCCTACTCTCTGTTCCAGGGGGGGGCGGGGGGGGCTCAGTCGGTAGCGCGCCATGCTCGTAATCTGTAGTTCCCAGGTTCGAGTCCCAGCTGGGTCAGCGTTCAGATTTTTCTCCACAAAATTTCCCCGCCCTGCGCACGGTTAGTAGGGGACACCGATGGGCTTGGAAAGGCCGCCGTCCGTCGGATGGGACGTTAAGCCGTGGCCCCATGTGCGGGAGAGCCATACCCTGTGCATGTTAATGAACACGCTGGATGGCCTTGACGGGAGGCTACCATCTGTCTCCCAATAGCTGTTCCAGTGGGTCCTCTCTCCCAACCTCTGAGCTTTCGAGGTCCATGTGACCTCGCCATTTAGCCCATGGTGTGCAAAAAAGTGCCGCTCAGAGGTAAAACAACCAAAACCAACTCTGTTCCAGGTAAAGTTCTTTCCATGATTGTACTTAATAGAATTAAGAATCTGGTTGACAGGCAATTGCGTGATGAGCAATGTGGTTTCAGAAGTGGTAGGGGATGTGTAGATCAGATATTTTCACTTAGGCAGATTCTTGAGAAATGTTTAGAGTTTCAGAAACCTTTCGTTGCTAGCTTTGTTGATTTCAAAAAGGCTTTAGACTCTGTTGATCGTCATAATTTGTGGTTGATTGTGAAATCATATGGTATACCAGACAAGTTAGTTAACATAATGAAAGCTCTCTATAATAACACTGAGTCGTGTGTGAGAGTTGGTAAGGCTTGTAGCAATTGGTTTAGCATTACTTCTGGTGTTCGACAAGGGTGCATTTTGTCTCCTTTTCTCTTTAGTTTGGTTATTTGTTATGTTATGCGAAATTCACTTCAAGGGAAAGATTTTGGCCTTAAATGGGCTGGAGATATGAAAATTTCTGATTTAGATTATGCTGATGATTTAGCCCTTTTGGCAAATGATGTTGACGAGATGAACTCTTTCATTCGAGCTGTTGATGAGACTGGTAGTAGAGTAGGTTTGGTTATAAACATAGAAAAAACTAAAGTGATGAAAATTGGTCAGGCAGGCTGTGATTCAGTTAATCTGAATGGTTGCAATCTTGAGCAGGTGTCAGTTTAATTATCTTGGGAGCTATGTAACTGATAATGGTGATGTGCGGCATGAGATTAACAGACGAATAGGGATTGCTGCCGGGACTTTTAAGAATCTAGGGAGAGTGTGGAGAAATTGGCGTATACACCTAAAGACTAAAATTAGACTGTATAATAGTTTGGTTCTTTCTAGGGTTAGTTACGGTAGTGAAACTTGGACACTTTGTAAACAAGAGAACAGGAAACTAGATGCTTTTGATTCCAGATGCTTACGCAGTATCTTGGGTATTAGGTGGTTCAACTTTGTAACTAATGATGAGGTTAGGTAAAGGAGTCGGCAACCTCCTTTAAGCAGCATATTGTGCAGAGAGAGACTCCGTTGGTTTGGCCATGTTGCCCGTATGAATAATTATAGATTGGCGAATAGGGTTATGAACAGTTTTCCTAAAGGCCTCAGAAAGAGGGGGAGACCTAGGATGCGGTGGGCAGACAATGTCAAACAGGTCCTGGTTAGAATTGGTGTGCAGTGGCCAGATGCAGTAGATGTAGCTCAGGACAGACTTTCTTGGAGAACTAAATTGCACGATCTGGTTGGACCTCCGTAGCCCATGGCTGCTTGAGGATGATGATGATGATGTGCAAAAAAGTGCCACTCAGAGGTAAAACAATTCAATCCAGTTCACTCTTCCGGAATATTCCTAGAACTATAACTGCACTCTCTAATTGTGGAAAAATTTTATAATTTAAAACGAATGTTGCAAACGATGTATTTATGCAAGAAATTCAAAATTTTGGAAGTGGAATGTGAGATTACGGAATTTTCATTGACAGCAGTGAGTTCGCTTATTACACCCAACACAATTTATTGTTTTTGCAGATAATTATTTGTATTTAGAGATAAATGAAAAAAATCTTTTTTGGATTAGCTAGCAATTGATAAAATATTATTATTTGCACTTTTGGAATCTTTTGAACACTATAATTATTTCCTCAAATGGTAAAAAAAGATTAAAAATTCCAAAATTTGAAACGAATCATGCAGCCATGGGCTATGGAGGTTCAAACACACTGTGCAATTTTCCTCTCCAGACATGTCTGTTCTGAGCTACTGCTGCTGCATTTGGCCACTCTAGGCCAATTCTGGCAATGTCCTCTTTGACATTGTCTGTCCATCTCATCCTTGGTCTCCTCCTTTTTTTGAAACCCTTAGGCACTCTGTTCATAATCCTGTTTGGTAATCTGCAGCTATGCATACGGGCAACATGGCCAAACCAATCCAGTCTCTCTCTGCACAATAATCTGTTCAAAGGAGGTTAATGATGCCTTCTTCTAACCTCATCATTACTTACAAAGTCAAACCGCCTAATGCCCAAGATACTGTGCAAGCATCTACAATCAAAAGCATCACATTTCTTGTTATCCTGCTTACAAAGGGTCCATGTTTCCTTACCATAACTAACCTTAGTCTGTATAATAATTTGGTATTTCTAATTTTTGTCTTTATGTGTATACTATACACCTATTTTTTCTGCACTCTCCACAGATTCTTAAAAGTCCCAGCAGCAAACCCTATTCTTCTATTTATTTCATATTGCACATCAACAGTATCTGTTACATAGCTCCCAAAAGAATTAAACTGAGACATTTGCTCAAGAGTGCAGCCATTCAAAAAAAGTGAAGCATTATCTACCTGACCAATTTTCATCACTTTAGTATTATTTCTGTTTATCACCAAACCTCCTCTATTACCATTCTCATGAACAGCCCTATTGAAAGAATTCATCTCATCATCATCATTAGACAATTGGACCAAATCATCTGCATAATCTAAATCAGAAAATTTGAAATCTCTAGATTTTTTTAATCTTTCCCTTGCAAAGCATTTTGCATTAGATAATAACTAAATAGAAAAGGAGACAATTGCTACAAAACGTACCAACTCTCACACACAACTCAATGTTATTATAGAGAGCTCTCATTACACTAACTTATCAGGTATTCCATATGATCTAAGAATCAACCACAAATCATGTCGATCAACAGAGTCAAAAGCCTTTTTGAAATCTATAAAGCTAGCAACCTGAGATTTCTGAAACTCTAAACATTTCTGTAGAATCTGCCTAAGTGAAAATATTTGATGAATACATCCCCTACCACTTCTGATTCTGCACTGTTCATCATGCAGTTGTCCATCAACCAAAATTGTTAATTCTATTAAGTATAATCATGCAAAGAACTTTACCTGGAACAGAAAGTTAACTAATTCTGCTATAATTATCGCAAGAATTGCAATCATCTTTTTTAAAAACTAGGGACAACAATAGGTCTACTAAAATTCTTAGGAATAACACTTCTATCATAAAAAAAAAATCATAATTTCAGTTGGCCATGTGACAAACCAGTAATGCATCTATCCTTAGTGGAAACAATTGGAGTAGAAATAATCACATTATTTAGAACATCTCTGAAATGATCAGCCCACCTAGCCAACACAGAATCCTCACCTTCAACTGCCTTGCTATGTTTATTTTTTAAACCATGTGTACCTGTCTGTTTCTTTCCACTTAAAACATTAATAATCTGGTACAACCCCTGCTGTTGTGCTATCTAATTGTTTCCTCAGCTTTGTCAGCCAAGCTCTCAAGCCAAAGTTTCTTATCAGCTGTTAACTGATATTTTACATGTTTATTAAGCTTGTAGTAGTGCCTTCTGTTAGGATTAGTAGGGTGTTGATTTGTATTAATCTTCACTTCCTTCTTTCAGAAATAAATTCCATAGGCTTACCAGTCAAATAATTTTGTTTCTTCTGTTCCCTTTTACCCAAAAGAGTACTATTGGTTTCAAGAAAAGCCTGTTTAAACTGATCCCATTCTTTACCAACTTCAGCAGTATTCAAACCACTATTGTCATTGATTAAGTAGCCTATCGTGGTATGCTTGGCTGTATAGGCTTTCACTGTTATAGCTAACTTTTTTAACCTAAGCACAACATTTCTTACTGCTTAAACGTCAGCTGCAAAACACTTTTGACCAGATAATGATCAGACCCAATTTCGGCTACCCTGTATGATCTGGTATTCCTGGGGGCGGGTGTGGCTCAGTCGGTAGCGCGTCAGGCTCGTAATCTGTAGTTCCCAGGTTCGAGTCCCAGCTGGGTCAGCGTTGAGATTTATCTCCGCAAAATTCCCCGCCCTGCCCACGGTCAGTAGGGGACACCGATGGGCTTGGAAAGGCCGCCATCCGTCGGATGGGACGTTAAGCCGTGGCCCCGTGTGCGGGAGAGCCATACCCTGTGCACATTAAAGAACACGCTGGATGGCCTTGACGGGAGGCTACCATCTGTCTCCCAACAGCAGTTCCAGTTGGTCCCCTTCCCCAACCTTCTCTGAGCCTTTGGGGTCCATGTGACCTGGCCATTTAGCCCATGGTGTGCAAAAACGTGCTACTCAGAGGTAAAACAACCCAACCCAAATTTGGTATTCCCAACCGAACTAGCCTATTTGCTCTTAACTAAAATATAATCTATCATATTCCTGTGCAACCCATCTGGTGAATCCCATGTATTTATAAATGTGCCATTGTTTATAATAATTTATAATGTCAGTTTTTCGCAAACCATTAAGCTTACTTTCCTGTAGGAAATTTTCCCCATTGCCATTGGAAGTACCAATACCAAAGAGGCCTAAAACTGCTGCCCAAATATTAGAATCGGTACCAAGTCTAGCATTGAATGACCTAGCACAAGAGAATTACCTCCTTTCTTCACAGAACTCAAAATATCTTGAAACTGGCTGTAAAACATATCCTTCTCATTCTCATCAGGGTCTTTTCTGGGGGCATAACAACAGATGACACTCAAGTCTTTAATTTTTGTTTCAAATTTTGCTATAAGAAATCTTTCATCAATGCAGTCGTATCCTAGATGAGCATCACGGCGTGTCTGCTGAGAAGCAAACCTACACCTGGGAGATGCTTTCCATCCTCCCGGCCTGAAAAGAGAAATTTAAAGTTATTTTTAAGCATCTGACCTTTACTTCTCTATCTGGTCTATTGCAAGCCTAGAATATCTAGGTGTTAATGCTGGAATTCATGCATGAGGTGATCAAGAAAATAACATTATGTAACATCCTCACATTCCACAAACTTGCAGAGAGAAAATGATTAGTAGGGTTTTTAAAGAAACTTGTTTATTGAGAGAGTTAGGGCCAACAATATCAAACAGCTCCCAGATCACAGACATGGGGCAAAGACCTGTTCCTCGTCCACTAAAGGCTGAAGTCACCAATGCCTGAAAGAAATTCAGGCACCACATTTTCAAGTGGTCCTTTTGAAGAGCCATGTGGCCTGCCTGAGGCATTATTTCAGTTTAGAATTGACAATGCCCAACTAGCTAAGTGAGGGTTCAGATACCTGCAATCCCTCTGAGCAGGATTATCCACCAGCTGATATAAGGTATCCCATGCCTCTGTTCACTTAGGTCTGGCAACCCACAAACAGAAAATATAGGGGCAGATTCTCCCTCAGCAGAAGCCCACCAATGCAGCAAGTACAAGATCCATAATCTAGCACAAATCCATAAACCAGTCCAGTCTAGTGGGCACAGATGATCAGCTCCAAGAGCCTGTAAAGTTGACCACTCCTCAGTAGGGTTGAAAAAAATAAAAAGTGGCTAAGGATGACCAGATCAGAGGTCCACACTGAGTTAGCAGCCTTCCTCTTCCATTCCTTTCCAAAAGACAATATCTCTCTTGAAAAGTAGTAACAGCCTGCACCATGAGAAGGTGAGGTCGGATATTAGGTACTAGACCGGGACATTTCTGTGCATCATCACTGGGGATTGATTCACAGCTCTCCTTCCAGTTTTTGCATAGCTACCCTATACAAACCTATATATTGCAACAATGTATTAATTATAGAAATATGTACTTTTGATGGTGGAATGTTAATGTCATGAAGTTTCCCTTGGAAACAATGAAACTGATAATTAGAGAACTTTTTAGTGTGATTAGTACTATAATTTTAGTGATGATATTAGTGATTTTTTTTTATATTAGTGATGATATGCTATAATTGGCATTTTTCAAATATTTAGTGTTTTCAGTATATTATCTGTACAGGTCTCTAAATATGATAATAAGAATTGTAACGTAGATCGTAAAATCATATTCGATGTATTGGGTAATAATTTTATTCCTAGCCATCTCCATCATAAAGATATGCTTATTTGGCATGAGCAAGAACAAAATATACAAGTAAACCACCCTAAGAGCAAACATAAGAAATGCTAAAAATAGGAGTAAAATTGTATAAGAAACCTAAAACAAGTAGGTCTCAGAGAATGCTACCATTTTAGCCCTCTTGTTCTTGTTCAAAACAGTATTATCGTAACGAATCAAAGAAATAATCTCATTGGGATTATTGCTTACGGTCTCAACAAATTTTTTGAGGTGCATTTTATATGTGTATATATATATATGGTCGATGCCCAGGATCTTATGGAGTTATCTATTAGTGACAAACCAGGGGGGCATCGAATGCAGTTCTCAAAATCTTGTTTTGTAAGACCTGAATCTTACGAATATTGGTGGGTGTAGTATTGGCCCATATGGGTGAAGCATAGGAAATCACCGGTCTGACAACAACTGTAATGAGTTTTACAAAAAATATTTATAGAAGAGGATTTTGAAAAATCTGTGGTAGCCTTTAAGGGATATTCCACTGACAGCAATAATATACCCACTTCTCTGAGAGAGGTGTGGAAAATGCAACTTTTTCGATTTAAGAATTAAGGAATACTTTTATGTTGTATAATTACTAATAAAATACTATTTGTATTTTTCCCATCATCTGCTTGCTCATATAAAACTTTTAAGGAATGAAACATTAGGGAAAGTGAAAACTTCATTCTCTCTGAAAATGAAATTCTCATATATACCAGACGCGATATTCTTTCTTCTACTTAAGGATATTTTTCTTGTTCTATTGGCTCTTTAAGGATATATATTTCTATCTAGAAGCTTCTTAGGAATGTAAATTTTATGCCAGTGGCTCTTAAAAGATATTGGTTTGTTTTTCTCCTGGCTTTTAAAATAATGTAGTTTTTTCTAGTGGCTATTTACGAAATAAATTTTTTTTCTAGTGACTCTAAAAATATTTTTAAGTTTTTTTTCTTTTCAGGAACTTTTTTGTAGTGACATTTTAAGGATACAGTTTTCTTGTTGGCTATTAGCTATAACATTTGTTGACCAGCTCTCACTCTATATGGTGTGATGGTGCCCCATTCCATCAAAGAAAGAGGACAGCAATGGACTTTCCAAGTCCATCACTCCGCTTTCTCACCATAACAGGGTAAAAAGGGGGGGAACAATCTAAATGTTTGTTCAATTGTGACTAGAGCAATGGTAGATTGCCAGCCCTGGCTTGCAATCTGCGATTAGTTAATTCGATTACTAAACAGTTTTCATCAACTTTGTTTTAATTTTATTCAATATATATATTTTGCTTATTCTTGTGTCTGATTACATTATTTCATTTCTAGGTATATATAGCCAAGTATGTGGAACAAAGAAGTTGCAGTAAAGATATGAAGTAAATTAATACTGACAGAAGGAGAAAATTAGAGAAGTTGAAAAAAATTCATTTAAACATTCAGTTGACACTAATCTACTGTTCGAAATTCTGTAAGTCAAAAGAATAAATTCTGTGTTTGCACATTTATATTATCCTTACACAAAAATATATATACCTCATTATTCATTGAAATGGAACATATTTTGGCAAATTGACAAAATATGCGTCATGTTTTCAACACTGAAAGATGCTTCATGCCCATAAAATGTGAAAAAGACACTGAATAAATTAGAATCATAAATTGCTTTAGCTGGAACAAAAAAGTAATCCTTATTTGTCACAAAGGACTGACAAGAAGGCAAAGAAATGCTTTATATTTGTGAGAAAGTACAAAAAGTGAAATCAGAGTTGGAACTATTACTGTGACAGAACAAACTCTTGTGTGTAGGAAGTTTTTCCAGAAACAAAGATGTAAAGAGCATTTCTGAGATATATCCGTGATTTCATATATCAGTGAAGTATGAAACAAAAGTTTTGAAATAAAGTTTGTGACATTATTTTATTTTTCTCAGACGAAATACAGGCTTCATATATGTGAAAAATGCAAAAAATTCATTTAAAACAAAGCAGAGACGAATACCATTTATAATTTGACAAAAGAAAAAAAACTTTTTGTTATACATAATAAAATAAAAAACAAAGGTCATTTATGGTCTATTATATGTCACACAGAGGACAGAAGACACATCACATATGAGAGAGAAGCTACATGAGTGTGAAATATAAGAAATTTGCTGATGGCATCTGAAGTTTCATAATGTGATATGCATAAATGGAAAACCACATATTTTAAATGTGTAAAAATAGATTTTCAAGTAAAGGATGGTTGAAATTTCATTATCGAACAGAGACAGAAGCCACATATTCCTGAAATATATAACCAGAAATTACATATGCAGATTTAAGGACCACTTTCTGATTCACCCAGCAAAGAATGAGCACATTTAAAAAAATGAGTGAAAAGAAATCAGAGAAATCTCATTCTAGGTGTTATTTTCTTAAACACACAGAGGAAAAACCACATGTATGTGAAATATGTAATAAGAAATTTGCACAGATGTCTCATCTTAGAAAGCATGTTCTGACACACACAGGGGAAAAACCACATGTATGTGAAATATGTAATAGGAAATTTGCACAGAAATCTACCCTTAGGAACCATGGTCTGACACACACAGGGGAAAAGCCACATTTATGTGAAATATGTAATAAGAAATTTGCACTGAAGTCTCAACTCAGGGGGCATTATCTGACACACACAGGGGAAAAACCATATTTATGTGAAATATGTAATAAGAATTATGCACATAAATCTTACCTTAGGCAGCATGTTCTGATACACACAGGGAAAAAACCACATGTATGTGAAATATGCAATAAGAAATTTGGGCAACTGTCTCATCTTTGGAAGCATGTTCTGACACACACAGGTGAAAAACCACATGTATGTGAAATATGTAATAAGCAATTTGCATTAAAGTCTACTCTTAAGGTTCATTGTCTGACCCACACAGGAGAAAAACCGCATGTATGTGAAATATGTAATAAGAAATTTGCACTGAAGTGTACCCTTAGGAAGCATGTTGTGACACACACGGGAAAAACTGCATATATGCGGAGTATGTAATAAGAAATTTCGACAAATGTCTAATCTTCTAAATCATTTTCTGACACACACAAGGGAAAAATCGCATGCATGTGAAATATGTAATAAGAAATTTACACTGAAGTCTACACTTAGGGACCATGTTCTGACACACACAGGAGAAAAATCGCATGTATGTGAAATATGTAATAAAAAATTTACACTGAAGTCTACCCTTAGGAACCATGTTCTAACACACAGGAGAAAAATCGCATGTGTGTCAAATATGTAATATGAAATTTACACTGAAGTCTACCCTTAGGAAACATGTTCTGACACACACAGGGGAAAAACCACATGTATGTAAAATATGTAATAAAAAATTTGGACAGATGTCTAATCTTAGAAGGCATTTTCTAACACACACAGGAGAAAAACCACATGTATGTGAAATATGTAATAAGAAATTTGGACAGATCTCTCATCTGAGGGATCATTTTCTGACACACACAGGGGAAAAACCGCATATATGTGAAATATGTAATAAGAAATTTGCACTGAAGTCTACCCTTAGGGACCATGTTCTGATGCACACAGGGGAAAAACCACATGTATGTGAGGTATGTAATAAGAAATTTACACTAAAATCTGCCCTTAGGAGACATGTTCTGACACACACAGGAGAAAAACCGCATGTATGTGAAGTATGTAATAAGAAATTTACAGAGAAGTCTGCACTTAGGAAACATGTTCTGACACACACAGGGGAAAAACCACATATATGTGAAATGTGTAATAAGAAATTTGCACGGATGTCTCATCTTCGGGAGCATTTTGTGACACATACAGGGGAAAAATCGCATGTATGTGAAATATGTAATAAGAAATTTGCACTGAAATCTACCCTTAGGGACCATGTTCTGACACACACAGGGGAAAAACCACATGTATGTGAGGTATGTAATAAGAAATTTACACAAAAATCTGCCCTTAGGAGACATGTTCTGACACACAGGAGAAAAACCGCATATACGTGAAGTATGTAATAAGAAATTTGCACGAACTTCTTAGGAAGCATTTTCTGACACGAGAAAAATTGCATGTATGTGAAGTGTGTATAAAGAAATTTGCACTGAAATCTACCCTTAGGAAGCATGTTCTGACACACACAAGGAGAAAACTGCAATATGTAATTAGCAATTTGCAGTGAAGTCTTTTCTTATGGTTCATTGTCTGACACTTACAGGGGAAAAACTGCGTGTATGTGAAATATGTAATAAGAATTTTGCACGGAAATCTACCCTTAGGATCCATGTTCTGACACACAGGGGAAAAACCACATTTATGTGAAATATGTAATAAGAAATTTACACGGAAGTCTAATCTTAGGAACCATGTTCTGACACACACAGGGGAAAAACTGCACATGTGTGAAGTATGTAATAAGAAATTTACACTGAAGTCTTCCCTTAGGAACCATTTTCTGACACACAGGGGAAAAACCACATGTATGTGAAATATGTAATAACAAATTTGCACAGAATGCTACTCTGCAAGACCATTTACTTACACACTGGGTAAAAGCCACGTATATGTGATATATGTAATAGAAAATTTGCATGCAAATTTCCACTTCAGAACCACTTTTTTTATACAAAAAGGAAAACTTACATGTATGTGAAATATGTAAAAATGAATTTGTACATATGTCTAACCTTAAAAAGCGTTATTTGATACACAGAGCCTAAAAACCACATATATGTGAAATATGTAATAAGAAATGTTGATGAAATATACATATAAGAAGAAATATTCATAGAAAGGCAGTATTAATATTCATTTTTGTTTCATGAATGATATGACACGAGAGTGAAAAATGTAACATGAAATATGCACAAAAGTCATAACTAAAGTGTTATTCATTATCATGCACAAAACTAAAACCACATATCTGTAGAATACCTAACTAAATATTTGCAGAAATATAATTGCTCAAAGTTATCTTTTGAGGAACATAAAGGTAAAACTATTCCAATTGTGAAGTATGTAGCAAATGTTTGTAGTGAAACAGAGTACTTTATTGATATTTAGTGCCATGGAATACAAATGAATTTCCTAGGAGATATTTACAAAAAATTTACAGAGACTTCTCGATTCATTTTCTGACAAACATGAAAGAAAAGCTGCATAGCTGTGAAATACGACAGGAGAAATTTCCACTGAAAACTCGAGTAACATTTTCAGTTTGGTGTAAAAGTATAGCCTCATATCTCTGAAATGTTTAGCAAAAAATTTGTTGTATAAAATTCATTTTGTTATCCAATAACTAACACACAAAGGGACAAGGTAGATTTCTGTAAGCTATTTATCATGGAATTTACCCAGAAAAATGGTTAAGAATTATTATGTGAACCACATGTGTCTGAAATTTCTAAGAAAAACTTTCTAGAAGAAACTCAATGTACTGTTTTCAGTTTAATGTGACAAAATGCCATGGATTTCAAAATATGCACAAAACATTTTTACACCTAGTTCCTCTCAGTTTGCATTATGTAATACACTGATAACAGAGCCCATATATCTACTAAGTATGTTGAAAAAAGCCTGGGCTGAAATACTATATTTCTTACATAAAAATGTGACCTGATATATGTAAAATATGCAGTACACTCGAGAATTTTTTTATGCAGTAGATACGTTCCAGAGAAAAACCACATATAAAAAAGTCACACAAAAAAAAGACATTTCTTAAGTTGCAAAATTAGGGATATGTTCCATAATTTTCTAAAACTGCATAAAGCCAAAGCAATGAGTTAAATCGAAAATCGTATAAAGAGAGTTTATTAAAAGTCAGAAAAATTAGAATGCCTAAAAACGGGAGGAAAATTGTTCGAAAATCTGAAAGAAATTGATATCAAAATTAAAATAGATTTGTTTTAAAATTTTAGTGAAAATTAATAATCCTTTTTACATTTTTTCATCAGAATTATCGTCGCTATCTGACAATACTCGGCAGCATTTTTGAACTGGTGCGAAATCACTTTTGCCACTGGAAGAGATGTTCAGCACATCAGATCTACATGGTAAAGAATTAGAATTAGCGTCAACTTCACACACGTTGTGTATTGATTTTTGTCCTCTGACAATGTAATCAGTGATTAAACTTTACATTGATGATTGTACTAATTTCTTATGCAGTTCGAGATATGCAGATATACAATTTTTCAGCTCACGTTGGAATTTGAAGGCTCATTCAGCTAACAGAAAATGATTTTCCAATTTATTACAAAGTTGAAGACCTCAAATTATATTTGCAGTTAAAGGGACAGGTTCTTCTTCCACTTCACTATTGTTTTCTGGTTCTTTGAAAATATCTAAAGTAATTTCAATAATATTGTCGCTTAAGGTATTATCCACAAGCAATTCGTCGATATCATTCTTGCTAAAGGTATGAAAACTAGCACCAATTTCATGTGCCAAAGTAATGATTTCAGTTGATAATGTTGATGTTTGATTTGTTTCATTCTTTGCAACACGTTCAGGCCAAGCTGTGCTTTCCAAGGCATTTAAAGTTTGTGCACTGAATTGTTTTACCTCTGAGCAGCACTTTTTTGCACACCATGGGCTAAACGGATAGGTCACAAGGACCCACTGGAACAGCTGTTAGGAGAGAAATGGTACACCTCTGCGTGGTTGACCACTCGTCAGCAAGGTAGAAAAAAACAAAAAGTAGCCATAGTTATCCAGTCAGTAGGCCACAATAATCTGGCAATCCTCCCATTCCATTTATCACACAGAATATGTCTTTCAAAAGGTATTAACCCTACCTGTGTCCACATCGTCTGTATACGTTCGGAGAATTTAAATTCAGAGGCCAAGGACGTATATATCCGTTTTCAGTAAAGACAAAAAAACTTTTTTTTTACAAATAAGAATTGCTGTTGAAAATTACATATATATATATCATCATCATCATCATCCTCAAGCAGCCATGGGCTATAGAGGTCCAACCAGACCATGCAATTTAGTTCTCCAAGCAAGTCTGTCCTCAGCTACATCTGCATCTGACCACTGCACACCAATTCTAACAACGTCCTGTTTGATATTGTCTGCCCAACGCATCCAATGTCTCTTCCTCTTTCTGAGGCCTTTAGGCACACTGTTCATAACCCTATTCGCCAATCTATAATTATTCATACGGGCAACATGGCCAAACCAATGGAGTCTCTGCACAATATACTGCTTAAAGGAGGTTGCAGACTCCTTTGCCTAACCTCATCATTAGTTACAAAGTTGAACCACCTAACGCTCAAGATACTGCACAAGCAGTTATCATGTTTACAAAGTGTCCAAGTTTCACCACCATAACTAATCCTAGAAAGAACCAAACTATTATGCAGTCTAATTTTAGTCTTTAGGTGTATATGCCTATTTCTACACACTCTCCATAAATTCTTAAGAGTCCCTGCAGCAATCCTTATTCGTCTGTTAATTTCATTCCGCACATCATCATTATCTGTTGCATAGCTCCCAAGATAATTAAACTGTGACACCTGCTCAAGAATGCAACCATTCAGATTAACTGAATCACAGCCTGCCTGACCAATTTTCATCACTTTAGTTTTCTCTCTGTTTATAACCAAACCTACTCTACTACCAGTTTCATCAACAGCTCGAATGAAAGAGTTCATCTCATCAACATCATTTTCCAAAAGGGCTAAATCATCAGCATAATCTAAATCAGCAATTTTCGTATCTCCAGTCCACTTAAGGCCAAAATCTTTCCCTTGAAATGAATTTTGCATGACATAATCAATAACCAAGGTAAAGAGAAAAGGTGACAAAATGCACCCTTGTCGAACACCAGAAGTAATGCTAAACCAATTGTTTACAAGCCTTACCAACTCTCACACATGACGCAGTGTTATTATAGAAAGCTTTCATTATGTCGATCAACAGAGTCGAAAGCCTTTTTGAAAGCAACAAAGCTAGCAACCAAAGGTTTCTGAAACTCTACACATTTCTCAAGAATCTGCCTAAGTGAAAATATCTGATCCACACATCCCCTACCACTTCTGAATCCACATTGCTCATCACGCAATTGACTGTCAACCAGATTCTTAATTCTATTAAGCACAATCATGGAAAGAACTTTACCTGGAACAGAGAGTAGGCTAATACCCCTATAGTTATCACAAGAACTGCGATCACCTTTTTTAAAGATAGGGATAACAATAATTCTGGTAAAATCCTTAGGAACCATGCCTTTATCATAAAAGATATTCAGAATTTCAGTCATCCAAGTGGTAACCGAAACATTCCCAGCTCTAAGCATTTCTGTAGTAATTTCATCTACCCCTGGGGATTTATGAAGTTTAAGTTTAGAAACAGCCAAAATAACTTCAGATTGTGTTAGAGGCCCAACATTAAAGCCACCAATGCATCTATCATCATTGCAAACAACGGGAGTAGAACTAACTACATTGTTTAGAACATCACTGAAATGCTCAGCCCACCTAGCCATGACAGAATCCTCTCCTTCTATAACCTTGTTTATCCTTCAATCTTTGTATGCCTGTCCGTTTTCTACCACACAAAACATTAACTATCTGGTACAGCTCTCTGCTGTTGTGCTGTCTAACGGCTTCCTCGGCTTTGTCAGCCAAACCATCAAGCCAAAGATTCTTATCAGCAGCTAACTGATCTTTTACATGTTTATTATGTTCTCTGTAATGCTTTCTATTAGTACTAGTAGGCTATTGATTAAGGACATTCCTGCAGTTCTTTCTTTCTGAAATAAGCTCAAGTGCCTTATCACTTAAATAATTCTGCCTCCTCTGCTCCTTTTTTCCTAAAAGAGTACTGTTATTGTCCAAAAAAGCCTGTTTAAAATGGCCCCATTCTTCCTCAACTTCAGTATTAAGCAAACCATGACCGTCATAATGACTAAGTAACCTATCATGGTAAGCTTTAGCTATAACTGGGTCATTCAGAGCTTCAGTATTAAAGGTAAATTTTTTAACTCTAGCACAACACTTTTTAAGTTTAAGTTGCAAGACACTTTTAACAAGATAATGGTCAGAGCCAATTTAAGCTCCCCTATATGATCTCGTATTCCTAACAAAACTAGCCCATTTGCTGTTAATTAATATATAATCAATCATATTATGCAGCCCATTGGGTGAAACCCATGTGTACTTATGTATGTCGTGGTGTTTGTAATAAGTGTTAGTTATTCTGAAACCATTAAGTTTACTTATCTGTAGGAGATGTTGCCCATTGCTATTGCAGCTACCATACTTTGGGGAGGGCCTATCACCCCTCCCCAAAGGTCAGAGTGTCAGTACCAACTCTGGCACTGAAGTCACCTAGAACAATTGTAATATCTCCTTTCTTGACAGAATTCAAAATATCCTGGAGTTGTCCGTAAAACCTATCCTTCTCATCCTCATCTGCATCCTCAGTGGGGCATAACAGCAGATATCATTCAAGTCTTTAATGCTTGTCTGAAATTTTGCTGTAAGATACCTTTCATTAATGCACTCATATCCTAGAAGAGCATCACTATCATGTCTGGTAAGAAGGAGACCCATACCTTGGTCATGTTTATTGTCTTTCCTCTCTGAAAAGAGAGATTTAAAATTATTTTTAAGAATCTGATCTTTATCTGTCCATCTGGTATCTTGCAAGCTCAGAATATCTAAATTGTAACAGTGGATTTCTTGTGTGAGGACATGAAAAGTATAAGCTGGGTGCATAGTCCACATTCCAGCTCCCTATGGAAAGAAAATGATTAGTGGGATATTTAAAAAAACTGTGCTTATTTAGAGAGGCAATGCTGACAATATCAAACCCTCTAATCGCAGATATGGGGCAAAGATCCGTTCCCCCACCACTAAAAGCTGAAGCCATCTACACTGGAAGACTTTCTCCAATGTAGAATTCGATGATACCAGTAGAAGCAAAGAGTTCAGGTGCCTATGATGACCTCTGCTCAGGATTATCCACCAGCTGATAAAACATATCCTGTGAATCTATTCATTTGGGGCTGTCAACCCACAAACAGAAAACACAGCAGAAGAATTTCTCTCCACAGAAGCCCGCCAGTGCAGCAAATTCAGGATCCATAATCAAGCTCAGAACCTTATATCAGTCCAGTACGTTTATATGGTAACTACTGCCTAAAAATTAGAATTAGTTCCAAGTCTAGCATTGAAATGACCTAGCACAAGAGAAATACCTCCTTTCTTCACAGAACTCAAAATATCTTGAAATTGGCTGTAAAGCATTTCCTTCTCATTCTCATCAGAGTCCTCTCCGAGGGCATAACAACAGATGACACACAGGTATTTAATTTTCGCTTCAAATTTTGCTGTAAGAAATTCTTTCATTAATGCAGTGATGTCCTAGAAGAGCATCACTGGCGTGTCTGCTGAGAAGGAAACCTAAACGTTGGCGATGCTTTCCATCCTCCCTGCCTAAAAGGAGAAATTTGAAGTTATTTTTAAACATCTCACCTTTACCTGGCCAAATGGTCTCTTGCAAGCATATCTGCAAAACTCCCTGCCCTTTCCACGGTCAGTAGGGGACACTGATGGGCTTGTAAAGGCTGCTGTCCATCGGATGGGACGTTAAGCCGTGGCCCCATGTGTCGGAGAGCCATATCCTGTGCACGTTAAAGAACACGCTGGATGGCTTTGACGGGATTCTACCATCGGTCTCCCAACAGCTGTTCCAGTGGGTCCCCTCCCCCAACCTTCTCTGAGCCTTTGGGGTCCATGTGATCTGGCCATTTAGCCCATGGTGTGCAAAAAAGTGCCGCTCAGGGGTAAAACAACCCAACCCTTGCAAGCATAGAATACCTAGGTTATAACGCTGGAATTCCTGCATGAGGACATCGAGAAAATGATCTTTATGTAACGTCCTCACATTCACAAACTTGCACAGAGAAAATGATTAGTAGGATTTTTAAACAAACTTCGTTTATTTTGACAGGTGGGGCCAACAATATCAAACAGCCCCCTGATCGCAGACATGGGGCAAAGACCTGTTTCTCCTCCACCAAACGCTGAAGTCGCAAATATCTAGAATCACTATATTGAGGCACCACATTTTCAAATGGTCCTTTTCAAGAGCCACTTTGGCTGCTTGAGACATGTTACTTCAGTGTAGGATTTACGATGCCCAACTAGCTAAGTGAGGGTTCAAGTACCTGCAGTAATCTCTGAGCAGGATTATCCACTAGCTGATATAAGGTTTCCCGTGCCTCTGTGTTCCCCACCCTGCCCATGGTCAGTAGGGGACACCAATGGGCTTGGAAAGGCCGCTGCCCGTCGGATGGGACATTAAGCCGTGGTCCCGTGTGCGTGAGAGTCATACCCTGTGCACGTTAAAGAACACGCTGGATGGCCTTGACGGGAGGCTACCATCTGTCTCCCAACAGCTGTTCCAGTGGGTCCCCTCCCCCAACCTTCTCTGAGCCTTCGGGGTCAATATGACCTGGCCATTTAGCCCATGGTGTGCAAAAAAGTGCCGCTCAAAGGTAAAACAATCCAACGTTAAAGAACACGCTGGATGGCCTTGACGGGAGGCTACCATCTGTCTCCCAACAGCTGTTCCAGTGGGTCCCCTTTCCCAACTTTCTCTGAGCCTTTGGGGTCCATGTGATCTGGCCATTTAGCCCATGGTGTGCAAAAAAAGTGCCATTCAAAGGTAAAACAATCCAAACAACAAATTAATGATATTTTTCTTTTTCCATTGGCTCTTTAAAGATATAGATTTCTATCTAGAGGCTTCTTCGGAATGTAAATTTTATGCCAGTGGCTCTTTAAAGATACAGATTTGTTTTTCTCCTGACTCTTAATAACGTAGTTTTTTCTAGTAGCTATTTACGAATATAGTTTTTTTTTCTAGTGACTCTTTAAGAATATTTTTATATTTTTTTCCTACCCTTAGGAACTATGTTCTGAGACACACAGGAGAGAAACCACATGTATGTGAAGTATGTAATAAGAAATTTGCATGGATGTCTCATCTTACGGAGCATGTTCTGACACACACAAGGGAAAAACCACATGTATGTGAGGTATGTAATAAGAAATTTACACTAAAATCTGTCCTTAGGAGACAAGTTCTAACACACACAGGGGAAACATATTTATGTGAAATATGTAATAAGAAATTTACACAGAAGTCTACTCTTAGGAACCATGTTCTGACACACAGGGGAAAAACCACATTTATGTGAAGTATGTAATAAGAAATTTACACTGAAGTCTACACTTAGGAACCATGTTCTGAAACACACAGGGGAAAAACCGCATATATGTGAAATATGTAACAAGAAATTTGCTCTGATATCTCATCTTAGGGTGCATTTTGTCATACACACAGGGGAAAAATCGCATGTATGTGAAGTATGTAATAAGAAATTTACACTGAAGTCTACACTTAGGAACCATGTTCTGACACACACAGGGGTAAAACGCATATATGTGAAATATGTAATAAGAAATTTGCCTTGAAATATAACAGGCACCATTTCCTTACAGACACAAAGGAAATGCCACCTGTATGTGAAATATGTAACAACAAATTTAGAATCGAATCTTACCTTAGGAATCATTTAGTGACACACACAGGGGAAAAATCACATTTATGTGAAATATGTAATAAGAAATTTGCACTCAAATATGAACTTAAGAACCATTTTCCAACACACAACCGAAATACCACATGTTTGTGATATATGTAATAAAAAATTTGCCTTTGTATCTAACATTAAGAATCATTCTGTCATACACAACACATAAATGTGAAATATTTAACAAGAAATGTGCACCCAAATCTACACTTCAGAACCATTATCTAACAGAGGAAAAGCTGCATGTGTATGAAATATGTTAAACGAAATCTTTATTGAAGTCTGCAGTTAGAAATCATTTTCTAACAGTTGAAAAACTGAATGTATGTGAAATATTTAATACAAAATTTGCCAATACATTTACCTTTAGATTTATTTTTTTTCCACACATGGGAAAAACTAATGTATATGAAATATGTAATACGAAATTAGCACTGATATCTATACTTGGCAATCAGTTTCTGACACACACTGAGGAAAATGAATAAATAAATCTATCCTAGGGAATCATTGTCTCATACAGACAGGGGAAGAACCGTATGTGTGTAAACCATGTAAGGAAAAAAATTTGCAGAGGAATATACAATTAAAAGTCATATTTTGACTTATAAAAGGGAAATAAACCACATGTACATGTGAAATATGCAAAAAGAAATTTTAAATGAAGCATACGAAGTTTTTTCAGTTCTTGTAAAGGAAAAACGACTCTCAAAAATTAAAAGAAAAATGCAATCAAAGCTGAGTGGTATTACTATGACCTCCATATAAAATTTCAAAATGAAATTGAGGCTAAAATATCTTTTATAAAAAGTAGACTGCTATGTGTAAAATATGCAGCAAAGCTAAAAACCTCGAGAGGTATCTCTAATATTTTTTTGAACTACATAAAAAAAAATGGCACATGTCGATGAAATATATATATGAAGAAATATTCATAGAAAGCCTGTATTTGTACTCGTTTTTCTGTCATGGATTGTGATGACACATGGATGTAAAATATGTAACATGAAATATGCCAAAAAAAAATCCTAACTTAAGTGTTATTCATTTTCATGCATGAAACTGAAACCTCATATCTGTAGAATATCCAACTAAATATTTGCAGAAATATAATTGCTCAAAGTTAACTTTTGAGGAACATAAAGGTAAAGCTATTCCAGTTGTGAAATATGTAGAAAATGTTTGTAGCGAAACAAAGTACTTTACTGAAATTTTGTGTCGTCAAAGGAGTTTCGTGGGAAATATTTACGAAAAATTTTAGAGACTTCTCGGTTCATTTTCTGACAAACATGAAAGAAAAGCTACATAGCTGTAAAATACGACAGGAGAAATTTCCACTGAAAATGTTACTTGAGTAACATTTTCAGTTTGGTGTAAAAGTAGAGCCTCGTATCTGTGAAATGGGTAGTCCAAAAATTGCGGTGTAAAATTCATTTTATTATCCAATAGCAAACACACACAAGACAGATTTCTGTAAGCTATTTATTATGGGTGGGGTTGTTTTACCTCTGAGCGGCAGTTTTTTGCACACCATGGGCTAAATGGCCAGGTCACATGGACCCCGAAGGCTCAGAGAAGGTTGGGGGAGGGGACCCACTGGAACAGCTGTTGGGAGACAGATGGTAGCCTCCCGTCAAGGCCATCCAGCGTGTTCTTTAACGTGCACAGGGTATGGCTCTCCCGCACATGGGACCACAGCTTAACGTCCCATCCGACGGACGGCGGTGTTTCCAAGCCCATCGGTGTCCCCTACTGACCGTGGGCAGGGTGGGGAATTTTACTATTTATTATGGAATTTACCCAGAAAAATTGTTAAGAATTATTATGTGAACCCATTTCTGTCTGAAATTTTTAATAAAAACTTTCAAGAAACTCAATGTATTATTTTCAGTTGAATGTGAAAAAATGTGCTTTTCAAAATATTCACAAAAAACTTTTACACAAATTTTGCTCTCATTTACATTATGTAATACTAATAATACAGCCCATATATCTACTAAGTATGTTGAAAAAAGCCTGGGCTGAAACACTATATTTCTTACATAAAAAAGTGACCTGATATATGTAAAATACACAGTACATGTGTATATACAGCTGTATCTCTCGTGCTACTTTCAGTCACACAGAAAGAGAACCCACACATCAGAGGGAATTGAGAGGAAATTTTCCAAGAAAGCTCGTTTAAATATCCATTTAACGTTGTTTAAATATCCATTTAACGACGCCTCAAAACAAACGCCACAAGTTTGAGAAATATTAACAATTAAATTTTGGCAAAAATCTGTCCTCAGAGAATTTTCTGGCACACAGAAAAACTACCTTAATATAGAATATCTAACGAAATTTGAATGAAAACTTACCTTCAGGAGTCATTTTCCTCTGTGCAGACAGTCGAAGTTACATGTCTGTGAACTATGGAAAGAATGTTTTAAGACAATGCCTGGGTTTGAATATCAATAAGAGAAAGACAAACGAATCAGCCTCATATATAATGAAAGAGCAGAGAATGTTAATTGCCATTTTTACTGCAGGAAGAGACG
The DNA here is from genome assembly GCA_038380435.1 of Ryuthela nishihirai. Classification (NCBI taxonomy): domain Eukaryota; kingdom Metazoa; phylum Arthropoda; class Arachnida; order Araneae; family Heptathelidae; genus Ryuthela; species Ryuthela nishihirai. Next base: position 1,342,033 of record JAWZYU010000080.1, read on the forward strand.
CTATATTTCTGTGAAGTAGATGAAAGATTTCCATTAAAATTTATTCTCAGGGGGCATTTTCTCCCAAGAGATAAAAGAAATAAATAACAAGGATTTGCATAAATGTTCACCATAACAATCATACATTATATCGTACTTATACAGAAGAAAAAGAAGCCTCATGAAAGTGAAATATTTGAAAAACTAAATTTGCACTCTTTCTTCAGTGAAACGTGTGCTTTAATGCCATGTTCTACCAAGCAGCAGACGACAAGCCATATGTGTGAAATATGTAACGAAAGATTATCAACATAAAGCAGACTTAATTCTTAGTGTCTGATACAATTGAAACAGGAGCATCCTATGTGGGCAATAAATGACTCTCCACGAAATATGTAAATTGTAGTTGATTGCGTATTGAAATTTACCTGTCAGTGATGAAAAAAATCGACTTTCCTGACTGAGATTTCCGATGTTGGCTTTCAGTTTAGCAATGATGCCAAAAAAGTTTTTATATTTTAAATGTTATAATTTAAGAAAAATAAATAAATGATTGACTGACGATATCCTTATTTTGACAACGCAACTGTACCATATAAATGTATTCCAAAAGGTTTTTTTCAGTTTATAATTTTTATGAATTTCTTGAAAAGTATTTGGGCACTTGCATGAACAACTTTGGGAGTAAGAGTTCTACAAAAAAAGTGACACCGGAATTTATTTCAAAATTTAATCATCATCCTCATTTTATATATGTAAGTCAGAGCTGGGTCAGTGTTGAGACTTATCTCCTCAAAAGTCCCCGCCCTACCCACAGTTAGTAGGGGCCACAGATGGGCTTGGAAATGCTGCCGTCCGTCGGATGGGATGTTAAGCAATGGCGCCATATGTGGAAGAGCCATACCCTGTGCACGTTCAAGAACACACTGCATGGCCTTCACGGGAGGCTACCATCTGTCATCCAACAGCTGTTCCAGTGGGTACTCTTCCCCAACTTTCTCTGAGCCTTTTGGGTCCTAGTAGCCTGGCCATTTAGCCCACTGTGTGCAAAATAGTGCCACTAAGAGGTAAAAGAATCCAAAACACACATATATATATATTTCAAGTAGTTCTGGATGTATTCTACTAACAATTAGTAATATTTTTATTGTATCTAGAGCACTTTTCAGTTACAAACTTTGGAAAACGATTATACTGTAAGCTGATATGCATATAGACAAAGAATCCTCAGCTGCAGAGCTTCTCTCAGTTTATACGCACTAGTACAAGGTATGTGAGGATGGCGGGACCTCAGTAGAAAAATGATACTAACGTCCATGCCTTATCAGATTATATTAGCTTCTAATGAAAGAACTGAAAATTCGTTTTTGGGCAATCAATTTCGAATAATTCTTTGGTTTTTTCTTAAGGAAAATTCTTTTCTATCAGGGCTCCAGAAATATCGAAATTTTTCGTTCCCAGCAGAACCAGATTTAGAGATCAACTTAATCTATGCAGAGTCTGCTTCCGAAGACATGCTATAACACAGATTCTAATCCATTCCACTGCAGCAAAACCTGACAAATTTTTTAAACAAATTTCTGAAAATGATTCAAGGTACAGTACTGTGGGAATTAGTTGGGACAAGCGACGGAACGCTAAGTCCCTTCCATTGCAGAGTCTAAACTGCTGCAAGTCTAAACTTGTTCGTAACCTTCTGCTGCAAGTCTAAACTTGTGCAAGTTTAGACTTGCAGCAGAGCGATATCTTGTTCATAACCTTCTGCTGCAAGTCTAACTTGTGCATGTCCCTGCAATGGACACGTGCAAGTTTAGACTTGCTGTAGAGCGATATCTGCAAGTCTAGAATTGTCTGTTGTGTTACTGTGATATTATTTACACTTCCACTTTAGTCGGAATTCATATTTCATAGGATGAGGACGTGATTATGTAAGTAGTTCACAATTTTCATTGGAAACTTTTTTTTATTAAATACATCATTGACATCACGCCTCGTAAACGAGTTAAAATAATCGCTTTAGGCGAAAACACTTTACCTACTGCTAGGCAGATAGCAAAAGTAGTTGGCGTCGGGAAGTCCAGCGTTTCATGGATGATGAAACTGCATAAGGAGACAGGGTCCGTGGACATGATCTGTAAAGGACATTGTGGAAGAAAAAGAAAAACCACCCCTAGAGATGATAGTCTAATTCGAAGAATTAGTATCATAGACCCGAAGAAGACCAGTGGAGACATCAAAAAGGATATTGCGTCTCATGGGGTTAATATAGATGCTTCCACCGTACGTCGTCACCTTCTGGAGTGTGGCCGCCGTGCTCGATGCCCTTCCAAAAAGTAGTTTTTGACACCTGCTACTGATCTACGGGACCTGGGTTCGAGCCCCGGGTAAGGCATGGGTGTTTGTGTTGTTTTCTGCTGAGGTCCTGCCATCCTCTCAGATCTTCTACTCTGGCATATAAACTGACAGGCTCCTGTCAGACTTCTGTGGCAAGCAGCTGCTTGAGGGGGTATTTATTTATTATTTTTATTTATGAAGCAAAAAAGGCTATCCTGGGCAAAGAAACATCGAAACTGGACTGTGGAGAATTGGGAAAAAGTGATATTTTCCGACGAAACCTACTTTGAGGTGCACGGCAACAGGTGAAATTTCCTCTGCTGCTCGCCTGGAGAACCTCTTCGATCCGGCCACATCCAGCAATACTCCAAACACCACCCAAGGTCATGTTTTGGGGATGTTTCACAGCTTCCGGGCCACAGATGCTTCACCCCATTGAAGGAATGATGGACAGCAAAAAGTACATAGGCGTTCTGGAGGCGAAAATGGTCCCAACACTGCAGAAGCTGTTTCCTAACGGCGATGGGGTATTTCAACAGGATCTGGCTCCATGCCACAATTCTAAGCTTGCTAAGAGCTTCTTTACCCAGCAACATTCGAAGGTATTGGAGTGGCCAGGAAATTCACCCGATTTAAACCCCATTGAAAATTTGTGGGCCATTTTCAACAGTACATATACTAAAATTGGAACGATACAGAGAAGATTAGCATGGCCCCTGCGCAAGGATGACACGCAAAATCGTGAAGCGTTCCACATTTTTTATGCCGTCCCATGGCCGAGTGGTTAGCGCGCTTGGCTACTGATCTAAGGGACTTGGGTTCGAGCCCCGAGTAAGTCATGGATGTATGTGTCGTTTTTCTGCTGAGGTCCTGCCATCCTCTCAGACCTTCTACTCTGGCATATAAAGTGACAGGCTGCTGTCAGACCTCTGTGGCAAGCAGCTGCTTGAGGGGGTATTTATTTATTATTTATTTATTTTTTTTATTTATTAAAGCGCGCATATCTAAGATGGATTGCACGACGAAAACCAAAATGATAGTAAGTGTCAGGAAAGTGTGGTACCATAATCCTGAAGTGAAGGAGATTTGTGAAAAGCTAGTGGCATCAATGGTTGAGAGGGTGAAAGAAGTAATTAAAGCTAAAGGGGGGTCACATTATCTATTAACTCTGTACACTATTAAACAAGAAAATATTTAAGTTGTGTCTTTGTTATCGCATTTTTCCTATTGTCCGAACTAATTTCCACAGTACTGTATATACCGAATGCTCCGGAACTTCGGTGAAACGAGTAAGCCCTCAAAAATGGTTCAAAGTTAATAACATTATTATATAAATATGAATTACATTACAATGCACTGGAACTTTAAAATTTATCGTTATTCTAGCGTGTTTTGTGGAATAAAATTCTCAAAATTTATTTTTCACTTACCAAATTAAATGAAGAAACCAAGGATACTTAGAAATACAAGAGGTAAACTAGCTTCTCGTTAAAATGAAGGAAACAGCCGAAACATTACTTCCGCTAAACGAAAACCTTGTTTAGTATGTTCCACTTCCTAATAATGTAGCAGAGTAAGAAAGCAGTATGTTACGCCGAGCCATTTTCCGAAATTTCTCATTGCAACGAAGTTACTGCATTCACTAAACGGAGCCACTGAAATGGAACGTATTAAATAGTATAGGAAGTTCCAGGATTTGAAATTTCCAAACAAGTTATGTTTTATTTGATACGAAACTATATTAGGATGGATTCATTTGATGGTGTATTATGTATGGAACTAGGGTGTATGTGACCCTGTAACGATCCTTCAGTTAGATGATATGACGACATAGAAGGTAAGTTTTGATAAACTTTAATCTCTTATTTGAAATTCAAAATCTTTGAAATGTGTACGTATATAACTTGTGCTGCCATCTAATGACAGCATAATGAACTGATTTGACACTAACTACGAGATCAGTTTCGTATCGAATTTTCTGCCCAAAATGCTAGAACTGAAACCCATTCAATTAAGTACACATTTCGTCATTTACTGCGCAAGGAGTAGGAAAACGCGCGATAAGATTAAAAATAAAATTCTGACAAAGTCGCCATAAATATAAGCAGGAAAAGGATTATTATTGTTTAAAAATATAAACATTATTGGATAATAAAACTACTAGAAATAAGTTCGCAGAAATAAATAACTCCAGGAAATGAATGATTTAAAAGTTGAAGTTTAATGTTTATCAATTATGATGACCAAACTCGATAAAACGGGTGAAATCATGAACAAAAAACTTATATTGTTTTTTCACAATTTTAAGCAATACTCTCATTTATACAGCCATTTTTATCTTTTTCAAAGAGATAAACATTTATTTAAAGACATTTTATGGGAATTTATTTCTATTACCATTCTTTGTTTCTCAATATTTTACCTTAAACTATTAATTTTATGATATGTCATGCAGTCAGCTTTAAAATGTAGTAAACATGCTACACCAGAAAAAGTAAAACAAATGATATGCACCCATTAATTTTATTTAAATTGAAAAAAAGTAAGATAGGATTTCATTAAAACAACTTCTTATTTGTCAGTGGTTCACAATAATTAATAATCGTTTAATAATTTAGTATATTTAAATAATGAATAATTCTAAATGTGATAGTTACATGTTATTATTTCCTCAATTACATAAACAAAAATATGAATTATTTATAAAAATCAGTTAGAGCACCAAATGATTTTTATTTGATATAAAATATATAACACATTTAAAGGACATGATAAAAATCACAGAACAAAAATGAATTTTGCATATTTTATACAATATTGGACAAATGGTCATGTAGTCATTTATTTGTTTTAATTCAATTTGCATGATGTAGCACAGAAGTGTTCTTGTCTTTGCTATCTTTAAAATAAAGGGAATTATACATTGCACCTCATTGAAAAAACATGTGGGTCATAAAACAAACCAATATATTTACTCCTGATCATTTCTCTAAAAATCTTTGACCAATTTTTTATAGATGCATAACTAAACAATTTTTACCACTTGAGACAACTCATTTTTGGACTTCCCAACCCTAACCCTCCCAAAACTCCTTTCACAGAAGGAGTTGAAAATTTTTTGTTTTTTTTAGGGAAAATTACCATCCACCCTGTTAATGGCTAACTATGTACAAGGTTATTTCTGCACTTTATATCACTCATGTTACTAGATGGTGCCACAAGTGGGCATGGACATGAATCAGGTGCCGAAGTAATGCAGATGAAAAGGTTAAAAGCATAGAGTATGATAGTGAGTTTTCAAGGTATGGACAGTTATGGTCTAAAGTTCAAGAAGGTAATTATTTAGGGACAGAAATTTGTATTGTGTAACTCGTGATTCAGATCCACTTCTTCATGTATAACATCATCATCATGCTCAAGCAGCCATGGGGATGCAATTTAGTTCTCCAAACATATCTGTCCTGAGCTATATCTGCTGCATCTTGCCACTGCACACCAATTCTAACAAGGTCCTGCTTGGCATTGTCTGACCACCACATCCTACTTCTCCCCCTCTTTCTCAGGCCTTTAGGCACATTGTTCATAACCTTATATACTAATTTATAATTATCCATATGGGCAACGTGGCTAAACCAACGGAATTTCTCTCTCTCTCTCTCTCTGCACAATATACTGCTAAGAGGAGACTGCCAACTCCTATGTCTAACCTCATCATTAGTTACAAAGTTAAACCACATAATACTCAATATACTACATAATAAAAAATAAAATAAATACCCCCTCAAGCATCTGCTTGCCACAGAGGTCTGACACGAGCCTGCCTAAGCATCTAGAATTAAAAGCATCCAGTTTCCTGTTATCTAGTTTACAAGGTATCCAAGTTTCACTACCATAACTAACCCTAGAAAGAACCAAGGTATTATACAGCATAATTTTAGTGTTTAGATGTATATGCCAATTTCTCCACACTCTCCATAGATTCTTAAAAGTCCCAGCAGCAATCCCTATTCTTCTGTTAATCTCATGCCGCACATCACCAGTATCTGTTACATAGCTCCCAAGATAATTAAACTGACACCTGCAGAAGACTGCAACACTTTCAGATTAGCTGAAACCAGCCTGCCTCACCGATTTACATCACTTTAGTTTTCTAAAATAATTTTAGACACGGCTAATTGTATAAAATTTAATAATTTGCATGATAATGCTGTTGTACATCTAAAAAAATCAGTTATTAAATAATTTCCAAGTTAAGATGAGTGCTTAACATTATAAAAGCTTGGCAGAAAAATTGCCTGATTGGTTTACTGATTCTGAACACATAATGCTATAAAATGCAATCCATGTTATTAATCATAACAAACGCATATTGAAGAGGAGGGGGCTGAAATGGAAAAGGAAGGTAGGGGCTCACACAATAGCAATGCAAGCGACCCTAAATTTTTGTTGATTGATTGATTGATTGTTTTACCTCTGAGCGGCACTTTTTTGCACACCATGGGCTAAATGGCCAGGTCACATGGACCCCGAAGGCTCAGAGAAGGTTGGGGGAGGGGACTCACTGGAACAGCTGTTGGGAGACAGATGGTAGTCTCCCATCAAGGCCATCCAGCGTGTTCTTTAACATGCACAGGGTATGGCTCTCCCACACAGGGGGCCACGGCTTAACGTCCCATCCGACGGACGGCGGCCTTTCCAAGCCCATCGGTGTCCCCTACTGACCGTGGGCAGGGCGGGGAATTTTGCGGAGATAAATCTCAACGCTGACCCAGCTGGGACTCGAACCTGGGAACTACAGATTACGAGCCTGGCGCACTACCGACTGAGCCCCCCCCCCCTGCCCCCCCTAAATTTTGGAAAAAGGGCATTTGCCGCAGGCTGCTCTGTGCTCAATGAAATGAGTTGTATGAAGAGTGTAACACTGGCTGGGTTGAGAAAAATTGAAAAGGTGATGGAGTAGAGTATCCTTGCTGTCCTGAGGGGAGGCAGAGTGGAAGGGACGAAAAGGGTGGCAGGGATGGGCAAAGAGAAAGGGAAGAAGGAGGAATGGTTCTCTAAAAGTCCTGTCTATTCGTATAAAAAATGAATTTTGAAAATTGGGGGAGGATGTTTCCAGAAAAATTGAGAAAATCAGATAAGAAACCTGGGTGGGGGGAGGTAAAAGGTGTAAGGTAGGTGAGGGTAACATGAGGGAGGTGATGCAGGGAAGCATTGTGTAGGGGTTGTTACCAGGTTAGGTTTAAGTGATGTTTTGGCAGGAGATATGTTTAGGTGAGGTTAATAAATGATAAAATGTGTGTGAGGTGAGGGTGATGAATGTAATTTGTTGGGCCTTAGCTCGGAGAGTGTGGTGGAAAGAAATAGTTATGTTTATGGGCGTTTAGGTAGATAAATAGTAAAATTGCCCATGTTGGTTATTAGTAGCTTCAGATGTACATAAATAGTTTTCAAGGTATAATTTTTTGTTTGAGTGAGTGCTGGAGGTATTTTTCCTGTGCTGGAGTAATTTTAAGATAAATGTAGGCTCCAAAGAGCATTGTTTTTGTCCTTTCAGGATCTTTTTTGTCACAGGGATCTTTTTGGCTCCTGGATCATTTGGGTCTCCATATGGATCTTTTAGGTAGCAGATATGAGCAAACGGGAAGAGGATATGTGGACAAGTGGTCAGAGGGGAAGGGACATTAAATGTACCTGCCAATGGGTTGGGTTGTTTTACTTCTGAGCGGCACTTTTTTTGCACACCATGGGCTAAATGGCCAGGTCACATGGACCCCGAAGGCTCAGAGAAGTTGGGTGAGGGGACCTACTGGAACAGCAGTTGGGAGACAGATGGTAGCCTCTCGTCAAGGCCACCCAGCATGTTCTTTAATGTGCTGAGGGTATGGCTCTCCTGCACACGGGGCCACAGCTTAAAGTCCCACCTGATGGTGTAACGCTCGAAAGAAATGAAATACTTTTAAAGTTTCGACCCTTTGATCCAATTATTTTCATGCTCCGGATAGCTGAGTCTGGTGCCAGTCAATAATTAACAAATTGCCAAAAAATAAAGTTTAATTAGGGTTCGAAATACCAGCGAGCATTAATGAGTAAGAATTCAAAAATATTAAATGATTGTCAAAATGTAAAGGTTACTTCTAATCAAAACAATTAATGTTGCTCAAGAGAAAAATTGGTAAAGATTCAAAAAGGTTTAAATAACAAAACAATTTGTTTCCAAAAATCACTCACCAAAACTTCAATAAAGAAGATACTACATCATTTCTCAACTCTGTCCAAAAACTCTTACTACACACACTGCACCAACTGTACTACTCCGTGCTTTGTGCTTCACTACCACACACTCTACTTGTGCCAACTGCGCTTTACTAACTTTGACTAACATGTCACCAGGTTATAACAAAAGGCTACAGAGCCTGCACGTGTCATGTTGCATACCAGGAAAGACATTTGCATAAATCGATGAGCAGTGCAAGCTATGATGCAAGAGTGAGCGTGTCCTTGTGCACGTGCTTTAGCGGGTGACAATCGAAAGTTCAGAGTTGTGCATGCACAACTCGTAACTCTTGGAAATGAGTGCTGTGATGCCAAAAATGAAATAAAAATCCCTAAAATGATAAATATAACATAAATTAAACAAAACTGGTTAAGGTAAAGTTGGGTTGTTTGCGTTGTTTTACCTCAGAGCAGCACTTTTTTGCACACCATGGGCTAAATGGCCAGGTCACATGGACCCCAAAGGCTCAGAGAAGGTTGAGGGAGGGTACCCACTGGAACAGCTGTTGGGAGACAGATAGTAAGGTAAAGTAAAAGTGAATGAGGGGCATCACAATGGACAGCATTATTATTATGATAGTGGCCCATTCATCCCCCTTACAAAGTGGTCCAGTATTAGGAAGACGAAAGATGTATATATATATATACAATCATAGAAGCATTTTTTTTTCTTCTTAAGTGTATCATATTACAGATGATTTATAATTTTTGTTGCTTTTATATTTTTAAAAATTGAGAATAATATAATTAGCATTAATAAATTTTATTAATGCATGTTAAGTGGCAAATGTGGGAAGATTAAGTTTCAAATTTTCATGTCTCCTTAAATTGTGGGATCTTTTAATTGTAATGTTTTGGTGAAAATCAATAACATTACCACATTTTTCCCTTCATCTAGCTATGTATCTTATTCATTAATCTTCTTAATCTTAAAAACAATCCCAATTTTACCAAGTGGCATCACCAAGTTGCTTCAGTTTTGCAAAAACCCCTTAATTTTACAAAAGAAAGCAATCACCAATTTTCACAATTCGGGCGGGGATGGCTCGGAAGTGCGCCAGGCTCATAATGTGCAGTTCAATAGTTCAAGTCCCAGCTCAGTCAGTTTTGAGATTTATCTGTGCAAAATTCGCTATGCTGCTGTGGTCAGTAGGGGACACTGATGGGCTTTGAAAGATTGCCATCATCGGATGGAACATTATGCCGTGGCTCTGTATGGGAAACCACACCCTGTGCTGGATGGCCTTCATGGGAGGCAACCATCTGGCTTCCAACAACTGTTCCAGTGCATCCCAACCTCCAACCTTTTCTAAGCCTTTGGGTTCCTTGTGACCTGGCCATTTAGCCCATGGTGTGCAAAAAAAAAAAAAAAACTGCTTAGAGGTAAAACAACAGAGCTCACTGGATTATACTAAGTTGTTTAGAATTTTTCAAACTCTGATTTATTTTGGAGGGAGTTACCCCCATCTCTCTCCCCCATAGCTATGCCCCTGCCCTGCAGTTACGAAATTTCTGCTACCAAAATGGTGGTCTCTGATAATGTAAACTCGGGGTCATGGTTTTTTTTCCAATGTGCTCTCTAGTTTCCTTTTACTGTATCTATACATAGTCGTATCAGAGTAATATGACCACCTACCATAAATATACTATTGTAAGTGGTCATATTTTTCTGATATGACTGTATATATTGGGTCTTACTAATCCCCAACACAGTTTTCTTGCTCCTAGCTTCACACTTAGGTAAAATAATTCTTTTACCAAAGGAATGAGAAAATGTCCTTTGCGATTCATTACAAAGCTCAGTCATTACCTTTCTGGAAACATCTGCTCTCCATTGTATGAAGAGCAGATAAAATCTTCCCCTTTTTCAACCCCTATGTAGAAAGGGGTTTCATCTACTCCCTTTCTTTCTCCATTCTCCCCACCTTACATCTTGATCAGTTTCTGTCTTACTTGTTGTGGCTGTCAGCATTAAACATCGGTAATTCTCCCCTTTGAAACTCGTGTCTACTTCATATTGTATTGCCATCATTAAATCTTTATAAAGCATGAAGGGATATGACATGTCTATACTCTATTTCACATAACGAATGGAGCAACGAAACCTTAAGATCAACGAAGACAATAACTGATAGAAAAAATTATTACACAGAAAAGATAGAACACTTTGAGAATGATAGTAAGGGTAATAGAGACAAAAAGGAATTAAATTTATACGTATATCATGTCTTTTTTTTTCAATAAATATTTTGAAGAGCTCTGAAATGGATGGGAAAATGCTATACTTCAAAGGAAATCTCTTTTTTAACCACACCTACACACACCTTTAATATATTCTAGACCTATGCCTGTTTTTGATAATGCTCTTGTTGTCTGTCTGAATAAGTTTATTGAGAGTTAATGCAATATTCTCTATATGTCTTATTGTTGATAGGGATAGAATTTTCTGTAGGATGGTTCATAACACTATTCCCTAAACTATTTTTATCCATAAGGGCAACATGGCCAAACCTACAGATTCTCACTCTGCACGATGCCTATCGAAGGACACCTTGATACACCAGATTTGGACAACCTAGAATAAAAGGAAGAAAGAAAGGATTTCCTCTTATTTTGTTTGCAAAGGTTACAAATTTCACTACCATAACTAAGTCTAGAAAAAAATAACCACTTTGAGTTTCATTTTAACCTTTAGGTGTATGCACCTATTTCTCCACACTCTACATAGATCTGCAAAAGTCCCAACAGTAATCCCTACGTTTTTCTGTTTATCTCATGCTGCACATCATCGGTATGCCTGATATAGCTCCAATAATAATTTAACTGAGACAGCTGCTTAGGAGTGTGACCATTCAAATTTAATGAACCACAGACTGCCTGAGCAATTTCCATCACTTTAGTTTTCTCTATGTTTATCATCAAACCAAAATTATAACTCAGAATTTTCAGATATGTAGACCACCTACCCTTAAAATCTTACCTTTGCAGTGAATTTCACATAACATAATCAATAACCAAACTGAAAAGGAAAGGAGACAAAATGCCCTTTTGTCGAACACCAGAAGCAATGCTAAGCCAATTGCTACAAGCCTTACCAACTCTCACACATGACTCAGTGTCATTATAGAGAACTTTCTTTATGTTAAATAACTTGTCTGGTATGGTATATAATATCGCAATCAACCACAAATTATGGTGATCACCAGACTCAAAAGCTTTCTTGAAATTTACAAAGCAAGTAATCACAGGTTTCTAAAACTCTAAACATTTCTCAAGAATCTGCCTGAGTGAAAATATTTGATTTACACATCCCTACCACTTCTGAATTCACATTGCTCATCTCCTAATTGCCCGTCAGCCAGAATCTTAAATCTATTAAGCAAAATCATGCCAAGAATTTTACCTGCAACCGAAGGTATGCTAATACCCCTATAGTTATCACAAGAACTGTGATCATATTAAAAAAAATAGTACTAATGATTGCTCTAGTAAAATCCTTAGCAACAATGCTTTTATGATAAAAGATATTCAAAATTTCCATCAGCTATATAGTAACAGAAACATTAACAGCTGTAAGCATTTTAGTATTAATTTCATCTACCCATGGGTATTTATTTAGTTTAAGTTTAGGAATAACGAAAATAACTTTGTACTCTGTTTTACGACAGACATTAAAGCCAATAATGAATCTATCATAATTACAAACAATGGGAGTTGAACTAAACATATTGTTTAGAACTTCTCTGAAATGCTCAGTCCACCTAGCCATGATTGAATCCTCACCTTCAATAACCTTATCTTAACAACACAAAACATTAACTATGTGTTACAGCTATCTGCTGTTTAGGTGCTTCCATGGCTATGTCAGCTAAGTCACCTCGCAAGATATTCTTTTCAGATGCTACCTTATCCTTTATACGTTTATTAAGCTCTCTGTAACACTTTATATTAGGAATAGTAGGGTACTTGTTAAAGATATTTCTGCAGTTGTTTCCTTCCAAAATAAGCTCCACTACCTTATCACTTAAATAATTTTGCACTCTGCTTCTTTTTTACCCAAAAGAGTAGTATTAGTTTCAAAAAAATCCTTCGTAAAATGATCCCATTCTTCAACTGTAGTAAGCAAGCCATGACCATCATAATTAGTAAGTAATGTATCAAGGTGAGTTTTAGCTGTTACTGGGTCTTTTACAGCTTCAGTTTTAAAGTTCACTTCTTTAAATTTTAGCCCAACACTTCTTAAGTAAAAGTTGAAACACACTTTTAATAAAGATAATGGTCAGATTGAATTTCAGCTACATATGTAGGTGCTGAACTGGTAAGGGTGTTGAGTGCTATAGAATTCTAGGCCCTGATGAGAGCAGGATTTTTTTTTTAATTTTAATTTTTACCTCAAAAAATTTCCACAGAATTGGGGGAAAATTCGTTTTATGCTTCACTTACGAGCTCTCAAAAGTAATTAAAATCTCCTTTACTAGATGCTGTGTCTCTGGAAAAAAGAAAAAGGGCACTCTCTTATGAGCCCACTGGTGAAAAACATGTGTTCTTATATAAGTCATTGTGTTTATAAAAAGTGTTAATTTGCTCATACCATTAAGTTTACTTACCTTTTACGAGATGTTGCCCATTGCAGCTGAAAATGCCAAGTGACCTATCAGCCTTCCTCAAAGGTACATTAACAAATTTAGCATTGAAGTCACCTAGAACAAGGGATAAATATCTCCTTTCTTGACAGAATTGAAAACATCCTAAAGTTGACCATAAAAACTATCTTTCTAATTCTAGTCGGCACTTTCAGTAGGGGCAAAATAGATAACATTCCACTTTTTAATGCTTGCTTGAAATTTTAACTGTGAGATACCTTTCATTAATGTATTCATATCCCATAAGTGCATCACTAGCTTTTCCTTTGAGTAGCAAACCTACGACTTAGAGATGCTTTCCATCATTCCTCACTGGAAAGAGAAATTTAAGATTATTTTTAGATATCTAAACTTTCTGTCCATGTTGTCTCTTAACTTAAAACTTAAAACTTAACTGTGAGGTAGAATCTGGTTGACAGGCAATTGTGTGATGAGCAATGTGGATTCAGAAAGAGGTAAAGGATGTGTGGATCAGATATTTTCACTTACGCAGATTCTTGAGAAATGTTTAGAGTTTCAGAAACCTTTGGTTGCTAGCTTTGTTGATTTCAAAAAGGCTTTCGACTCTGTTGATTGTCATGATTTGTAGTTGATTGTGAGATCATATGGTATACCAGGCAAGTTAGTTAACATAATGAAAGCTCTCTATAATAACACTGAGTCATGTGTGAGAGTTGGTAAGTCTTGTAGCAATTGGTTTAGCATTACTTCTGGTGTTCGACAAGGGTGCATCTTGTCTGCTTTTCTCTTTAGTTTGGTTGTTGATTATGTTATGCGAAATTCACTGCAAGGGAATGATTTTGGCCTTAATTGGGCTGGAGATACGAAAATTTCTGATTTAGATTATGCTGATGATTTAGCTCTTTTGGCAAATGATGTTGATGAGATGAACTCTTTCATTCGAGCTGTTGATGAGACTGGTAGTAGAGTAGGTTTCGTTATAAACAGAGAGAAAACTAAAGTGATGAAAATTGGTCAGGCAGGTTGTGATTCAGTTAATCTGAATGGTTGCAGTCTTGAGCAGGTGTCACAGTTTAATTACCTTGGGAGCTATGTAACTGATACTGGTGATGTGCGGCATGAGATTAACAGACGAATAGGTATTGCTGCCGGGACTTTTAAGAATCTATGGAGATTGTGGAGAAATAGGCGTATACACCTAAAGACTAAAATTAGACTATATAATAGTTTTGTTCTTTCTAGGGTTAGTTCATCATCATCATCATCCTCAAGCAGCCATGGGCTACGGAGGTCCGACCAGACCACGCAGTTTAATTCTCCAAGCATATCTGTCCTGAGCTACATCTGCTGCATCCGGCCACTGCACACCAATTCCAACTAGGTCCCGTTTGACATTGTCTGCCCACCGCATCCTAGGTCTCCCCTTCTTTCTGAGGCCTCTAGGCACACTGTTCATAACCCTATTCGCCAATCTATAATTATCCATACAGGTAACATGGCCAAACCAGCGGAGCCTCTCTCTGCACAATATGCTGCTTAAAGGAGGTTGCAAACTCCTTTGCCTAATCTCATCATTAATTACAAAGTTAAACCACCTAATACCCAAGATACTGCGTAAGCATCTAGAATCAAAAGCATCTAGTTTCCTGTTATCTTGTTTACACAGCGTCCAAGTTTCACTACCATAACTAACCCTAGAAAGAACCAAAGTATTATACAGTCTAATTTTAGTCTTTAGGTGTATACGCCTATTTCTCCACAATCTCCATAGATTCTTGAAAGTCCCGGCAAGCTGATACCCCTAAAGTTATCACAACAACTGCGATCACCTTTTTTGAAAATAGGGATAATAATAGCTCTGTCTAAAATCTTTAGGAACCATGCCTTTATCATAAAAGTTATTCAAAATTTCAGTCATCCAAGTGGTAACCAAAACATTCCCAGCTCTGAGCATTTCTGTAGTAATTTCATCTACCCCTGGGGATTTATGAAGTTTAAGTTTAGAGATAGCCAAACTAACTTCAGATTGTGTTATAGGGCCAACATTAAAGCTGCCAATGCATCTATCATCATTACAAACAATGGGGTAGAACTAACCACATTGTTTAGAACATCACTGAAATGCTCAGCCCACCTAGCCATGACAGAATCCTCACCTTCTATAACCTTACCTTGTTTATCCTTCAATCCCTGTATGCCTGTCCGTTTTCTACCACATAAAACATTAACTATCTGGTACAGTGCTCTGCTGTTGTGCTGCCTAACTGCTTCTTCAGCTTTGTCAGCCAAGCCATCAAGCCAAAGATTCTTATCAGTAGTTAACTGATCCTTTACACGTTTATTAAGCTCTCTGTAATCTTTTCTATTAGGACTAGTAGGGTACTGATTAAGGACATTCCTGTAGTTCCTTCTTTCTGAAATAAGCTCAATTGCCTTATCACTTAAATAATTATGCCTCCTCTGCTCCTGTTTTCCTAAAAGAGTACTGTTTCCAAAAAAGCCTGTTTAAAATGATCCCATTCTTCCTCAACTTCAGTATTAAGCAAACCATGACTGTCATAATGACTAAGTAACCTATCATGGTAAGCTTTAGCTATAACTGGGTCTTTCAGAGCTTCAGTATTAAAGGTAAATTTTTTAACCCTAGCACAACACTTTTTAAGTTTAAGTTGCAAGACACTTTTAACAAGGTAATGGTCAGATCCAATTTCTGCTCCCCTATATGCCCTGGTATTCCTAAGAGAACTAGCACATTTGCTGTTAATTAATATGTAATCAATCCTATTCTTATGCAGCCCATCAGGTGAAACCCATGTGTATTTATGTATGTCGCGGTGTTTGTAATATGTGTTAGTTATTCTGAAATCATTGAGTTTACTTACCTGTAGGAGACGTTGCCCATTGCCATTGCAGCTACCAATACCAAAAGGGCCTATTACTCCTCCCCAAAGGTCAGAGTCAGTACCAACTGTGTCATTGAAGTCACCAAGAACAAGGGTAATATCTCCTTTCTTGACAGAATTCAAAATATCCTGAAGTTGTCCGTAAAACCTATCCTTGTCATCCTCATCAGAATCCTCAGTTGGGGCATAACAGCAGATAACATTCAAGTCTTTAATGCTTGTCTGAAATTTTGCTGTAAGAAACCTTTCATTAAGGCACTCATATCCTAGAAGAGCGTCACTAGCATGTCTGCTGAGCAGCAGACCCATGCCTTGGTGATGCTTTCCATCCTCCCTCCCTGCAAAGAGAAATTTAAAGTTATTTTTAAGTATCTCACCTTTACCTGTCCATCTGGTCTCTTGAAAGCCTAGAATATCTAGGTTATAGTGCTGGAATTCCTGCATGAGGACATCAAGAGAATAATCTCTGTATAATGTCCTCACGTTCCACAGTAGTGAAACTTGGACGCTATGTAAACAAGATAACAGGAAACTACATGCTTTTGATTCTAGATGCTTACGCAGTATCTTGGGTATTAGGCGGTTTAACTTTGTAACTAATGATGAGGTTAGGCAAAGGAGTCTGCAACCTCCTTTAAGCAGCATAATGTGCAGAGAGAGACTCCGCTGGTTTGACCATGTTTCCCGTATGGGGCCTCAGAAGGAGGGGGAGACCTAGGATGCGGTGGGCAGACAATGTCAAACAGGACCTTGTTAGAATTGGTGTGCAGTGGCTGGATGCAGGAGATGTAGCTCAGGACAGACTTGGTTGGAGAAGTAAACTGCACAGTCTGGTTGGATCTCCGTAGCCCATGGCTGCTTGAGGATGATGATGATGATGCCTCTGACATTTCTCAGGTGGTCGATTTGTCAGTTTGTGAATATGACAAAGTGTTGTTTATCGTATCTTTCCAATGCAATAGAGAAACTTAATGATTTATGTGTTAAACAGAAACCTGTGGTGTGGGTACTGTCATAAAATATAAAAATTGATCCCCCCATGCTTTATTCCTTCCTAAAAATGGGGAAATATGAAAGTTATTCCTCCACTCTATCGAGAAAGAATACCAAAAGCAACAAATGATGCCACAAATGAATGCGTCTAACGTGGGGAATGTTAGAAGCTACGAAACATTGACCTCCCATGTTTTTTTCCTCATAAAAAAAGGGAGGAAATATTAAGATGATTTTTACCTATATCTCCTTAACGTGAGGGGTAAAACTAACGAAACAAATAAATAAATAGCCTCTTTATGCTTCAATTGAAGCAACATGTGATAGGATATAAAAAATTGACCACCCATGCTTTCTCCCCCCCCCCCCCCCTTAAAAATTGGAAATATTGAAGCCGTTCTACTATATATTCGGAAAGCAACGGCTTAAGAGTTACAGGTTAGGTGTTAAATGAAAGCTCATATAGTGACCTCGTTAACTATTTCTTGTTTTCTCCCATCATTCCCCCATGATAAAGTATGGGAAGAATTTTTACGTGGTTCGATTTGACGATTCATATCTCAAATTAAAGCTTGTGACATCTAAAATATCATGAGCTAATTCAAACACAAATCCAAAATGGGAGGGGCGGGTGTGGCTCAGTCGGTAGCGCACCAGGCTCATAATCTGTAGTTCTCAGGTTCGAGTCCCAGCTGGGTCAGCGTTGAGATTTATCTCCGCACAAATCCCTGCCCTGCCCACGGTCAGTAGGGGACACCGATGGGCTTGGAAATGCCGCCGTCCGTCGGATGGGACGCTAAGCTTTGGCCCCATGTGTGGGAGAGCCATACCCTGTGCACGTTAAAGAACATGCTGGATGGCCTTGACGGGAGGCTGTCATCTGTTTCCTAACAGCTGTTCCAGTGGGTCCCCTCCCCCAACTTTCTATGAGCCTTCAGGGTTCATGTAACCTGGCCATTTAACCCATGGTGTGCAAAAAAGTGCTGCTCATAGGTAAAACCACCCAACCCAAAATGAGAGAAAATATGGTCGATGTTTGTGAATAATATATCAAATGAAAATTTTTGAAAGTAGGTTTTTTTAGTGTGAAAATAAATTTAAAAAATCTGAAATTCATATCATCCTATAGGACCCTAAAATGTATCAAAGGAAACCTAAAGTATATCGATGGTGCAATCAGTCACTGAGTTAGTATTCACAGGAAGATAGGGTGCCGATTTACCTACTCAGGAAGGTTTACCGAGCCCTATCTTCCCTGGAAGTGAATACGAATTCAGTGATTGATGGCACCATCGATATGGTTTACATTTCTTTTTCTATGTTTCAGGGTCCTATAGGAAGATAGGTATTTTTTTAAACTCTTCCACTCCTCCTGGTTTGAGTGATAGAAATGATGTAAATAGCTCTAATTATTAACAGCTTAATTCATGTACATTTATCTAGCTGTGTATCTTATTCATTAATCTCAAAAACAATTCCAATTTTACCAAGTTGCTTCAGTTTTGCCAAAAAACCCTAATTTTACAAAAGAAAACAATCCCAATTTTCACAACTCCGGCAGGAATGGCTCGGTACCACGCCAGGCTCATAATGTGCAGTCCCAAGTTCAAGTCCCAGCTAGGTCAGTTTTGAGATTTATCTGTGCAAAACTCCTCATGCTGCTATGGTCAGTAGGGGACACTGATGGGCTTTGAAAGTTTGCTGTCCATCAGATGGAACAGTAAACCATGGTTCTGTATGTAGGAAAACCATACCCTGTGCAAGTTAAAGAAGACGCTTGATGGGGGGCTACCATCTGTCTTTCAACAACTGTTCCAGTGTGTCCCATCCTCCAACCTTTTCTGAACCTTTGGGATCCTTGTGACCTGGCCATTAAGCCCATGGTTTACAGAAAAAACTACCACTCAATGGCAAAACAACTCAAAATCAACAGAACTCACTGGATTACACCAAGTTGTTTAGAATTTTGCCACCTCCGATTTATTTTGGAGAGAGTCACCCCCATCTCTCTCCCCCATAGCTATGCCCCTGCCCTGCAGTTACAAGCTTTCTGCCACCAAAATAGTGGTCTCTCCTAAGGTAAGCTCAGGGTGATGGTTTTTTTGCTAATGTACTCTCTAGCTCCCATTTACTGTATATATATACATATTCGTATCAGAATTATATGACCACCTACCATACATATACTATTGTAGGTGGTCATATTATTATGATATGACTATGTATATATTGGGTCTTACCAATCCCCAACATAATTATTTCACTACTAGCTTCACACTTAGGTAAGATAATTCTTTTACAAAAGGAATGAGAAAATATCCTTTGTGATTCATTAGAAAGCTCAGTTGTTACCCTTCTGCAAACATCTGTTCTCCATTGCATGAAAAACAGATAAAATCTTCCGCATTTTCAACCCCTATGTAGAAAGGGGTCTCATCTACTCCCTTTTTTCCCCCTTTTTCAGGGTAATGACTGAGCTTTCTTTCTCCATTCTCCCCACCTTACATCTTGATCACTTTCCGTCTTACTCCTTGTGGCAGTTAGTATTTCTGAATGGAGTATGTCAGCATTAAACATTGCTAAATTCTCCCCTTTGCATCTCGTTTCTACTGCATGTTGTATCGCCATCATTAAATCTTTATAAATCATGAATGGATATGGCATGTCTATACTCTATTTCACATAACGAATGGAGCAACAAAACCTGAAGATCAGCAAAGCAATAACTGATAAAAAAAAAAAGGTTTACGCAGAAAAGATAGAACACTTTGAGAATGATAGTAAGGATGATAGAGGCAAAAAGGGATTAAATTTATATATATATCATGCATTTTTTTTTTTGGGGGGGGGGGGGGGGGGGGCTCAGTCGGTAGCGCGCCATGCTCATAATCTGTAGTTCCCAGGTTCCAGGGGTCAGTGTTGAGATTTATCTCGGCAAAATTCCCCACCCTGCCCATGGTCAATAGGGGACACCAATGGGCTTGGAAAGTCCATTGGATGGGACGTTAAGCTGTGGTCCCGTGTGCAGGAGAGCCATACCCTGTGCACGTTAAAGAACACGCTGGATGGCCTTGACGGGAGGCTACCATCTGTCTCCCAACAGCTATTCAAGGGGGTCCCCTCCCCCAACCTTCTCTGAGCCTTCGGGGTCCATGTGACCTGGCCATTTAGTCCATGATGTGCAAAAAAGTGGTGCTCAGAGGTAAAACAACCCAACCCGGGAGGGCTGCGGATCGTCTTTATGGAGAGGTAGAAGTTGAAGGCTCCCGACTGGGAGTGGGCTCCCTGATCAATGGAATTATCGATGGAGAAGGCAAACTAAGAGTCCCCACCCCGGGAGCCGAGTCAGTTTGGTTCTATATACCATCTTTGTGGCTAACCGGGGAACAGATTAAATTTAGGTTTTGACCTATGAATGAGCCTTCCTTCTATAGGATTGCTCGCCATAGGTAGCTGTGTCCTTGTGGCACCGTCTTGCCCTGGTGAAGGTAGTGGTATTTTCAGACAAACTCCCCATAGTTGGTGAGCAGTCGATGTACTGCGGTACAACTGGGACTTGCCTTTATTTAATGTTAATTACACAATCAGTAACTAAACTAAGAAAAGGAGACAATCACTGGACCAAGTACCAACTCTCACACACAACTCAGTGTTATTATAGGGAGCTCTTATTACACGAACTAACTTATCAGGTATTCCATATCATCTAACAATCAACTACAAATCATGTTGATCAACAGAGTCAAAAGCCATTTTGAAATCTATAAAGCTAGCAACCTCAGGTTTCTGAAACTCTAAACATTTCTCAAGAATCTGCATAAGTGAAAATATTTGATCAATACAACCACTACCACTTCTGAATTCTCATTGTTCATCATGCAGTTGTCCATCAACCAAAATTCTTAATTCTATTAATTATAATCATGCAAAGAACTTTACCTGAAACAGAAAATTAACTAATTCCCCTATAATTATCACAACTGCAATCATTTTTTTGGGCAAAAAAAAAAAACAGGGCAATAGGTCTAGTAAAATTCTTAGGAACAACACTTCTATCATACAAAAAAAAATCAAAATTTCGGTTGGCCATGTGACAACACAAGCCAGCAATGCATCTCTCATTGGTGGAAACAATGGGAGTAGAAATAATCACATTATTTAGAACATCTCAGAAATGATCAGACCACCTAGCCATCACAGAATGCTCACCTTAAACCACCTTGCTATGCTTATTGCTTAATCCATGTGTACCTGTCTGTTTCTTCCCACTTGAAACATTTATAATCTGGTACAACCCTCTGATGTTGTGCTGTCTAACTCCTTCCTCAGCTTTTTTAGCCAAGCTTTCAAGCCAAAGATTCATATCAGCTTTTAACTGATCTTTTACACATTCATTAAGCATGTAGTAATGCCTTCTGTTAGGATTAGTAGGGTGTTGATTCTTAATAATCTTGTACTTCCTTCTTTCAGAAATAAGGTCCCTAACCTTACCAGTCAAATAATTTTGTTTCTTCTGTTCCCTTTAACCCAAAAAGGATAAGGATTGAACCCAAAAAGGTACTATTGGTTTTAAGAAAAGCCTGTTTAAACTGATCCCATTCTTTCCCAACTTCAGCAGTAACCAAACTACTATTGTTATATTGACTAAGTAGTCTGTTATGGTATGTTTGGATATTTCTGGATCTTTTAGGCATTCAGTGTTATAGCTAACCTTTTTTTACCTTAGCACAACGTTTCTTACTGCTTAAACGTCAGCTGCAAAACTCTCTTGACCAGATAATGATCCGACCCAATTTCTGCTACCCTATGGTTTCAGAATAACTAACACATATTACAAACACCGCGACATGCATAAATACACATGGGTTTCACCTGATGGGCTGCATAAGAATATGATTGATTATATATTAATTAACAGCAAATGGGCTAGTTCTGTTAGAAATACCAGGGCATATAGGGGAGCTGAAATTGCATCTGACCATTACCTTGTTAAAAGTGTCTTGCAACTTAAACTTAAAAAGTGTTGTGCTAGGGTTAAAAAATTTACCTTTAATACTGAAGCTCTGGAAGACTCAGTTATAGCTAAAGCTTACCATGATAGGTTACTTAGTCATTATGAGAGTCTGCAGGAATATCCTTAATCAGTACCCTACTAGTCCTAATAGAAAGCATTACAAAGAACTTAATAAACGTGTAAAGGATCAGTTAGCTACTGATAAGAATCTTTGGCTTGATGGCCTTGCTGACAATGCTGAGGAAGCAGTTAGACAGCACAACAGCAGAGAGCTGTACCAGATAGTTAATGTTTTGTGTGGTAGAAAACGAACAGGTATACAGGGATTGAAGGATAAACAAGGCAAGGTTATAGAAGGTGAGGATTCTGTCATGGCTAGGTGGGCTGAGCATTTCAGTGATGTTCTAAACAATGTGGTTAGTTCTACTCCCATTGTTTGCAATGATGATAGATGCATTGTTGGCTTTAATATTGGCCCTATAACACAATCTGAAGTTAGTTTGGCTATTTCTAAACTTAAACTTCATAAATCCCCAGGGGTGGATGAATTTACTACGGAAATGCTTAGAGCTGGGAATGTTTCTGTTACCATTTGGATGACTGAAATTTTGAATAACTTTTATGATAAAGGCATGGTTCCTAAAGATTTTACCAGAGCTATTATTATCCCTATTTTCAAAAAAGGTGATCGCAGTTCTTGTGATAACTATAGGGGTATCAGCCTACTCTCCGTTCCAGGTAAAGTTCTTTCCATGATTGTGCTTAATAGAATTAAGAATCTGGTTGACAGGCAATTGTGTGATGAGCAATGTGGATTCAGAAGTGGTAGGGGATGTGTGGATCAGATATTTTCACTTAGGCAGATTCTTGAGAAATGTTTAGAGTTTCAGAAACCTTTGGTTGCTAGCTTTGTTGATTTCAAAAAGGCTTTCGACTCTGTTGACCGTCATAATTTGTGGTTGATTGTGAAATCATATGGTATACCAGACAAGTTAGTTAACATAATGAAAGCTCTCTATAATAACACTGAGTCATGTGTGAGAGTTGGTAAGGCTTGTAGCAATTGGTTTAGCATTACGTCTGGTGACTGGTTACGTCCGGGACTTTTAAGAATCTATGGAGATTGTGGAGAAATAGGCGTATACACCTAAAGACTAAAATTAGACTGTATAATAGTTTGGTTCTTTCTAGGGTTAGTTATGGTAGTGAAACTTGGACGCTGTGTAAGCAAGATAACAGGAAACTAGATGCTTTTGATTCTAGATGCTTACGCAGTATCTTGGGTATTAGGTGGTTTAACTTTTTAACTAATGATGAGGTTAGGCAAAGGAGTCTGCAACCTCCTTTAAGCAGCATATTGTGCAGAGAGAGACTCCGCTAGTTTGGCCATGTTGCCCGTATGGATGATTATAGATTGGCGAATAGGGTTATGAACAGTGTGCCTAGAGACCTCAGAAAGAGGGGGAGACCTAGGATGCGGTGGGCAGACAATGTCAAACAGCACCTTGTTAGAATTGGTGTACAGTGGCCGGATGCAGCAGATGTAGCTCAGGACAGATATGCTTGGAGAATTAAACTGCGCGGTCTGGTTGGACCTCCGTAGCCCATGGCTGCTTGAGGAGGAGGAGGATGATGATGATGATGATATAATCTGGTATTTCTAACTGAACTAGCCTATTTGCTGTCAATTAAAATATAAACTATCATATTCCTGTGCAACCCATCAGGTGATTTCCATGTATATTTATAAATGCCCCAGTGTTTATAGTATGTGTTAGTTATTCGCAAACCATTAAGTTTACTTACCTGTAGGAGACATTCCCCATTGCCATTGGAACTACCAATGCGAAAGGCACCTAGTGCTGCTCAAAGATTAGAGTTAGTACCAAGTTTAGCATTGAAGTGACCTAGTGCAAGAGAATTACCTCCTTTCTTCACAGAACTCAAAATATCTTCATATAAAAAAACAAAATAGAAAATGGGAAAGTCTGAAAAAGGAAGTCCCAATCCCTGTGAAGTTGTTGTTGTTGAAACTGGCAGTAAAATATACCCTTCTCATTCTCATCAGAGTCCTGTCTGGGGGCACATCAACAGATGACACTCAAGCATTTAACTTTTGTTTCAAACATTTTCGGTAAGAAATCTCTCATTAATGAAGTATTTTAATAGAAGAGCATCACTGTCGTGTCTGCTGGGAAACAAACCTACACCTGGGAGATGCTTTCCATCCTCCCGGCCTGAAAAGAGAAATTTAAAGTTATTTTTAATCATCTGACCTTTACTTATCCATCTGGTCTATTGCAAGCCTAGAATATCTAGGTATTAATGCTAGAATTCCTGCGTGAGGACATCAAAAGAATAAACTTTATGTAATGTCCTCACATTCCACAAACTTGCAGGTAGAAAATGATTAGTACGATTTTTAAAGAAACTAGATTTATTGAGAGAGGTAGGGCCAACAATATCAAACAGTCCTCTGATCGCAGGCATGGGGCAAAGACCTGTTCCACTTCTACTAAAGGCTGAAATCACTGATGCCTGTAGGGACTTCAGACACCACATTTTCAAGTGGTGCTTTCATAGAGCCATGTGGCCTACCTGAGACACGTTATTTCACTTTAGAATTGATGCCCAACTAGCTAAGTGAGGGTTCAGGTACCTGTGATGGCCTCTGAGCAAGATTATCCACTAGCTTTTATAAGCTATCCCATGCCTCTGTTCACTTAGGGCTGGCAACCCACAGACAAACAGATAACATAGCAGCAGATTCTTCTTCAAGAGAGACCCACAAATGCAGCAAGTCCAGGATCCATAATCAAGGTCAAATCCATAAACCAGTCCAGTCTAATGGGTACAAATGATCAGCACCATGATCCGGTGAAGTTGACCACTCCTCAGTAGGGTTGAAAAAAAGAAAAAGTGGCTACGGATGACCAGATCAGTAGCCCACACTGAGTTGGCAGCCTTCCATTTCCTTCCAAAAGAGAATATCTCTTTCGAAAAGTGCTAACAGCCTGCACCATTAGAAGGTGAGGTCGGACATTAGGTGCATCAGTTCTGTGCATTACGCTGGGGATTGGTACAGAGCTCTCCTTCCAGTTTTTGCCTAATTACCCTTTACAAACCCGAATATTGCAACAATGTATTAATTATAGAAATATGGAGTTTTGATGGTGGAATTTGGACGTCATGAAGTTTCCTTTGGAAACAATGAAACTGATAATTACAAAACATTTAGTGTGATTGGTACTAACGAAATAGGGTGTGTAATTTGCATTTTTCGAATATTTAGTAATTTCAATATAATATCTTTACAGATTACTAAAAATGAAAATCACAACTGTAATGAGTTTTACAAATAATATGTACAGAACCGAAGTTTCAAAAATTTCTTGTATCTTTTGAGGGATATTCCACTGACAGCAATAATATACCCACTTTTCTGAGAGGTGTGTGGAAAATGAAACTACTTCAATTTAAGAATTAAAAAACAAATACATTTATGATGTATACTTACTAATAAAATACTATTTGCATTTTCCCCATCATTTATCGTGCTAAAATTAAAACTTTTAAGGAATGAAACATTGGGGAAAACTTCATTCTCTTTGAAAATGAGATTCTCATATGCGCCACAGGCGATATTCGTTTTCCTACTTAAGAATATTTTTCTTTTTCTATTGGCTCTTTAACGATATAGATTGCTATCTAGAGGCTTCTTAGGAATGTAAATTTTATGCCACGGGCTCTTTAAAGATATAGGTTTGTTTTTCTCCTAGCTTTTAATAATGTAGTTCATTCTAGTGGCTATTTACGAATATAATTTTTTTTCTAGTGACTCTTTAAGAATATTTTTAATTTTTTTTATCTAGCTACTTTCAGGACCTTTTTTTCACAGTGACATTTTAAGGATACAGTTTTCTTGATGACTATTAGCTAACATTCGTTGACAACCTCTCACTCTAGATGGTGTTATGGTGGCACATTCGATCAAAGAAAGAGGACAGCAACGGACTTTCCAAGTCCATCACTCTCTGCTTTCACACCACAGCTGGGTAAGAGGGGGGAGGGAGAATCTAAATGTTTGTACAGTAGCAACTAGAGACTGGAAATGGCAGATTGCCAGTCTGGCTTGCAATCTGCCACTAGTTAAGTGGATTACTAAACAATTTTCATCCTCTTTGTTTTAATTTTGTTCATTGTATATATTTTCCTTATTCATCTGTCTGATTACGTTATTTCATTTCTAGGTATATATAGCCAAGTACTTAAAACTAAGAAGCTTGAAATAAAGATACATAGTAAATGAACACTGACAGAAAGCAGAAAATTAGAGAAGTTGAAAAAAATTCATTTAAACATTTGGTTGACACTAATCTACTGTTCAAAATTCTATACTTCAAAAGAATAAATTCTAAGTGTTTGCACATTTATATTTTCCTTGCACAAAAATATATATGCCTCACTATTCATTGAAATGGAACATATTTTGGCAAATTGACAAAATATGTGTCATGTTTTCAACACTAAAAGATGTGCATAAAATATTGTGAAAACGACATTGAATAAATTAAAATCTAAATTGCTTTAGGTGGAACAAAAGTAATGTTTTTATTTGTCATAAAGGACTTAAAAGAAGGCAAAGAAATGCTTTATATTTGTGAGAAAGTAGAAGAATTGAAATCAGAGTTGGAACTATTACTGTGACCAGAACAAACTCTCTTGTGTGTAGGAAGTTTTTCCAGAAAAAAAGATATGAAGAGCATTTCTGAGATAACATGCAGAAATTTTACCATGTCATATTATGTTATAGAGAATATTGATTGAACAGCACCTATATTCTAATATATAGGAAAGTCATATCGGTGAAATATGCAATGAAAATTTCAAAACCAAGCTTCTGCTCTAATGTCAGTATTTTACAAACACAATACAAAAGACAACCAAATCTCCAGAATCCAATAACATTTACATGCACAAGTAAAGCAGTACAAAAATTGGGTATAGCAAACTTTGCTAAAAATCTTTTATTTGGCACAGAACAGAGGACATATATCAGTGAAGTATAAAACAGAAATTTTGAAACAAAGCCTGTGATATTTTTTATTTTACTCACACAGAATACAGGCCTCATATATGTGAAAATAGCAAAAATTCATTTATAACAAAGCAGAATCCTAAATACCATTTTCAATAACACAAAAGAAAAAAAAAAAACTGCGCTATATATAAAAATATATTAGTGAACAAAGCTCATTTATGGTCTATTACCTGTTGCAAAGAAGAAAAGACACATCTCTTAAATACGTAGTGAAGAATTTACACAAAAAGCTCACCTAAATAATCATTATTTGGCACATACGATAGAGAACCTTCATGAGTGTGAAATACATAACTAGGAATTTGCTGAAACACCGTATCTTAAGGTTCATAATGTGATATGCAAAAATGAAAAACCACATATTTTAAATGTGTAAACATAGATTTTCAAGTAAAGGATGGTTGAAATTTCATTATCGAACAGACACAGAAGAGAAGCCACATATCCCTGAAATATATAACAAGAAATTTCATATGCAGATTTAAGGACTACTTTCTGAATCACCCAGGAAAGAATGAGCACTTCTTAAAAATGAGTAAAAAGGAATCATCAGAGAAGTCTGATTTTAGGTGTTACTTTATTAAACATAGGACAACAGAGGAAATGCCACATGTATGTCAAATATGTAATAAGAAATTTACATAGTTGTCTAACCTTATTAAGCATTTTCTGATACATACAGGGGAAAAATCACACGTATGTGAAATATGTAATAAGAAATTTGGACACTTGTCTGATTTAGAATGCATTTTCTGACACACAGGGGAAAAATCGCATATATGTGAAATATGTAATAAGAAATTTGCACTGAAATCTACCCTTAGCATGTTGTGACACACACAGGGGAAAAACCGCATGAATGTGAAATATGCAATAAGAAATTTGGACAGATGGCTCATCTTAGGGATCATGTTCTGACACATACAGGGGAAAAATCCCATGTATGTGAAATATGCAATAAGAAATTTGCAAAGATGTGTCAACTTAAGCTGCATTTTCTGACACACACAGGAGAAAAACCGCATGTGTGTGAAGTATGTAGTAAGAAATTTGCACTGAAATCTACCCTTAGAAAGCATGTTTTGACACACACAGGGGAAAAACTGTATGAATGTGAAATATGCAATAAGAAATTTGGACAGATGTCTCATCTTAGGAATCATGTTCTGACACATACAGGGGAAAAATCGCATGTATGTGAAATATGCAATAAGAAATTTGGACACATATCTCATCTTAGGGATCATGTTCTGACACATACAGGGGAAAAACCGCATGTATGTGAAATATGCAATAAGAAATT
The DNA here is from genome assembly GCA_038380435.1 of Ryuthela nishihirai. Taxonomy (NCBI): domain Eukaryota; kingdom Metazoa; phylum Arthropoda; class Arachnida; order Araneae; family Heptathelidae; genus Ryuthela; species Ryuthela nishihirai. The sequence continues at coordinate 1,370,537 of JAWZYU010000080.1, forward strand.
TGCAAAGATGTGTCAACTTAAGGTGCATTTTCTGACACACACAGGAGAAAAACCACATGTATGTGAAGTATGTAGTAAGAAATTTGCACTGAAATCTACCCTTAGAAAGCATGTTCTGACACACACAGGGGAAAAACCACATGAATGTGAAATATGCAATAAGAAATTTCGACAGATGTCTCATCTTAGGGATCATGTTCTGACACATACAGGGGGAAAATCACATGTATGTGAAATATGCAATAAGGAATTTGCAAAGATGTCTCAACTTAAGGTGCATTTTCTGACACACACGGGAGAAAAACCACATGTATGTGAAGTATGTAATAAGAAATTTACACTGAAGGCTACCCTTAGGTGGCATTTTCTGACACACACAGGGGAAAAACCGCATGCATGTGAAGTATGTAATAAGAAATTTGCACTGAAGTCTACCCTTGAAACCCATGTTCTGACACACACAGGGGAAAAACCACATGTATGTGAAATATGTAAAAAGAAATTTGGACGGATGTGTTATCTTAGAAGGCATTTTCTAACACACACAGGGGAAAAACTGCATGTATGTGTAATATGCAATAAGAAATTTGCACTGAAGTCTACCCTTAAAACCCATGTTCTGACACACACAGGGGAAAAACCACATGTATGTGAAATATGTAATAAGAAATTTGGACGGATGTGTGATCTTAGAAGACATTTTCTAACACATACAGGGGAAAATCTGCATGAATGTGAAATATGCAATAAGAAATTTCGAGAGATGTCTAGTCTTAGAAAGCATTTTCTGACACACACGGGAAAAACCACATGAATGTGAAATATGCAATAAGAAATTTGCACTGATTACAAATCTTAGATAATATTTTTTGACACACATAGGGGAAAAATCGCATGAATGTAAAATATGTAATAAGAAATTTGCACTGAAATCTACCTTTAGAAAGCATGTTCTGAGACACCCAGGGGAAAAACCACATGTATGTGAAATATGCAATAAGAAATTTGGACAGATGTCTCATCTTAGGGATCATTTTCTGACACATACAGGAGAAAAACCACATGTATGTGAAATATGTAATAAGAAATTTGCACTGAAATCTTCCCTTAGGAAACATGTTCTGACACACAGGGGAAAAGCTACATGTATGTGAAATATGTAGTAAGAAATTTGGAGAGATGTCTAGCCTTAGGATGCATTTTCTGACACACGGGGAAAAAGCGCATGTATGTGAAGTATGTAATAGGAAATGTATACTTAAGTCTCATCTTCGGGAGCATTTTATGACACATACAGGGCAGAAACTGCATGTATATTAAATACGTAATAAGAAATTTGCACTAAATTGTACTCTTAGGAAGCATGTTCTGACACACAGGGAGAGAACTGCATATATGTGAGATATGTAATAAGCAATTTGCTGCAAAGTCTATTCTTGTGGCTCATTGTCTGACCCACACAGGGGTAAAACCACAAGTATGTGAAATATGTAATAAGAAATTGGCACTGAGATCTACCCTTAGGTGCTATGTTCTCACACACACACAGGGAGAAAACTGCTTATGTGTGAAATATGCAATAAGCAATTTGCACTGAAATGTAATCATAAGGTTCATTGTCTGACCCATACAGGGGTAAAACTGCATGTATTTGAAATATGTAATAAGAAATTTGCATGCAAATATGATTTGGGTTGGGTTGTTTTACCTCTGAGCGGCACATTTTTGCACACCCTGGGCTAAATGGCCAGGCCACACGGTCTCTGAAAGCTCAGAGAAAGTTGGAGGAGGGGACCCACTAGAACAGCTGTTGGGAGACAGATGGTAGCCTCCCATGAAGGCCATTCTGCATGTTCTTTAACGTGCACAGGTTTGACTCTCCCGCACATTTAGCCACGGCTTAACATCCCATCTAATGGAAGTCAGCCTTTCCAAGCCCATCTTTGTCCCCTACTGACCATGGGCAGGGCGAGGAATTTTGCAGAGAAAAATCTCAACATTGACCCAGCTGGGACTCAAACCTGGGAACTACAGATTACGAGCCTGGCCCGCTACCAACTGAGCCACCCCTGCCACACACAAATATGAACTTCAGAACCATTTTCTAACAAACACGGGGATAACCCATATGTATGTGATATACGTAAAAGGAAATTTGCATGCAAATTTCAACTTCAGAACCATTTTCTTATACACCAAAGGAAAACCCAAATATATGTGTGCTATTTCAGTGAGGTGACACTGTGGTGTCTACTTCAGTCACATAAGGTATTCTCATAGTGTCCATCTCAACTGATGAAGTCTCTGTGACTCACAGTGTCCATCTTCTTTCACCTTTTCACATAGTGTCACTTCACTGAAGAAGGAGCACTGTCCTTGCTCTGAAAAGCTTCTGGGTTTTCTCCTAAAACCTTTTAACATGCAATTAATTTGAATCAAAAACTTAAAAAATTTATTGCTCAATGACAAAGAATTTTAATTTATGTTAATTTCTGAGCAAGAAGGTTTTCAATTGTGTATTTGAAGAGTGTTATTTAGTCTTCCAAATATCATTTGGCCACTGCAGATTAATTTTAGTGAGGTTAGTTTGAAACTGCCCACCTCATTGTAATCTAAGGTATTTAGGTACACTTCAGTATCCTATATGCAAATCTACAGTTGTGTATGTGGGCAACATAGCTGAACAAATGACCAATCTCTTGTACACTGCTACTTTAAGGGATTTCTGCCTAGCATCATCTTTGCTTAGTTCAAACTACATAAATCCCAAAATATTGTGTTGACTGAGAATCATTTAAGGTATGAGGTGTAATTTAATATATGAAAAGTTATAAAGTATGTAAATTTAAAATTCAGAACCCCACTGCACATAAATGCATTTACTGTTTATGAAAGCATTTGGATTTAAATTTAATGAGGCTTTATGTGCGAAATGAATTTTTTTCCTCAACTGATGTTTATGTTTAAATAACATCCCAGTATATATTTTGGTTTAATAATAAAAATATTTGTTCATTAGTAATGTGTATATGATATTTCTATATTAATTTTAGCATAAAGTAAATATTAGAATTAAAGATATTTCCATTTCAATCTAGAATTGCAGAATACAGTACTTTCAAAACCCACAGAGAAAACGGTCTGATTATTTATATTCGGAATGAGATTTGTATTTAAATTTACTGTACTTTTATTTTAATTAAGTTTTGGATTTTTTTTTATTTAAAACAGTTTATGAATAAGGCTTTTAAGTTGACAAATTTTGGGAGATTTAATAACAAATTCAATAAAAATAGGCTTATGCATTTAAAATGAAAATTCAGTACACTCATAATTGTCTTAATAGTTGGTGTCATAAATTGTTAACATATTTTTGGAGTTGAATCTTTACTATTGTGAGAAATCACTGGAAAGCATTTTAATGTAGGTGTATTATACATGATTTCTCCACCAAAGTTTAAAGTGTTTTTAAAAACTGTCATTCTGACTCCTACACTGTTGACTTTGTTTTGTTAAGCAAATATTTTTTTATTTCTGTGGAATGAATATTTTTTTAACGTAAAACAGCTATCTTCTGAACTCACAAATGTGTTTTTTTGCAGTTTAAATGCTGCTATTGCATATAATGTTTATTATTTTATCCATAAAATGTTTTCTACTATTATCAGTGCAGTGTAAATAAACTTTCAAAATCTTGCAATTGTTTGTTATTGTCGTATTCAACGAAATATATAAATAGTTCTGCTACACAGTAATTCTGTATGGAAATATTCATTACATTAAAAAAAAAGCAATATAAAATCCAAATAGTTTAAATGGGCTTTCTCTTAGTCGTAAAAAAAAATCTTTCCGTATATAACGCACAGTGAAACTGAGTATAGCACGTGAAAAGTAGGCTTGATTGCAGCGGCAGACGGTTTGTTTTGGAAGCAACAACATGGCGACCGCCCTGGTGCGTCAGCTTCATGACCTTCGATAGCGAAAGCGTGTTAGGGCATATCCTCTCATTCATGGTTTTTACACATTAGAAGAAAATCCGAGAAAAAAAAGTTCGGTTAGCAGAAGTGACGTTCCGCCACCAAAGCGAGGCCATCAATTCTGTGCATGCTGGGAGTATATGGTTAACGTAATGGAGACTGCAATTGAGTGATTACGAGGAAAGCATTTTTGGTAAAAATTAATAGTAAATGATATAACTGAAATCGTTTTTTTTTTTGTTATGGTAGTAATTTATTGTATTGTCCTAAAAACAAATAGATTGTTGTTTATTACTCTATGTATATTTTCGTAGAAATTCCCATATTGTAATGGTTAAAACGATTTCAAATTGAAATACGCTACATCTTTAATAACATTAAAATGAAGACCAGTTATGAACAGAATTTCTAAAGTTGTGAAATAAAAATTATGAACAAGATTATAATTAAGAATTAACGATTTGCATCTTAAGGATTCATTAGACAGACTTCCAGTTTACGTTGCTTATGTGCCATTTGTTTCAAGTAATGCAGGCGTGTCCAACCCGCGGGGCCGCAGGCGACCCTGGACAGCTAGTAATGCTGCCCACAAAATCGTAAAGTTTACGACATAACCTTTCAATATGATTGTGATTTTCACCGAGTTTTTGATATCCCATTAGTTTTATGTTGCCCTTTTTTATTTTATAATAAAAAACAAGAAAATAAATGAAGTTTTATTATTCATATACATTGACTATATTATATATTTTATGTGCGGCCCAAAACAATTCATCTTTACTCAATGTGGCCCCAGGGAAGTCAAAAGGTTGGAAACGCCTGCAGTAATGCGTTAATATCTAATGTATAAATATAATAATCATATCGTCTAGTGAGATGAGCGATTTAAACTGCAGAAGTACCACGTTGAATAGTTCCGATTTTGTGTTTTTTCGCATAGTAGCAATTTCCCCCCCCCCCCCCCCCATTAATATCAAGTACTCTGTATCTAGTACTTTTTTTTTTCTTTAATACCAAGTATTCTGTATCTAGTAGTAACTTTTGTTTTCATTTCTACCAAATATTCTGTATCAGTGACCTTTAATTGAAATGCTAATATAAAATTGGCTTGCCTATTCTTTAACGAATGTGTTTCTAAATATTTGTAGTCATGCATGGTTCATTATGTGTTGCAACAGCATTATCTGTAAATTAAATTTCTCTCTTTCTATAATTATTCTGGTTTCAGAGTGGAAGAGTAGTCAACACTCGCATTACTTTGCAAGTGGCATGTTCATACACATTACCCCCATGCAAATACAGGTACTAATATGTACTGTGAGTCTTTTCACAATAAATTAAAATATTTTGAGCAAAGGTAATTTCCACACAGCAAGCCTGTTGACACAACTTTGCAAGTGGAAATTTATTATATACTATGTGCTTCATATAACAGGGATTAAGAATTTCTGATGTCTCTAACATAAGATCACACAATTGGTATGTTAAATCTCAGACACATTTGTACTTGTAAATTATTGCAAGTGTCAGACTGACATACTAATTATGAAAAATATCAGAATATCATTCATTGTTTCTTTACAATTATTAGTGAAATGGTTCACTGGATGTAATACACTGTTAGTGATTTATTTCTTACAAAAAACCCATTATTTTCAAAACAAAAAGAAGACAACAAAACTTCAGTTAATGTAATTAACATTACTTTAAAACAAAACTAAAACAAAAACCTTGTATGCAAAACAACAAAATTAAAAACATAAACCTTGTATGCAAATATGTCCTATTCCTTTTGGTAATTTTTTCTTTTTTCTTCATATATGGGGGTGGAGGTGATTCAATTGGTAGCACACCAGGCTATGTAATCTGCAGTTCCCAGGTTAGAGTCTGATCTGGGCTAACATTGAGATTTGTCTCTGCAAATCCCTCATCCTACCTTCAGTTTAGGTAGGGTTTGGAAAGGTCGTCATCCATTGGATGGAACACAAAGCAGTAGCCCAATGTGCAGGAGAGCCATGCTCTGTGCATGTTAAATAACACGCTGGATGGCCTTCATGGGAGGCTACCATCTGTCGAGTGGATGGTCTTCATGGGAGGCTACCATCTGTCCAGTGGATGGCCTTCATGGGAGGCTACCATCTGTCGAGTGGATGGTCTTCATGGGAGGCTACCATCTGTCCAGTGGATGGCCTTCATGGGAGGCTACCATCTGTCGAGTGGATGGTCTTCATGGGAGGCTACCATCTGTCGAGTGGATGGCCTTCATGGGAGGCTAGCATCTGTCGAGTGGATGGCCTTCATCGGAGGCTACCATCTGTCGAGTGGATGGCCTTCATGGGAGGCTACAATCTGTCCAGTGGATGGCCTTCATGGGAGGCTACCATCTGTCCAGTGGATGACCTTCATCTGAAGCTACCATCTGTCCAGTGGATGGCCTTCATGGGAGGCTACTATCTGTCCAATGGATGGCCTTCATGGGAGGCTACCATTTGTCGAGTGGATTTCCTTCATGGGAGGCTACCATCTGTCGAGTGAATGGCCTTCATGGGAGGCTACCATCTGTCGAGTGGATGGCCTTCATCGGAGGCTACCATCTGAAGAGTGGATGGCCTTCATGGGAGGCTACCATCTGTCGAGTGGATGGCCTTCATCGGAGGCTACCATCTGTCGAGTGGATGGCCTTCATTTGAGGCTACCATCTGTCGAGTTGATGGCCTTCATGGGAGGCTACCATCTGTCGAGTGGATGGCCTTCATGGGAGGCTACCATCTGTCGAGTGGATGGCCTGGCCATTTAGCTTGTGTGCACAAACATGCTCAAAGGTACCACAATGCAGCCTTTATTATATCATTTGGCATTTTTATGATATATATATAGGTTACATTAAATGTTTTTATTTTGGTAGCCGTCCCTTGGTCTAGTGGTTAGCGTACTTGGCTGAAGATCTGAGGGACCTGGGTTCGAGCCCTGGGTAAGGCATGGATGTATGTGTCGTCTCAGATATTCTACTTTGGCATAGAAACTGACAGGTTCATGTCAGACCTCTGTGGCAAGCAGCTGCTTGAGGGGGGGGGGAGTTATTTATTTTTTGATAAAGACATTTTTTCTGACGATTTTGCCGGGGTGGCTCAGTCGGTAGCGCGCCAGGCTCGTAATCTGTAGTTCCCAGGTTCGAGTCCCAGCTGGGTCAGCATTGAGATTTATATCTGCAAAATTCCCCACCCTGCCCACAGTCAGTAGGGGACACCGATGGGCTTGGAGAGGCCACCGTCCGTCGGATGGGACGTTAAGCCGTGGCCCCGTGTGCGGGAGAACCATACCCTGTGCACGTTAAAGAACACGCTGGATGGCCTAGACGGGAGGCTACCATCTGTCTCCCAACAGCTGTTCCAGTGGGTCCCCTCTCCCAACCTTCTCTGAGCCTTCGGGGTCCGTGACCTGGCCATTTAGCCCGTAGTGTGCAAAAAAGTGCCGCTCAGATGTAAAACAATCCAACGTTAAAGAACACGCTGGATGGCCTTGACGAGAGGCTACCATCTGTCTCCCAACAGATGTTCCAGTGGGTCCCCTCCCCCAACCTTCTCTGAGCCTTCTGGGTCCTTGTGACCTGGCCATTTAGCCCATGTTGTGCAAAAAAGTGCCGCTCAGAGGTAAAACAATCCAACGTTAAAGAACAGGTTGGATGGCCTTGACGGGAGGCTACCATCTGTCTCCCAACAACTGTTCCAGTGGGTCCCCTCCCCCAACCTTCTCTGTGTCCCCGGGGTCCATGTGACCTCGCCATTTAGCCCATGGTGTGCAAAAAAGTGCCACTCAGATGTAAAACAATCCAACGTTAAAGAACACGCTGGATGGCCGTGTCGGGAGGCTACCATCTGTCTCCCAACAGCTGTTCCAGTGCGTCCCCTCCCCCAACTTTCTCTGAATCTTCGTGGTCCTTGTGACCTGGCCATTTAGCCCATGGTGTGCAAAAAAGTGCCGCTCAGAAGTGAAACAATCCAACGTTAAAGAACACGCTGGATGACCTTGACGAGAGGCTACCATCTGTCTCCCAACAACTGTTCCATTGGGTCCCCTCCTCTAACCTTCTCTGAGCCTTTGGGGTCCATGTGACCTGGCCATTTAGCCCATGGTGTGCAAAAAAGCGCCGCTTAGAAGTAAAACAATCCAACGTTAAAGAACACTCTGGATGGCCTTGACAGGAGGCTACCATCTGTCTCCCAACAACTGTTCCATTGGGTCCCCTCCCCCAACCTTCTCTGAGCCTTCGGGGTCCATGTGACCTGGCCATTTAGCCCATGGTGTGCAAAAAAGTGCCGCTCAGAGGTAAAACAACCCAACCCAAGCATCATAGTTTTCCAAACTTTGTAACTGAAAAGTTACATATAAGAAATGTTACTAATAGTAACTACTAATACATCCAGAATTTTGAGACATAGACAGTCGTATCAGAATATGACCACCTACCATAGTATATGTATTGTAGGTGGCCATATTTTTCTGATACGACTCTGTATATACGAAATGTGGATGAAAGTAGAGATTTCCTCGTATAAAAAAAAGCCGATCCTCAGGAGTGTTGCTGGTCATCAGACCAAAGCCAGGGAAGAGCTACAAGAGCCTTGCAGATTATACGACTGTCAATAAGTGCTGATCCTGTGAAGATGGGGTTTAACAAGATAAATAGATGACAACTGGACTCGCATCCCCTGCGTGTGTCCTTGACTACAAGGTCAAAATCTACCAGCACCAAGTCTCGAAACTCTATTCAGTAAGAAAGCAGCAAATTAACGTTTTAGTCATATTAAAAACTACCAGAAGAAAAGTAGTGCGATATAAGATAATCAAACTGAACAAATATTATTTTCAGAATTTGGGAAACTTCAAGAGCTTTTTTTTTTCTTTGCCCACTTTGGCCAAAATGACCGGGCCACAAGGAACCCAATGGCTCAGAGAAAGTTGGGGGAGAGTGCCCACTGTAACAGCTGTTAAGAGACAGATGGTAGCGGGTTGCGTTGTTTTACCTCTGAGCGGCACTTTTTTGCACACCATGGGCTAAATGGCAAGGTCACATGGACCCCGAAGACGCAGAGAAGGTTGGGGGAGGGGACCCACTGGAACAGCTGTTGGAAGACAGATGGTAACCTCCCGTCAAGGCCATCCAGCGTGTTCTTTAACGTTGAGTTATTTTACCTCTGAGCTGCACTTTTTTGCACACCATGGGCTAAATGGCTAGGTCACATGGACCCCGAAGGCTCAGAGAAGCTTGGGGGAGGGGACCCACTGGATCAGCTGTTGGGAGACAGATGATAGGCTCCCGTCAAGGCCATCCAGTGTGTTCTTTAACGTTGATCTGTTTCACCACTGAGTGGCACTTTTTTTGCATACAATGTACTAAGTGGCCAGGTTACAAGGACCCCGAAGTCTCAGAGAAGATTAAGGGAGGGGACCCACTGGAACAGCTGTTGGGAGACAGATGGTAGCCTCCCGTGAAGGCCATCCAGCGTGTTCTTTAACGTTGGATTGTTTTACATGTGAGGGGCACTTTTTTGCACACCATGGGCTAAATGGCCAGGTCACATGGACCTCGGTGTCTCAGAAAAGGTTGGGGGAGAGGACCCACTGAAACAGCTGTTGGGAGACAGATGGTAGCCTCCCGTCAAGACCATCCAGCGTGTCCTTTAACGTTGGATTGTTTTACCTCTGAGCGGCACTTTTTTGCGCACTATGGGCTAAATGGCCAAGTCACAAAGACCTCGAAGGCTCAGAGATGGTTTGGAGAGGGGACCCACTGTAACAGCTGTTGGGAGACAGATGGTAGCCTCCCGTCAAGGCCATCCAGCGTGTCCTTTAACGTTGGATTGTCTTACCTCTGAGCGGCACTTTTTTGCACGCCATGGGCTAAATGGCCAAGTCACGTGGACCCCGGAGGCTCAGAGAAGGTTGGGGGAGGGGACCCACTGGAACAGCTGTTGGGAGACAGATGGTAACCTCCCGTCAAAGCCATCCAGCATGTTCTTTAACGTTGGATTGTTTCACCTCTGAGCTGCTCTTTTTCGCACACAATGGGTTGAATGGCGAGGTCACAAGGACCCCGAAGGCTCGGGAAAAGTTGGGGGAGGGGACCCACTGGAACAACTGTTTGGAGACAGATGGTAGCCTCCCGTCAAGGCCATTTAGCGTGTTCTTTAACGTTGCATTGTTTTACCACTGAGTGGCACTTTTTTGCACACCATGGGCTAAATGGCCAGGTCACATGGACCCCGGGGGCTCAGAGAAGGTTGAGGGAGAGGACCCACTGGAACAGCTGTTGGGAGACAGATGGTAGCCTCCCGTCAAGGCCATCCAGCATGTTCTTTAACGTTGGATTGTTTTACCTCTGAGCGGCACTTTTTTGCACACCATGGGCTAAATGGCCAGGTCACAAGGACCCCGAAGGCTCAGAGAAGGTTGGGGGAGGGGACACACTGGAACAGCTGTTGGGAGACAGATGGTAGCCTCCCGTCAAGGCCATCCAGCGTGTTATTTAACGTTGGATTGTTTTACCTCTGAGCGGCACTTTTTTGCACACCATGGACTATATGGTCAGGTTACAAGGACCCCGAAGGCTCAAAAAAGGTTGGGGGAGGGGACCCACTGAAACAGCTGTTGGGAGCCAGATGGTAGCCTCCCGTCAAGGCCATCCAGCGTGTTCTTTAACGTTGGATTGTTTTACCTCTGAGCGGCACTTTTTTGCACACCATGGACTATATGGTCAGGTTACAAGGACCCCGAAGGCTCAAAAAAGGTTGGGGGAGGGGACCCACTGAAACAGCTGTTGGGAGCCAGATGGTAGCCTCCCGTCAAGGCCATCCAGCGTGTTCTTTAACGTTGGATTGTTTTACCTCTGAGCGGCACTTTTTTGCACACCATGGACTATATGGTCAGGTTACAAGGACCCCGAAGGCTCAAAAAAGGTTGGGGGAGGGGACCCACTGGAACAGCTGTTGGGAGACAGATGGTAGCCTCCCGTCAAGGCCATCCAGCGTGTTCTTAACGTGCACAGGTTATGGCTCTCCCATCCGACGGATGGCGGCCTTTCCAAGCCCATCGGTGTCCCCTACTGACCGTGGGCAGGGCGGGGAATTTTGCGTAGATAAATCTCAAAGCTGACCCAGCTGGGACTCGAGCCTGGGAACTGCAGATTACGAGCCTGGTGCGCTACCGACTGAGCCACCCCCGCCCCGAAGGATGAAGGAAAATAAATACCAGTTGCATGTCATGTGAAGGGGGGGGAAGGGGGTGGAGAGAGATGGAGGAAGAAGTAGTGTATATATATATATATTTATAATTTTCCGAGTGGCGAATGTTATGTGTTATTTTTTGAAGTTGTTGGCATGGTTGGTTGCCAGTATGGTAGATCTGAGGCAATCAAAATTTACCCCTACTCATTGGAGGTGGGCGAGGGTGGTCATGTCCATGGAATAGATGAGAATTGGGGTGCTAGGGAGAAATCCCTTTTGGGGGAGGGGAGCGAAGAGAAAATAATATTTTTTTCTTTATAGTCATCCCAAGATGGGTTGCAGAGCATGTAGGGGGATGAAATATTTGGTGGGGGGAGCAGAGACGGTGGGATAGGTAATACTCCGTGTCAGGAAGATGGAGGAGGAAATATTTATGGTAGCTTATCTAACTCCAGAGGTTAGTATTGTGTTGCCCTGATATGCAGTGAAATGTTGCGCAGGGGTGGATCTGGGAAAAGTCTACGTTCAGTGACAGTCTTATATATGGGAAGGAGTAGGACAAAGGTAATTTTTTTTGGAGGAGAAGGGAGGAAAATGATATAGTTACGTTATAGGAGTTGGAAATCAAATTTATGTGTTCAGTGTGTTGTGGTTCACTGCCATTGGTTAATTGAGTCACGTGGTTTATGAGCGCCATGTTTTGTCGTATCGTGAGACGAAAGCTTATGATTAGTGTGTGTACCAAGTTAAAACTTCTCAGTTGTTACAGTTTTATATATTTCTACCACTTTTTTTGTCTATAAAATCTCATATTTTATGAATGCCTCACTGCGGGGGGCGGGGGTGGCTCAGTCGGTAGCGCGCCAGGCTCGTAATCTGTAGTTCCCAGGTTCGAGTCCCAGCTGGGTCAGCGTTGAGATTTATCTCCGCAAAAATTCCCCGCCCTGCCCACGGTCAGTAGGGGACACCGATGGGCTTGGAAAGGCCGCCGTCCGTCGGATGGGACGTTAAGCCGTGGCCCCGAGTGCGGGAGAGGCATGCTGGAACACGCTGGATGGCCTTGACGGGAGGCTACCATCTGTCTCCCAACAGCTGTTCCAGTGGGTCCCCTCCCCCAACCTTCTCTGAGCCTTCGGGGTCCATGTGACCTGACCATTTAGCCCATGGTGTGCAAAAAAGTGCCGCTCAGAGGTAAAACAACCCAACGCTCACTGCGGTGCATTTGGGTGTAAAAATCCTACTCAAACAAATAATATAATGAATATTTTTTTTTCCGAGAAACTCCATCAGAAGACGGCAATTGGTTGCAAAAGTGAAATGAGCTAACTGAAAACCAACAAATAATTTCTCTTAAGGTTCGTTTGAAAACCGAGCTAATGTTTTCACTTTGTCGTCTGTCTGTCTGTCTCTCTGTTAACTGTTGTCTGTCCATCTGTCTTTTCACCTCTCTGTGCATCTTTCTGTTAACTGTTGTCTGTCCACCTGTCTTTCCGCCTTCTGTCCGTCTCTCTGTTAACTGTTGTCTGTCCACCTGTCTGTCCATCTCTCTGTTAACTGTTGTCTGTCCACCTGTCTGTCCATCTCTCTGTTAACTGTTGTCTGTCCACCTGTCTTTCCACCTGTCTTAACTGTTGTCTGTCCACCTGTCTTTCCACCTGTCTGTTAACTGTTGTCTGTCCACCTGTCTTTCCACCTGTCTGTTAACTGTTGTCTGTCCACCTGTCTGTCCATCTCTCTGTTAACTGTTGTCTGTCCACCTGTCTGTCCATCTCTCTGTTAACTGTTGTCTGTCCACCTGTCTGTCCATCTCTCTGTTGTCTGTCTACCTGTCTGTCCACCTGTCTGTCCATCTATCTGTTGTCTGTCTACCTGTCTTTCCACCTGTCTGTTAACTGTTGTCTGTCCACCTGTCTGTAAATTGTTGTCTGTCCACCTGTCTTTCCACCTTCTGGTCCGTCTCTCTGTTAACTGTTGTCTGTCCACCTGTCTGTCCATCTCTCTGTTAACTGTTGTCTGTCTGTCTCTCTGTTAACTGTTGTCTGTCCACCTGTCTGTTAACTGTTGTCTGTCCACCTGTCTTTCCACCTTCGGTCCGTCTCTCTGTTAACTGTTGTCTGTCCACCTGTCTGTCCGTCTCTCTGTTAACTGTTGTCTGTCCACCTGTCTTTCCACCTGTCTGTTAACTTGTCTGTCCACCTGTTCTTCCACCTGTCTGTAAACTGTTGTCTGTCCACCTGTCTGTCCTCTCTGTTAACTGTTGTCTGTCCATCTCTCTGTTAACTGTTGTCTGTCCACCTGTCTGTTAACTGTTGTCTGTCCACCTGTCTTTCCACTTATCTGTCCATCTCTCTGTTAATTGTTGTCTGTCCACCTGTCTGTCCGTCTCTCTGTTAACTTCTCTGTCCATCTATCTTTCCACCTGTCTGTCCATCTCTCTGTTAATTGTCTGTTGTTAACTGTTGTTTGTCCACCTGTCTGTCTGTCTCTCTGTTAACTTGTCTGTCCATCTGTCTTTCCACCTGTCTGTCCATCTCTCTGTTAATTGTTGTCTGTCTACCTGTCTTTCCACCTGTCTGTCCGTCTCTCTGTAAACTGTTGTCTGCCCACCTGTCTTTCCACCTTCTGTCCGTTTCTCTGTTAACTTTGTCTGTCCACCTGTCTATCCATCTCTGTTAACTGTTGTCTGTCCGTCTCTCTGTTAACTGTTGTCTGTCCACCTGTCTTTCCACCTTCTGTCCGTCTCTCTGTTAACTGTTGTCTGTCCACCTGTCTGTCCATCTCTCTGTTAACTGTTGTCTGTCCATCTGTCTTTCCACCTGTCTGTCCGTCTCTCTGTTAACTTGTCTGTCCATCTGTCTTTCCACTTGTCTGTCCGTCTCTCTGTTAACTTGTCTGTCCATCTGTCTTTCCACCTGTCTGTCCGTCTCTCTGTTGTCGTTAACTGTTGTCTGTCCACCTGTCTGTCTGTCTCTCTGTTAACTTGTCTGTCCATCTGTCTTTCCACCTGTCTGTCCATCTCTCTGTTAATTGTTGTCTGTCTACCTGTCTTTCCACCTGTCTCTCCGTCTCTCTGTAAACTGTTGTCTGCCCACCTGTCTTTCCACCTTCTGTCCGTTTCTCTGTTAACTTTGTCTGTCCACCTGTCTATCCATCTCTGTTAACTGTTGTCTGTCCGTCTCTCTGTTAACTGTTGTCTGTCCACCTGTCTTTCCACCTTCTGTCCGTCTCTCTGTTAACTGTTGTCTGTCCACCTGTCTGTCCATCTCTCTGTTAACTGTTGTCTGTCCATCTGTCTTTCCACCTGTCTGTCCGTCTCTCTGTTAACTTGTCTGTCCATCTGCCTTTCCACTTGTCTGTCCGTCTCTCTGTTAACTTGTCTGTCCATCTGTCTTTCCACCTGTCTGTCCGTCTCTCTGTTGTCGTTAACTGTTGTCTGTCCACCTGTCTGTCTGTCTCTCTGTTAACTTGTCTGTCCATCTGTCTTTCCACCTGTCTGTCCATCTCTCTGTTAATTGTTGTCTGTCTACCTGTCTTTCCACCTGTCTGTCCGTCTCTCTGTTAACTGTTGTCTGTCCATCTGCCTGTCCACCTGTCTGCCCGTCTATAGACAATTAACTTTCTTACTCTTAGAGCTAAACGAAAAATTCTTTTTGGGTTTTTTAAGATGTCAAAAAAATATTGCGATTCGCAGTTCTTAAAAATTTTAATAGCTTTAATAACTCCCTCTAGCGGTGGAAAAAGATGGAAAATCCTAAAATTTCAAACGAATATTGCAAACTATTTACACTGGAAATATGAAATTTTGGTAGTAAAGTGTTATGGTTAGAAAGTTTGCAATGGCAACAAGGCTTTGCCTTCTTACCCAAAAGGGGGGAGGGGGTGGCGAAAATGAAACTTTTTCTATTTTAAGAGAGAAACGAAACAGTCTATTTTTTTGTTTTGTTTTGCAGGCACTAACAAAATATTAATATTTACATTTTTCGAATCCCCATTACCCATTAGTCGGAGAGTGCTAAAGATGGTAAATAAAACTCCAAAGGCGGCCTCTAGCGGCAGAAAAAACCTGCAAAATACCAAATCTTTAAATGAATATTGCAAATGATCTATTTTTGCTAGAAATTTATGTTTGTGGTCATAGAGTATAATTGTCAAGTTGTTTACACCAATAGTAATGATTTGTAGTGGTTAGCACGCTTGGCTACTGATCTACGGGACCTGGGTTCGAGCCCTGGGTAAGGCATGGATGTGTTTGCTGTTTTTCTGCTGAGGTCCTGCCATCCTCTCAGACCTTCTACACTGGCATATAAACTGACAGGCTCCTGTCAGACCTCTGTGGCAAGCAGCTGCTTGAGGGGTAGTTATTATTACACGTTGGTAAAATTTTATTTTCTCAATTATTGAGTAGTTTATTTTCTTAATTATAGAGTAGTTCGAGTTTCCACTGTCAGAGGGTACTGAGTGTGGAAAATAACTAGAAGATTCCCTTTTGCGCATATGGGAATCACATTCTCAAAGAGGGCGGGGGTGGCTCAGTCGGTAGCGCGCCAGGCTCATAATCTGTAGTTCCCACGTTCGAGTCCCAGCTGGGTCAGCGTTCAGATTTATCTCCGCAAAAACTCCCCGCCCTGCCCACGGTCAGTAGGGGACACCGATGGGCTTGGAAATGCGGCCGTCCGTCGGATGGGACGTTAAGCCATGGCCCCGTGTGCGGGAGAGCCATACCCTGTGCACATTAAAGAACACGCTGGATGGCCTTGACGGGAGACTACCATCTGTCTCCCAACAGCTGTTCCGGTGGGTCCCCTCCACCAACCTTCTCTGAGCCTTCAGGGTCCTTGTGACCTGACCATTTAGACCATTGTGCACAAGAAAAGTGCCTCTCAGATGTAAAACAATCCAACGTTAAAGAACACGCTGGATGGCCTTGACGGGAGACTACCATCTGTCTCCCAACAGCTGTTCCATTGGGTCCCCTCCCCCAACCTTCTCTGAGCCTTCGGGGTCCTTTTGACCTGGTCATTTAGCCCATGGTGTGCAAAAAATTGCCGCTCAGAGGTAAAACAACCCAACCGAACTCATTTTCAAAGAGAATGACGTTCTTCCTTTGCCTGCATTTTCACTCCTTAAAGGTTTTAATTATGGATGTTCGTATTAATCTTCTGCTGAGGTTCTGCCCTCCTCCACTAAGCAGGATAAACTGACAAAGTCCTGTCTGACCTACGTACAAGAAGCTGCTTGAGGGGTTATTTATTATTTAATATATGATGGGGGGAATGCACATAGCACTACTTTATTAGTAATTATAAAACATAAAAAGTAATCATATGGTATACCAGACAAGTTAGTTAACATAATGAAAGCTCCCTATAATAATATTCAGTCGTATGTGAGAGTTGGTAAGGCTTGTAGCAATTGGTTTAGCATTACTTCTGGTGTTCGACAAGGGTGCATTTTGTCTCCTTTTCTCTTTAGTTTGGTTGTTGATTATGTTATGCGAAATTCACTTCGAGGGAAATATTTTGGCCTGAAATGGACTGGAGATATGAAAATTTCTGATTTAGATTATGCTGATGATTCAGCCCTTTTGGCAAATGATGTTGATGAGATGAACTCTTTCATTCGAGCTGTTGATGAGACTGGTAGTAGAGTAGGTTTGGTTATAAACAGAGAGAAAACTAAAGTGATGAAAATTGGTCAGGCAGGCTGTGATTCAGTTAATCTGAATGGTTGCAGTCTTGAACAGGTGTCACAGTTCAATTACATTGGGAGCTAGGTAACAGATACTGGGAGGGGGGGCTCAGTCGGTAGCGCGCCAGGCTCATAATCTGTAGTTCCCAGGTTCGAGTCCCAGCTGGGTCAGCATTGAGATTTATCTCCGCAAAATTCCCTGCCTTGCCCACGGTCAGTAGGGGACACCGATGGGCTTGGAAAGGCCGCCGTCCGTCGGATAGCGGCCTTCCAACGGACGGCGGCCTTTCCAAGCCCATCGGTGTCCGTGTGCGGGAGAGCCATACCTGTGCACGTTAAAGAACATGCTGGATGGCCTTGACGGGAGGCTACCATCTGCCTCCCAACAGCTGCTCCAGTGGGTCCCCTCCCCCAACCTTCTCTGAGCCTTCGGGGTCCATGTGACCTGGCCATTTAGCCCATGGTGTGCAAAAAAGTGGGCCGCTCAGAGGTAAAACAACACAACACAGAACACAAAGTAACAGATACTGGTGATGTGCGGCATGAGATTAACAGACGAATAGGGATTGCTGCCGGGACTTTTAAGAATCTATGGAGAGTGTGGAGAAATAGGCGTATACACCTAAAGACTAAAATTAGACTGTATAATAGTTTGGTTCTTTCTAGGATTAGTTATGGTAGTGAAACTTGGACACTTTGTAAACAAGATAACAGGAAACTAGATGCTTTTCATTCAGATGCTTACGCAGTATCTTGGGTATTAGGTGGTTTAACTTTGTAACTAATGATGAGGTTAGGCAAAGGAGTTTGCAACCTCCTTTAAGCAGCATATTGTGCAGAGAGAGACTCCGGTGGTTTGGCCATGTTGCCCGTATGGATAATTATAGATTGGCGAATAGGGTTATGAACAGTGTGCCTAGAGGCATCAGAAGGAGGGGGAGACCTAGGATGCGGTGGGCAGACAATGTCAAACAGGACCTTGTTAGAATTGGTGTGCAGTGGTGAGATGCAGCAGATGTAGCTCAGGACAGATATGCTTGGAGAATTAAACTGCACAGTCTGGTGTACGTCCGTAGTAGCCCATGGATGTTTGAGGAGGAGGAGGAGTATTTGTCTTTTAGTTCTTAAATTTAAAAAGTTGTTTTTCTCTCTGTCCTCTGAAAATAGTGGGCAGATCATTGCTGTCAGTGGAATTTCTACCATAACACAACTTTACCCACCGAAATTTTTACCATAAACAAATCACTTGAAACATTCGTTAAAAGTTTTGCAGTTTCAATATTTAGTGATCTCTAATGATACAATTTAAAACTACCTTTCAAAATGCGAATTACATTTTATTAGTAAGCAACAAAAAAAGAGAGTAAAAATTATCTCTTAAAACTTTTCCATTTCTTGCCTACCTTGGGCTTACGGTCAACTCATTGTTGTGAGTGGAATTTTCAAGACTGTCGCATTCCACGATGAAAATTTCAAATTTCTAGGTAACGACATCGTTTGCAACATTCCTTTTTTGGGGGGGATTAGCCTTTTTTGGGGTTTTAGGGATTTTTAGATTTTTTTCGAACCTCAGAGGGCGCAATAATAGGTTTTGAGAAATTTTCAAAATGCAAATTCTAACTCATGAAATGATATTTTATCAATAACTGTCGAACCCAAAATGAATTTTAATTTATCTCTAAAAACATACACTTTTCTGTTAAAAAAAACAAAGTTGCATTCACCTCCCCCTCCCCCTCCTTGGTCTGAAGGGTCAAGTGATTATTGCCAATGGTAACTTCGTAACCTTCACATTTCAACATCAAAATTTCAAACTTCTAACATACCTACATCATTTCGAATATTCGTTCGATATTTTGGAATTTTCAAAATTTTCCACCGTTAGAGGGCGCAGTTATAACTTTTGGAAGATTCAAAAATGCAAATCGTAATATATCATTAATACCTATCTAATACAAAAAGAATTATTTATCTGCATAAACAAAAAAGTTAGATGTCTACAGGCAGACAGACAAAAAAAATTTAAAATTTCGCTTTGTTAAAAAAAAAAGCCCTAAAATTTATTTTTCCTTATTTTTTAGCAGTTTTCTAAAGTACTTCCAATCATGAACACTGAAATCTGTATGAAATATTACCCTCCCCTTTTCCGGAATCCATAAGTACCTTTCAATACCATTCAGCTATGCACACTAAACAATTCTAGCGACTACCAAACATGGCGTCCAATTTTGAAATGGCCAACCTCTACCTATATAGGGCCTCTATTAGTGTACAATTTTCAGTCATATCGTAATTCGAATATTAGATTAAAGTTTACCAAAACTTACCCATTTTTTATGGTATCACCTAGTTCAAATCGTTATAGAGCCACATAGAGTTTAATCAGGGGCGTAGCGAAGGAATATGTTTGAGGGGGAGGGAGTCCAAAATTTTCCAACTCGAGCAAAATTTTGACAAAGTTTGCCAACTGAGCAAACTTGCTTAGAGTTTTTGCTCCGTGGGAGGGGGAGGCCAATTGTTATGTCTCTCTCCTCCATTTTGCCATTTGACTTCCAATTCGGCCAACTAGCCATAATTTTTCTCAGAAATACTTCCAATATTTACATTTCGTCTGAACTGTAGGAAATCAGTATGAAGTTTTGCCTTGATTTGGTCAAATCTTCATAATTTCACGAAACTAATCCCAATCTTTACATCTCTCCTAAATTTGCCAAATCACTTCAAACTTTCAAACTCCCCAATTTTTTTTTTTTTGAAAATTAAGGGGAATTGTCAAAATCGAGGCAAATTTGCAAATCTAAGGCAGTTTGGAAAATGGAGAGACGGCAAAAATTAGAGCAGTTGGCAAAATTCGAAGCCACTTAGTAAAAACAGGTGAGTTGGCAAAATCTTAGGGAGTTGGCAAAATTCGGAGTGACTTGGCAAAATCTTGGGGAGTTCGCAAAATTCGGAGTGACTTCCTAAAATCTTGGGGAGTTTGCAAAATTCGGAGTAACTTGACAAAATCTTGGGGAGTTGCCATACTTCAGGTGAGATGTAAAATTTAGGATTTTTTTCTGTAAAATTATGGCGAGTTGGCAAAATCTAGGAGAGTTGGCAAAAACTAGGGGCAGTTGACAAAATTCGAAGTGACTTGGAAAAATCGTTGGGAGTTTGCAAAATTCAGGTGAGATGTGAAAATTTGGAATTTTTTTCTGTAAAATTATAGCGAATTGACAAAAATTAGGTGCAGTTGACAAAATTCGCAGTGACTTGGCAAAATCGTTGACAGTTAACAAAATTCAGGTGAGATGTAAAATTTGCAATCTTTTTTCTCTAAAATTATGGCGTGTTGGAAAAATCGGGGCAGCTTCACAATATCTAGGAGAGTTGGAAAATCTTGGGGGAGTTGGCAAAATTCTAATCCACTTGGTAAAATACGGGTGATTTTTGAAAATTGGGATTGTTTTTGTTAAATTAAGGACAGTTAATAAAATCGAGAAAACTTTGTAAAATCTAGGGAAGTTGGCAAAACGAAACCACTTGGTAAAGTGCAGGTGAGTTGTAAAAATTGGGATTGGTTTTGTTGATTGCATTGGGACTGGCAAAATCTAGGGGAGTTGGCAAAATTCGAAGCCACTTGGTAAAATACGGGTGATTTTTGAAAATTGGGATTGTTTTTGTTAAATTAAGGACAGTTGATAAAATCGAGAAAACTTTGTAAAATCTAGGGAAGTTGGTAAAACTGGAAACCACTTGGTAAAGTGCAGGTGAGTTGTAAAAATTGGGACTGGCAAAATCTAGGGGAGTTGGCAAAATTCGAAGCCACTTGGTAAAATACAGGGGAGTTGCGAAAATTGTGCTTTTCTTGTGCAATTAAGGAGAGTTGATGAAATTCGAAGTGGCTTGGCAAATTCAGGGAATATATAAAAAGTGCGATTTTTTCTGTAAAAGTACGGCGAGTTGGCAAAATCTAGAGTAGGTGGTAAAAATCGAATGCACTTGGTAAAATATAGGCGAGTTGTGAAAATTGAGATTTGTTTTGTGAAATGAAGGACTGTTGGATAAATTGAGGAAACTTAACAGAATGTAGGGCAGTTGGCAAAATTCGAATCCACTTGCAAAATACGGGCGAGTTGTGATAATTGGGATTGGGTTTGTGAAATTCAGGATAGTTGACTAAAATCGAAGAACGAATTTCACCTCCACATCTCACCTGAATTTCGACAACTTCCTACGATTTTGCCAACTCGCCATAGTTTTACAGAAAAAAATCCTAATTTTTACATCTCACCTGAATTTTGCCAACTCCCCACGATTTTGCAAAGTCACTCCGAATTTTGTCAACTCCCCAAGATTTTGCCAAGATTTGTCCCGATTTTGCCAACTCCCCAAGATTTTGACAAGATTTTTCCCGATTTTGCCAACTCCCCAAGATTTTATCAAGTGACTCCGAATTTTGCAAACTCCCTAAGATTTTGCCAACTCGCCTGTTTTTACAAAGTGGCTTCGAGTTTTGCCAACTGCTCTAAATTTTGCCGTCTCTCCATTTTCCAAACTGCCTTAGATTTGCCAAGTTGCCTCGATTTTGACAACTCCCCTTAATTTTCCAAAAAATAAAATTGCAAATTTTCACAACTCATCTAGGTTTTACGAAGTCGCTTCAAATTTTGCCAACTCCGAGTTACTTTGGGGGTGGGGACCCCCATCCCCCCATGGCTACGCCCCTGAGTTTAATTCGTCATCACACTAGAATATTATTTCGTCCTAAAATAGGTTCATATCAAACCAACAAACACTACCTCTTTGAAGACAATATTTCAGAAAATGATATGTGACGTAACAAACTTCTCTCAAATTTTTCACATGAAGCTTTTCTAACGTTTCAATCGTCCAGAACCCGAACGCCCTCTAGTAACTGAAAGAGCGAAGTTGCATTTATGAGGAAATCTATATTATTCTTCCACATTAGGAGGGAAGTTTCCTTGCTCATTTCATATCCCACTCTTTCGGTATCCTTTTCCTAAGTTTCAAAATCCTTCCAATTGCTGCACACTGCATTTAAAAGTTTCTAGGAATCGAGAAAATTTTTTTAATGATTTCATTGAAGGTGCACAAAAAAAGAGCATTAATGAGGGTCTTAGACACAGAGCAATATACGGGTACTAGAGACGGCATCTGCTCTGATTGACGGGGCAGCCAAGGAGCCATGTTAAGCGGGTCAAGAACGGAAAAAATGCTGTAGCTTTACACAGAGTTTAAAGGCAATATAGGTGGCGCAGGAAATCAATAGACGCGTACATTAATGCACACTGCAACTTTTTTAGAAGTAGCATTAGAAACCAATATATTACAGTACTTAAATATTTGTCCGTTTTCAGAAATAGCTATTTTTCCTTATTTTTTAATAATAGCAAATCATTAAGCTAACGATAAAAACGCATCTATATGGAAAGCAGTGTTATGAAAATTTGTACTTACATCGGTTTGAATCATCTTTGTGGCTCTGTGGGAGTAACATACTGCTTTCGATCATGATTAAACCGGTTTCAAGAGTCTGGAAGAGGAGAGGCCTCTAGTGCCAGCTGATTAGGAATGGCCTGCTAATTTAAACATTATATTACCAAAGAATTAAAAAATGGAATGGGTAATAAATTTCGAAATTTTTTTAAGTGTTTTTGTTAGAGAAATTTCTTTTTTTTTTCTTCAGGGCTCGGGTAATATATAAATGTTTTTTCTAAAGTGGATCAGCAGATCCAGCTTTAGATTTCAGCTAAATCTATGCAGAGCTTGCTTACGGAGACATCCGATGGCACAGCTCCTACTTCATTCCCAGTGCAGCAAAGGTGACAAATTTTTTTCAACCAAGTGCTCTGAAACTCTTATGAAACGAGTAAGCGCTCAAAAATGGTTTAAAGTTAATAATATCAATACATATATATGAATTACATTACAATATACCGGAACTTTAAAATGCAAAGTCATTCTTGCCTGTTTTATGGAACAAAATATTTCGAATTTATTTTATAATTTCGAAATGAAATGAAGAAAACAAGCTTTACATCAAATTTTCGAGAAGTAAACACTCCGCTCCATAAAAAGAAAGAACAGCCAAAACATTAGTTCTGTTAATAGAAGACCTTTAACCACGGAGGTATGAATGAGAGGATATGCCCTAACACGCTTTCGCTATCGAAGGTTATGATGCTCACGCAGCAGGGCGGTCGCCATGTTGTTGCTTCCAAAACAAACCGTCTGCCGCTGCAATCAAGCCTACTTTTCACGTGCTATACTCAGTTTCACTGAGCGTTATATACGGGAAGATTATTTTTTTACGACTAAGAGAAAGCCCATTTAAACTCTTTGGAATTTATATTGCTTTTTTTTTAATGTAATGAATATTTCCATACAGAATTACTGTGTAGCAGAACTATTTATGTATTTCGTTGAATACGACAATAACAAACAATTGCAAGATTTTGAAAGTTTATTTACACTGCACTGATAATAGTAGAAAACATTTTATGGATAAAACAATAAACATTATATGCAATAGCAGCATTTAAACTGCAAAAAACACATTTGTGAGTTCAGAAGATAGCTGTTTTACGTTAAAAAAATATTCATTCCACAAAAATAAAAAATATTTGCTTAACGAAACAAAGTCAACAGTGTAGGAGTCAGAATGGCAGTTTTTAAAAAAACTTTAAACTTTGGTGGAGAAATCATGTATAATACACCTACATTAAAATGCTTTCCAGTGATTTCTCACAATAGTAAAGATTCAACTCCAAAATTATGTTAATAATTTATGACACCAACTATTAAGACAATTATGAGTGTACTGAATTTTCATTTTAAATGCATAAGCCTATTTTTATTGAATTTGTTATTAAATCTCCCAAAATTTGTCAACTTAAAAACCTTATTCATAAACTGTTTTAAATAAAAAAAAATCCAAAACTTAATTAAAATAAAAGTACAGTCAATTTAAATACAAATTTCATTCCGAATATAAATAATCAGACCGTTTTCTCTATGGGTTTTGAAAGTACTATATTCTGCAATTCCAGATTGAAATGGAAATATCTTTAATTCTAATATTTACTTTATGCTAAAATTAATATAGAAATATCATATACACATTACTAATGAACAAATATTTTTATTATTACACAAAAATATATACTGGGATGTTATTTAAACATAAACATCAGTTGAGGAAAAAAATTCATTTCGCACATAAAGCCTCATTAAATTTAAATCCAAAAAAAATACTTTCATAAGCAGTAAATGTGTTTATGTGCAGTGGGGTTCTGAATTTTAAATTTGCATACTTTATTACTTTTCATATATTAAATTACACCTCATACCTTAAATGATTCTCAGTCAACACGATATTTTGGGATTTATGTAGTTTGAACTAACCAAAGATGATGCTAGGCAGAAATTCCTTAAAGTAGCAGTGTACAAGAGATTGGTCATTTGTTCAGCTATGTTGCCCACATACATAACTGTAGATTTGCATATAGGATAATGAAGTGTACCTAAATACGTTAGATTACAATGAGGTGGGCAGTTTCAAACTAACCTCACTAAAATTAATCTGCAGTGGCCAAATGATATTTGGAAGACTAAATAACACTCTTCAAATACACAATTGAAAAACCTTCTTGCTCAGAAATTAACATAAATTAAAATTCTTTGTCATTGAGCAATAAATTTTTTAAGTTTTTGATTCAAATTAATTGCATGTTAAAAGGTTTTAGGAGAAAACTCGGAAGCTTTTCAGCGCAAGGACAGTACTCCTTCTTCAGTGAAGTGACACTATGTGAAAAGGTGAAAGAAGATGGACACTGTGAGTCACAGAGACTTCATCAGTTGAAATGGACACTATGAGAATACCTTATGTGACTGAAGTAGACACCACAGTGTCATCTCACTGAAATAGCACACATATATTTGGGTTTTCCTTTGGTGTATAAGAAAATGGTTCTGAAGTTGAAATTTGCATGCAAATTTTCTTTTACGTATATCACATACATATGGGCTTTCTCCGTGTTTGTTAGAAAATGGTTCTGAAGTTCATATTTGCATGTGGCAGGGGTGGCTCAGTCGGTAGCAGGCCAGGCTCATAATCTGTAGTTCGCAGGTTTGAGTCCCAGCTGGGTCAATGTTGAGATTTTTCTCTGCAAAATTCCTCGCCCTGCCCACGGTCAGTAGGGGACAAAGATGGGCTTGGAAAGGCTGACTTCCATTAGACGGGATGTTAAGCCATGGCTAAATGTGCGGGAGAGTCATAACCTGTGCACGTTAAAGAACATGCAGAATGGCCTTCATGGGAGGCTACCATCTGTCTCCCAACAGCTGTTCTAGTGGGTCTCCTCCTCCAACTTTCTCTGAGCTTTCAGAGACCATGTGGCCTGGCCATTTAGCACATGGTGTGCAAATATGTGCCGCTCAGAGGTAAAACAACCCAACCCAAATCATATTTGCATGCAAATTTCTTATTACATATTTCAAATACATGCAGTTTTACCCCTGTATGGGTCAGACAATGAACCTTATGATTAGATTTCAGTGCAAATTGCTTATTGCATATTTCACACATAAGCAGTTTTCTCCCTGTGTGTGTGAGAACATAGCACCTAAGGGTAGATCTCAGTGCCAATTTCTTATTATATATTTCACATAATTGTGGTTTTACCCCTGTGTGGGTCAGACAATGAGCCACAAGAATAGCCTTTGCAGCAAATTGCTTATTACATATCTCACATATATGCAGTTCTCTCCCTGTGTGTCAGAAAATGCTTCCTAAAAGTAGAATTTAGTGCAAATTTCTTTTGCATATTTAATATACATGCAGTTTCTGCCCTGTATGCGTCATAAAATGCTCCCGAAGATGAGATTTAAGTATACATTTCCTATTACATACTTCACATACATGCGCTTTTTCCCGTGTGTCAGAAAATGTCTCCTAAGACTAGACATCTCTCCAAATTTCTTACTACATATTTCACATACATGTAGCTTTTCTCCTGTGTGTCAGAACATGTTTCCTAAGGGAAGATTTCAGTGCAAATTCTTATTACATATTTCCCATACTTTTGGTTTTTCTCCTGTGTGTGTCAGAAAATGATCCCTAAGATGAGACATCTGTCCAAATTTCTTCTTACATATTTCCCATACTTGTGGTTTTTCTCCTGTGTGTGTCAGAAAATGATACCTACGATGAGACATCTGTCCAAATTTCTTATTACATATTTCACATACATGTGGTTTTTCCCCTGTGTCTCAGAACATGCTTCCTAAATGTAGATTTCAGTGCAAATTTCTTATTACATATTTTACATTCATGCGATTTTTCCCCTATGTGTGTCAAAAAATGTTACCTAAGATTTGTAATCTGTGCAAATTTCTTATTGCATATTTCACATTCATGTGGTTTTTCCCCTGTGTGTCAGAAAATGCTTTCTAAGACTAGACATCTCTCGAAATTTCTTATTGCATATTTCACATTCATGTGGTTATTCCCCTGTGTGTGTCATAACATGGGTTTTAAGGGTAGACTTCAGTGCAAATTTCTTATTGCATATTACACATACATGCAGTTTTTCCCCTGTGTGTTAGAAAATGCCTTCTAAGATCACACATCCGTCCAAATTTCTTATTACATATTTCACATTCATGCGGTTTTTCCCCTGTGTGTGTTACAAAATGCCTTCTGAGATAACACATCCGTCCAAATTTCTTATTACATACATCACATACATGTGGTTTTTCTCCTGTGTGTGTCAGAAAATGCACCTTAAGTTGAGACATCTTTGAAAATTCCTCATTACATACTTGACATACATGTGGTTTTTCTCCTGTATGTGTCAGAAAATGCACCTTAAGTTGAGACATCTTTGCAAATTCCTTATTGCATATTTCACATACATGTGATTTTCCCCCTGTATGTGTCAGAACATGATCCCTAAAATGAGACATCTGTCGAAATTTCTTATTGCATATTTCACATTCATGTGGTTTTTCCCCTGTGTGTGTCAGAACATGCTTTCTAAGGGTAGATTTCAGTGCAAATTTCTTACTACATACTTCACATACATGTGGTTTTTCTCCTGTGTGTGTCAGAAAATGCACCTTAAGTTGACACATCTTTGCAAATTTCTTATTGCATATTTCACATATATGCGATTTTTCCCCTGTATGTGTCAGAACATGATCCCTAAGATGAGACATCAGTCCAAATTTCTTATTACATATTTCACATACATGTGGTTTTTCCCCTGTGTGTGTGTCAGAACATGGGTTTTAAGGGTAGACTTCAGTGCACATTTCTTATTGCATATTACACATACATGCAGTTTTTCCCCTGTGTGTGTCAGAAAATGACTTCTAAGATAACACATCCGTCCAAATTTCTTATTACATATTTCACATTCATGTGGTTTTTTCCCCTGTGTGTGTTAGAAAATGCCTTCTAAGATAACACATCCGTCCCAATTTCTTATTACATATTTCACATACATGTGGTTTTTCCCCTGTGTGTGTCAGAACATGGGTTTTAAGGGTAGAGTTCAGTGCAAATTTCTTATTGCATATTACACATACATGCGGTTTTTCTCCTGTGTGTGTCAGAAAATGCCACCTAAGGGTAGCCTTCAGTCTAAATTTCTTATTACATACTTCACATACATGTGGTTTTTCTCCTGTGTGTGTCAGAAAATGCACCTTAAGTTGAGACATCTTTGAAAATTCCTTATTACATACTTGACATACATGTGGTTTTTCTCCTGTATGTGTCAGAAAATGCACCTTAAGTTGAGACATCTTTGCAAATTTCTTATTGCATATTTCACATACATGCGATTTTTCCCCTGTATGTGTCAGAACATGATCCCTAAGATGAGACATCTGCCCAAATTTCTTATTACATATTTCACATATATGCGATTTTTCCCCTGTGTGTCAGAAAATGCATTCTAAGATGCGACAAGTGTCCAAATTTCTTATTACATATTTCACATACATGTGATTTTTCCCCTGTATGTATCAGAAAATGCTTAATAAGGTTAGACAACTATGCAAATTTCTTATTACATATTTGACATACATGTGGCATTTCCTCTGTTGTCCTATGTTTAATAAAGTAACACCTAGAATCAGACTTCTCTGATGATTCCTTTTTACTCATTTTTGAGAAGTGCTCATTCTTTCCTGGGTGATTCAGAAAGTAGTCCTTAAATCTGCATATGAAATTTCTTGTTATATATTTCAGGGATATGTGGCTTCTCTTCTGTGTCTGTTCGATAATGAAATTTCAACCATCCTTTACTTGAAAATCTATGTTTACACATTTAAAATATGTGGTTTTTCATTTTTGCATATCACATTATGAACCTTAAGATACGGTGTTTCAGCAAATTCCTAGTTATGTATTTCACACTCACGAAGCTTCTCTATCGTATGTGCCAAATAATGATTATTTAGGTGAGCTTTTTGTGTAAATTCTTCACTACATATTTAAGAGATGTGTCTTTTCTTCTTTGCAACAGGTAATAGACCATAAATGAGCTTTGTTCACTAATATTTTTTATATAGAGCGCAGAGTTTTTTTTCTTTTGTGCTATTGAAAATGGTATTCAGGATTCTGCTTTGTTATAAATGAATTTTTGCAATTTTCACATATATGAGGCCTGTATTCTGTGTGAGTAAAATAAAAAATATCACAGGCTTTGTTTCAAAATTTCTGTTTTATACTTCACTGATATATGTCCTCTTTTGTGTGCGAAATAAAAGATTTTTAGCAAAGTTTGCTATACCCAATTTTTGTACTGCTTTACTTGCGCATGTAAATGTTATTGGATTCTGAGATCTGGTTGTCTTTTGTATTGTGTTTGTAAAATACTGACATTAGAGCAGAAGCTTGGTTTTGAAATTTTCATTGCATATTTCAGCGATATGACTTTCCTATATATTAGAATATAGGTGCTGTTCAATCAATATTCTCTATAACATAATATGACATGGTAAAATTTCTGCATATTATCTCAGAAATGCTCTTCATATCTTTTCTTCTGGAAAAACTTCCTACACACAAGAGAGTTTGTTCTGGTCACAGTAATAGTTTCAACTCTGATTTCAATTCTTCTAATTTCTCACAAATATAAAGCATTTCTTTGCCTTCTTTTAAGTCCTTTATGACAAAAAAGAAATATTATTTTTTTTGTTCCACCTAAAGCAAATTAGATTTTAATTTATTCAATGTCGTTTTCACAATATTTTAGGCACATCTTTTAGTGTTGAAAACATGACACATATTTTGTCAATTTGCCAAAATATGTTCCATTTCAATGAATAATGAGGCATATATATTTTTGTGCAAGGAAAATATAAATGTGTAAACACTTAGAATTTATTCTTTTGAAGTATTGAATTTTGAACAGTAGATTAGTGTCAACCAAATGTTTAAATGAATTTTTTTCAACTTCTCTAATTTTCTGCTTTCTATCAGTGTTCATTTACTATGTATCTTTATTTCAAGCTTCTTAGTTTTAAGTACTTGGCTATATATACCTAGAAATGAAATAACGTAATCAGACAGATGAATAAGCAAAATATATACAATGAACAAAATTAAAACAAAGAGGATGAAACTGTTTAATAATTCATTAGTGGCAGATTTCGAGCCAGGCTGGCAATCTGCCATTTCCAGTCTCTAGTCGCTGCTGTACAAACATTTAGATTCTCCCTCCCCCCTCTTACCCTGCTGTGGTGAGGAAGCAGAGAGTGATGGAGTTGGAAAGTCCGTAGCTGTCTTCTTTCTTTGATCGAATATGCCACCATAACACCATCTAGAGTGAGAGGTTGTCAACGAATGTTAGCTAATAGTCATCAAGAAAACTGTATCCTTAAAATGTCACTGTGAAAAAAAGGTTCTGAAAGTAGCTAGAATAAAAAAATTAAAAATATTCTTAAAGAGTCACTAGAAAAAAAATTATATTCGTAAATAGCCACTAGAATGAACTACATTATTAAAAGCTAGGAGAAAAACAAACCTATATCTTTAAAGAGCCCGTGGCATAAAATTTACATTCTTAAGAAGCCTCTAGATAGCAATCTATATCGTTAAAGAGCCAATAAAAAAAGAAAAATATTCTTAAGTAGGAAAACGAATATCGCCTGTGGCACATATGAGAATCTCATTTTCAAAGAGAATGAAGTTTTTCCTAATGTTTCATTCCTTAAAAGTTTTAATTTTAGCAAGATAAATGATGGGGAAAATGCAAATAGTATTTTATTAGTAAGTATACAACATAAATGAATTTGCTTTTTAATTCCTAAATTGAAGTAGTTTCATTTTCCACACACCTCTCACAAAAGTGGGTATATTATTGCTGTCAGTGGAATATCCTTCAAAAGATACAAGAAATTTTTGAAATTTTGGTTCTGTACATATTATTTGTAAAACTCATTACAGTTGTGATTTTCATTTTTAGTAATCTGTAAAGATATTATATTGAAATTACTAAATATTCGAAAAATGCAAATTACACACCCTATTTCGTTAGTACCAATCACACTAAATGTTTTGCAATTATCAGTTTCATTGTTTCCAAAGGAAACTTCATGACGTCCAAATTCCACCATCAAAACTCCATATTTCTATTATTAATACATTGTTGCAATATTCGGGTTTGTAAAGGGTAATTAGGCAAACACTGGAAGGAGAGCTCTGTACCAATCCCCAGCGTAATGCACAGAACTGATGCACCTAATGTCCGACCTCACCTTCTAATGGTGCAGGCTGTTAGCACTTTTCGAAAGAGATATTCTCTTTTGGAAGGAAATGGAATGGGAAGGCTGCCAACTCAGTGTGGGCTACTGATCTGGTCATCCGTAGCCACTTTTTCTTTTCTTCAACCCTACTGAGGAGTGGTCAACTTCACCGGATCATGGTGCTGATCATTTGTACCCATTAGACTGGACTGGTTTATGGATTTGACCTTGATTATGGATCCTGGACTTGCTGCATTAGTGGGTCTCTCTTGAAGGAGAATCTGCTGCTATGTTATCTGTTTGTCTGTGGGTTGCCAGCCCTAAGTGAACAGAGGCATGGGATAGCTTACAAAAGCTAGTGGATAATCTTGCTCAGAGGCCATCACAGGTACCTGAACCCTCACTTAGCTAGTTGGGCATCAATTCTAAAGTGAAATAACGTGTCTCAGGCAGGCCACATGGCTCTATGAAAGCACCACTTGAAAATGTGGTGTCTGAAGTCCCTACAGGCATCAGTGACTTCAGCCTTTAGTGGAAGTGGAACAAGTCTTTGCCCCATGCCTGCGATCAGAGGGCTGTTTGATATTGTTGGCCCTACCTCTCTCAATAAATCTAGTTTCTTTAAAAATCGTGTTAATCATTTTCTACCTGCAAGTTTGTGGAATATGACGACATTACATAAAGTTTATTCTTTTGATGTCCTCACGCAGGAATTCTAGCATTAATACCTAGATATTCTAGGCTTGCAATAGAGCAGATGGATAAGTAAAGGTCAGATGATTAAAAATAACTGGAAATTTCTCTTTTCAGGCCGGGAGGATGGAAAGCATCTCCCAGGGGTAGGTTTGTTTCTCAGCAGACACGCCACTGATGCTCTTCTATTAAAATACTTCATTAATGAGAGATTTCTTACTGAAAATTTTGAAACAAAATTGAAATGCTTGAGTGTCATCTGCTGATATGCCCCCAGACAGGACTCTGATGAGAATGAGAAGGGTATATTTTACAGCCAGTTTCAACAACAACAACAATAACTTCACAGGGATTGGGACTTCCTTTTTCAGACTTTCCCATTTTCTATTTTGTTTTTTTATATGAAGATATTTTGAGTTCTGTGAAGAAAGGAGGTAATTCTCTTGTGCTAGGTCACTTCAATGCTAAATTTGGTACTAACTCTAATCTTTGAGCAGCACTTTTATGTCCCTTTGGCATTGGTAGTTCCAGTTGGCAATGGGGAATATCTCCTACAGGTAAGTAAACTTAATGGTTTGCGAATAACTAACACATACTATAAACACTGGGACATTTATAAATATACATAGAAATCACCTGATGGGTTGCACAGGAATATGATAGTTTATATTTTAATTGACAGCAAATAGGCTAGTTCAGTTAGAAATACCAGATTATATAGGGTAGCCGAAATTGGGTCGGATCATTATCTGGTCAAAAGTGTTTTGCAGCTGAAGTTTAAGCAGTAAGAAACTTTGTGCTAAGGTAAAAAAAAGGTTAGCTATAACACTGAATGCCTAAAAGATCCAGAAATATCCAAACATACCATAACAGACTACTCAGTCAATATGACAATAGTAGTTTGGTTACTGCTGAAGTTGGGAAAGAATGGGATCAGTTTAAACAGGCTTTTCTTAAAACCAATAGTACTTTTTTGGGTACAATCCTTATCCTTTTTGGGTAAAAGGGAACAGAAGAAACAAAATTATTTGACTGGTAAGGTTAGGGACCTTATTTCTGAAAGAAGGAGGTACAAGATTATTAAGAATCAACACCCTACTAATCCTAACAGAAGGCATTACTACATGCTTAATGAATGTGTAAAAGATCAGTTAAAAGCTGATATGAATCTTTGGCTTGAAAGCTTGGCTAACAAAACTGAGGAAGGAGTTAGACAGCACAACATCAGAGGGTTGTACCAGATTATAAATGTTTCAAGTGGGAAGAAACAGACAGGTACACATGGATTAAGCAATAAGCATAGCAAGGTGGTTTAAGGTGAGCATTCTGTGATGGCTAGGTGGTCTGATCATTTCAGAGATGTTCTAAATAATGTGATTATTTCTACTCCCAATGTTTCCACCAATGAGAGATGCATTGCTGGCTTGTGTTGTCATATGGCCAACCGAAATTATGATTTTTTTTTTATGATAGAAGTGTTGTTCCTAAGAATTTTACTAGACCTATTGTTGTCACCAGTTTTTTTTTGCCCAAAAAAACGATTGCAGTTGTGATAATTATACGGGAATTAGTTAATTTTCATTTTCAGGTAAAGTTCTTCGCATGATTATAATTAATAGAATTAAGAATTTTGGTTGATGGACAACTGCATGATGAACAATGAGAATTCAGAAGTGGTAGTGGTTGTATTGATCAAATATTTTCACTTATGCAGATTCTTGAGAAATGTTTAGAGTTTCAGAAACCTGAGGTTGCTAGCTTTATAGATTTCAAAATGGCTTTTGACTCTGTTGATCAACATGATTTGTGGTTGATTGTTAGATGATATGGAATACCTGATAAGTTAGTTCGTGTAATAAGAGCTCCCTATAATAACTCTGAGTTGTGTGTGAGAGTTGGTACTTGGTCCAGTGATTGTCTCCTTTTCTCATTAGTTTAGTTACTGATTATGTAATTAATATTAAATAAAGGCAAGTCCCAGTTGTACCGCAGTACATCGACTGCTCACCAACTATAGGGAGTTTGTCTGAAAATACCACTACCTTCACCAGGGCAAGACGGTGCCACAAGGACACAGCTACCCATGGCGAGCAATCCTATAGAAGGAAGGCTCATTCATCGGTCAAAACCTAAATTTAATCTGTTCCCCGGTTAGCCACAAAGATGGTATATAGAACCAAACTGACTCGGCTCCCGGGGTGGAGACTCTTAGTTTGGCTTCTCCATCGATAATTCCATTGATCAGGGAGCCCACTTCCAGTCGGGAGCCTTCAACTTCTACCTCTCCATAAAGACGATCCGCAGCCCTCCCGGGTTCGGTTGTTTTTCCTCTGAGCGGCACTTTTTTGCACATCATGGGCTAAATGGCCAGGTCACATGGACCCCGAAGGCTCAGAGAAGGTTGGGGGAGGGGACCCACTGGAACAGTTGTTGGGAGACAGATGGTAGCCTCCCGTCAAGGCCATCCAGCATGTTCTTTAACGTGCACAGGGTATGTCTCTACCGCACACGGGGCCACGGCTTAATGTCCCATCCGACGGACGGCGGCCTTTCCAAGCCCATCGGTGTCCCCTACTGACCGTGGGCAGGGAATTTTGCGGACATAAATCTCAACGCTGACCTAGCTGGGACTCGAACCTGGGAACTACAGATTACGAGCCTGGCGCGCTACCGACTGAGCCACCCCCACCCCAGCCCTCCCGGCAGGTGCATCCATAACGGAATTGCGGCAAACCTTCTCAGGTGCCAGGATGAGTCTGCCTAATCGGGCCACACCCTTTTTGTGGGCAAACGGAAGAGTAGGGCAGCCAAATCAGTTTGGCCTATTGATTTGGACTATTATAGTCACTGTTCTTTCTTTTTTCTAACCTGTTCAGGAATAATCAACCACACAGACCTGATATAATATACACCAACCAGAATGGAATAATGGCTCTGAGATTGTTCATAGATCTTGAATTTCCTGCACTGGTGGGTTCCTATTGAGGGAAAATCTTCCACTGTGTTTTCTGTTTGTTTGTGGGTTGACAGTCCCAATGAATAGATTCACATGAAACATTTTATCAGGTAGTTGATAATGTTGGTCAGAGGGCCTTCACAGGTACCTGAACTCTTGCTTCTATGGGCATCATCAAACTTTCATTCAATGAAGTCTTTCACAGTAGATTGGTTCAGCTTTTAGTAGTGGTGGAACAGGTCTTTGCCCATGCCTGCGATTAGGGGGCAGTTTGATATTATCGGCATTCCCTCTCTCAATAAACATTGTTTCTGTAAACATTCCACAACTATTTTTCACCACACACACACCACAGGTAGTAAGAATGTGAATACTATACACATAGATTATTGTCTTGATGGTTTCACACAAAAATTACGCCATTATAACTTAAATATTTTCGGCTTGAGAAAGAATGGTCAGATACCTAAAAATAAATCTTAAATTTCTCTTTCCAGTAAGGAATGATGGAAAGCATCTCTAAGTTGTAGGTTTGCTACTCAAAAGAAATGCTAGTGATGCACTTATGGGATATGAATGCATTAATGAAAGGTATCTCACAGTTAAAATTTCAAGCAAGCATTAAAAAGTGGAATGTTATCTGTTGCTATGCCCCTATTGAGAGTACTGACTAGAATTAGAAAAACAGTTTTTAGGGTCAACTTTAGGATGTTTTCAATTCTATCAAGAAAGGAGATATTTATTCCTTGTTCTAGGCGACTTCAATGCTAAAGTTGGTAACGTACCTTTGAGAAAGGCTGATAGGTGACTTGGCATTTTTAGCTGCAATGGGCAACATCTCCTACAGGTAAGTAAACATAATGGTATGAGCAAATGAACACTTTTTATAAATGCAACAACATACATAAGTACACGTGTTATTCACCAGTGGACTGCATAAGAGATAGCTTTTTTTTTTCCAGAGACACAGCATCTAGTAAAGGAGATTTTAAGTCATTCTTTTGAGAGCTTGTAGGTGAGGCATAAAATGAGTTTTCCTCCATTTCTGTGAAAATGTTTTGAAGTAATAACTATTATTTTTTTTAAAAAATCCTGGTCTCATCAGGACCTAGGTCCTACAGCACTCAACACACTTATCAGTTCAGCACCTGCATATATAGCTGAAATTCAATCTGACCATTACTTTTATTAAAAGTGTATTGCAACACTTACTGAAGAAGTGTTGTGCTAAGATTAAAAAAACTGAAGCTCTAAAAGACCCAGTAATAGCTAAAACTCATCTTGATACATTACTTACTAATTATGATGGTCATGGCTTGCTTACTATAGTTGAAGAATGGGATCATTTTACGAGGATTTTCTTGAAACTAACACTACTCTTTTGGGTAAAAAAGGAGCAGAGGGCAAAATTATTTAAGTGATAAGGTACTGGAGCTTATTTTGGAAGGAAATAACTGCAGAAAAGTCCTTAATCAATACCCTACTATTCCTAATAGAAAGTGTTACAGAGAGCTTAATAAATGTGTAAAGGATAAGGTAGCATCTGATAAGAATCTCTTGTGAGGGGACTTAACTGACATAGTTGTGGAAGCAGTTAGACAGCATAACAGTAGATAGCTGTACCACATAGTTAATGTTTTGTGTTGTTAAGATAAGGTTATTGAAGATGAGAATTCAATCATGGCTAGGTGGACTGAACATTCAGAGAAGTTCTAAACAATGTGTTTAGTTCAACTCTCATTGTTTGTAATTATGATAGATGCATTATTGGCTCTAATATCTGCCTTATATCAGAGTACGAAGTTATTTTTGCTAGTCCTAAACTTAAACTACATAAATACCCAGGGGTAGATGAAATTACTATTGAAATGCTTACAGCTGTCAATGTTTCTGTTACTATATAACTAATGGAAATTTTGAATATCTTTTATCATAAAAGCATTGTTCCTAAGGATTTTACTAGAGCAATCATTAGTACTATTTTTCTTAATTTGATCACAGTTCTTGTGATAACTATAGGGGTATCAGCCTACTTTCTGTTCCAGGTAAATTTGTTTCCATGATTTTTCTTAATAGTTTTAAGATTCTGACTGACGGGCAATTGCGTTATGAGCAATGTGGTTTCAGAAGTGGTAGGGATGTGCAGATCAGATATTTTTACTCCAGCAGATTATTAAGAAATATTTAGAGTTTTAGAACCTGTGGTTACTAGCATTGTAAATTTCAAAAAGGCTTTTGAGTCTGGTGATTGTCATCAATTGATTGTGAGATCATATGGCATACAAGTTATTTAACATAATGAAAGTTCTCTGTAATGACACTGATTCATGTGTGAGAGTTGGTAAGGCTTGTAGCAACTGGCTTAAGATTGCTACTGGTGTTCAACAAGGTGCATTTTTTATCCTTTCCTTTTTAGTTTGGTTATTGATTATGTTATGCGAAATTCATTGCAAGGGTAAGATTTTAGGGGTAAATGGTCTACATATCTGAAAATTCTGAGTTATAGTGTGCTGATGATTTGGCCCTTTTGGGAAATGATGATGAACTCTTTCATTCGAGCTGTTGATGAGAATGCTAGTAGAGTTGGTTTGGTGATAAACATAGAGAAAACTAAAGTGATGAAAATTGATCAGGCAGTCTGTGGTTCATTTAATTTGAATGGTCACACACTTGAGCAGCTGTCTCAATTAAGATTATTATTGGAGCTATACTTACTATTAAGACCTTTGAAAATCTATACAGAGTGTGGAGAAATAGGTGCATACACCTAAAGATTAAAATGAGACTATTTAAGAGGTTATTTTTTTCTAGACTTAGTTACGGTAGTGAAATTTGTATCCTTTGCAAACAAAATAACAGGAAACTCCTTTCTTTCCTCCTTTCGTTCAAAGTTCTCCAGATCTGGTGTATCAAGGTGGCCTTGGCTAGGCATCGTGCAGAGTGGGAATCTGTAGGTTTGGCCATGTTGCCTTTATGAATAACAATAGTTTAGGGAATAGTGTTAAAACCATCCTGCAGGAAATCCTATCCCTATCAACTATCTCGTCCCTATCAAAACTGAAACATATACAGGGTGAATCTGAAAAAGTGGGCAAAACTTTACGGGGTGGTAGAACGCAGCTATACGAGCAATATTCGTCATAGAATGTAGGGTCGGAATGCAAGCGGTGAGAAGTTAAAAGGTAGTTTTCCACTGTCACATTTAAAGAATGAACACAAGAAGGAGAGGAGATACTTCAGAAAACATTTTATTAACAGGAATGTAATTGAGGTACATGCTCAAAGAAATTGCTCAAAATAGCTACCGCCAGCTGTAATGCAGGCTTCACACCTGCGGGATCCACGGTAGAAATGCCGTTGGGTGCGAGTACCGACCCTTTTATACCATTTCCAACGCCACCTAGCGGCTCGCCATTTGCGTTCCGACCATACATTCTATGACGAATATTGCTCGTATAGCTGCGTTCTACCACCCCATAAAGTTTTGCCCACTTTTCAGATTCACCCTGTATACACAGTCATATTAGAATAATATGACCACCTACAATAGTATATATGGTAGGTGGTCATATAATTCTGAAACGAATATGTATATATAAACAGTAAATGGGAGCTAGAGAGTACATTAGCAAAAAAACCATGACCCTGAGCTTACCTTATGAGAGACCGCCATTTTGGTGGCAGAAAGCTTGTAACTGCAGGGCAGTGGCATAGCTATGGGGGAGAGAGATGGGGGTGACTCCCTCCAAAACAAATCGGAGTTGGCAAAATTCTAAACAACTTGGTATAATCCAGTGAGTTCTGTTGTTTTTGGGTTGTTTTGCCTCTGAGTGGTAGTTTTTTCTGTAAACCATGGGCTTAATGGCCAGGTCACAAGGATCCCAAAGGTTCAGAAAAGGTTGGAGGATGGGACACACTTGAACAGTTGTTGAAAGACAGAGGGTAGCCTCCCATCAAGTGTCTTCTTTAACGTGCAAAGGGTATGGTTTTCCTACATTCAGAGCCATGGTTTACTGTTCCATCTGATGGACGGCAATCTTTAAAAGCCCATCAGTGTCCCCTACTGACCATAGCAGCATGGGGAGTTTTGCACAGATAAATCTCAAAACTGACCTAGCTGGGACTTGAACTTGGGACTGCACATTATGAGCCTGGCGTGCTACTGAACCATTCCTGCCGGAATTGCGAAAATTTTTTCTTCTGTAAAATTAGGGTTTTTGGGCAAAACTGAAGCAACTTGGTAAAATTGGAATTGTTTTTGAGATTAATGAATAAGATACACAGCTAGATAAATGTACATGAATTAAGCTGTTAATAGTAAAGCTATTTACATCATTTCTATCACTCAAACCAGGAGGAGTGGAATAGTTTAAAAAAATACCTATCTTCCTATAGGACCCTGAAACATAGAAAAAGAAATGTAAACCATATCAATGGTGCTATCAATCACTGAATTCATATTCACTTCCAGGGAAGATAGGGCTCGGTAAACCTTCCTGAGTAGGTAAATCGGCACCCTATCTTCCTGTGAATAGTAACTCAGTGACTGATTGCACCATCGATATACTTTAGCTTTCCTTTTCTACATTTTAAGGTCCTATAGGATGATATGAATTTTAGATTTTTTAAATTTATTTTCACACTAAAAAAACCTACTTTCAAAAATTTTCATTTGATATATTATTTACAAACATCGACCATATTTCCTCTCATTTTGGGTTGGGTGGTTTTACCTCTGAGCAGCACTTTTTTGCCCACCATGGGCTAAATGGCCAGGTCACATGGACCCCGAAGGCTCAGAGAAGGTTGAGGGAGGGGAGCCACTGGAACAGCTGTTGGGAAACAGATGACAGCCTCCCGTCAAGGCCATCCAGCATGTTCTTTAACATGCACAGGGTATGGCTCTCCCACACATGGGGCCAAAGCTTAGCATCCCATCCGATGGATGGCGGCATTTCCAAGCCCATCAGTGTCCCCTACTGACCGTGGGCAGGGTGGGGATTTGTGCGGAGATAAATCTCAACGCTGACCCAGCTGGGACTCGAACCTGGGAACTACAGATTATGAGCCTGGTGTGCTACCGACTGAGCCACCCCCGCCCCTCCCATTTTGGATTTGTGTTTGAATTAGCTCATGATATTTTAGATGTCACAAGCTTTAATTTGAGATATGAATCATCAAATCGAACCACGTAAAAATTCTTCCCATACTTTATCATGGAGGAATGATGGCAGAAAACAAGAAATAGTTAACGAGGTCACTATATGAGCTTTCATTTAACACCTAACCTGTAACTCTATGCCGTTGCTTTCCGAATATATAGTAGAACGCCTTCAATATTTCAAATTTTTACAGGGGGGGGGGGGGGAGAAAGCATGGGTGGTCAATTTTTTATATCCTATCACATGTTGCTTCAATTGAAGCATAAAGAGGATATTTATTTATTCGTTTCGTTAGTTTTTCCACTCAAGTTAAGGAGATATAGGTAAAAATCATCTTAATATTTCCTCCCTTTTTTTATGAGGAAAAAAACATGGGAGGTCAATGTTTCGTAACTTGTAACATTCCCCACCTTAGAAGCATTCATTTTTGTGGCATCATTTGTTGCTTTTGGTATTCTTTCTGGATAGAGTGGAGGAATAACTTTCACATTTCCCCATTTTTAGGAAGGAATAAAGCATGGGGGATCAATTTTTATATTTTATGACGGTACCCACAACACAGGCTTCTGTTTAACATATAAATCATTAAGTTTCTCTATTGCATTGGAAAGATATGATAAACAACAATTTGTCAAATTCACGAACTGGCAAGCCGAGAAACTGACAAATCGACCACCTGAGAAATGTCAGAGGTAGCAGCAATAGGAAAATAGGTAATAATGAGAGTTAACAAAATCAATGCTCCCCCTCCCCCTAAGTAACAAAATCCTGGGTATGTTCCCGACAGAGACATAATTAAATTTATGTAAAATACTTATTTTGCCTCTTGGCAAAATTTGACTTTTAAGTTGAAAAATTTCTGTCCCCCCTCCACTCCAATCCTAGTCCATTTGTTGCACCCCTTTCAATTGCCTATTACCAATCACCAAAGAATGCCATTTAGCATGTAGTTCCCAGGTTCCAGTCCCAGCTGGGTCAGCGTTGAGATTTATCTCCGCAAAATTTCCCCGCCCTGCCCATGGTCAGTAGGGGACACCGATGGGCTTGGAAAGGCCGCCGTCCGTCGGATGGGACATTAAGCTGTGGCCCCGTGTGTGGGAGAGCCATACCCAGTGCACGTTAAAGAACACGCTGAAT
Source organism: Ryuthela nishihirai (assembly GCA_038380435.1). Taxonomy (NCBI): domain Eukaryota; kingdom Metazoa; phylum Arthropoda; class Arachnida; order Araneae; family Heptathelidae; genus Ryuthela; species Ryuthela nishihirai. Next base: position 1,411,134 of record JAWZYU010000080.1, read on the forward strand.
GGCCTTGACGGGAGGCTAACATCTGTCTCCCAACAGCTGTTCCAGTGGGTCCCCTCCCCCAACCTTCTCTGAGCCTTCGGAGTCCTTGTGACCTGGCCATTTAGCCCGTGGTGTGCAAAAAAGTGCCGCTCTGAGGTAAAACAATCCAATCCATTTAGCAGTGTTCCAAAAACTTACAAAAATCTGTTTTGAAAGGCTCATACTGCTGAACAATAGACTGCTGTTCCACAATTTTAAATGATCATGAAATGAAAGTAATCTCACTGTACATAACTCTAAAAAGCCCAAAAAGATAATTCTAATAATTCATCACTGGTTCAAAAAGTGCTATGTCATCAGCAAAAATTGAGCATGTAATGTCTTCAGGTAATTGTTTAGGGAGGTCACGTAGAAGGATGTCAAATAGTCACAGAGAAACCACACTGCCCTGTGATACTCCTCTATTTAATTTTTGGGGGTCAGAGAAGGTAGTCCCCAGCTGGACCTTTTATGCTTCTGAGTGTGAGGAAGTTTTGTATGAAATATAGTGTGTCCTGTGATGCCAATGCTTTGGAGTTTATAAAGTATGTTAGTGGGAATTTTAAGAATCTATGGAGAGTGTGGAGAAATAGGCGTATACACCTAAAGACTAAAATTGGACTGTATAATAGTTTGGTTTTTTCTAGGGTTAGTTATGGTAGTGAAACTTGGACGCTGTGTAAACAAGATAACAGGAAACTAGATGCTTTTGATTCCAGAATGCTTACGCAGTATCTTGGGCATTAAGTGGTTCAACATTGTAACTAATGATGAGGTTAGGCAAAGGAGTCTGCAACCTCCTTTATGCAGCATATTGTGCAGAGAGAGACTCCGCTGGTTTGGCCATGTTGCCCGTATGGATAATTATAGATTGGCGAACAGTGTGCCTAAAGGCCTCAGAAAGAGGGGGAGACCTAGGATGCGGTGGGCAGACAATGTCAAACAGGACCTTGTTAGAATTGGTGTGCAGTGGCCAGATGCAGTAGATGTAGCTCAGGACAGACTTGCTTGGAGAACTAAATTGCACCGTCTGGTTGGACCTCCGTAGCCCATGGCTGCTTGAGGATGATGACGACGACGACGATGATGATGATGATGAATAGGGTTATGAATAGTGTACCTAAAAGTCTCAGAAAGAGGGGGAGACCTAGGATTTGGTGGGCAGACAATGTCTGGTTGGACCTCCATAGCCCATGTCTGCTTGAGGATGATGATGATGAGTGTGTGAGGCAGTATCAAATACAGAAATGAGGTCAAGAAAAACACAACATAAAATTTCCTTGTTGTGAATGGTTATTTCAGCTGAGGTTATCAAAGAAATTATCAGTTGTTGACCTGTGCTCTCTGAAGCCAGTTTGGGAAATGAGGAATGTATTATTTGAGTGTGTAAAATATTTTACTCTTGAGAGCACCATTCTTTCAAATACCTGCAGCACACATGAAGTGAGTGCAATAGGCCTATAGATATTTCAGATGCTGGTTTTTGAGCTTTAGAATGGGGATGATATGAATGTCCCTCTATTCAGTTGGAAAATGGTGTATTGAAAAGCAGGTTGCCGAGTGTATTTGGCCACAAGTAATTTTTTAGTAGTCCATTATATGGCAATTTGTAATTCATGTTGTGTGAAGGGTAGGTTAAGTGCGGGTAGTTTGCATGTCTGTGTTTGCTTAAGTGAGTCATTAATGTGAGTGATGGGTTGTTTCACCTCTGAGCGGCACTTTTTTGCACACCATGAGCTAAATGGCCAGGTCACATGGACCCCAAAGGCTCAGAGAAGGTTGGGGGAGGGGACCCACAGGAACAGCTGTTGGGAGACAGAAGGTAGCCTCCCGTCAAGGCCATCCAGCGTGTTCTTTAACGTGCACAGGGTATGTCTCTCCTGCACACGGGGCCACGGCTTAACGTCTCCTCCAACGGACGGCGGCCTTTTCAAGCCCATCGGTGTCCCCTACTGACCGTGGGCAAGGCGGGGAATTTTGCGGAGATAAATCTCAACGCTGACCCAGCTGAGACTCGAACCTGGGAACTACAGATTACGAGCCTGGTGCGCTACCGACTGAGCCACCCCCGACCCATTCATGTGAGTGCAGTGGGTTTGGTAAGTGGGTGAGTTTGCCTGGGGGGGGGGGGGGGGGGAGTGCAAAGGAGCTGAACTATAAGGTTAGCCCCTCGTTTAATGGAAATTTGAGTTTTCCATATAAATGCATACCAAGGGGCTAAGGGTTGGGCTCTGAGTGATCTGATGGTTGACGAAATGAGTTTTGAGTCTGTTCCAGGGTTAATGTTATTGAAATATGTTCTACACACCCTTTTTTATTTTCAGTCGGAGACATGTAAGTTTTGCATTTGCTGGATGGAATGTGTTAATGGCAGGTTGGGTGGGGTATCTTCGGGCAGTGTCTTCTGTTTTTATTCTGATAGCTAGTTGTTTGGTGATATTGGGATGGTTTTTTGTGAAGCCAGTGATGTGATTAGTGATAAATTTTTATCCATACTTTGGTGAATGGAGTCATATATAGTGATGATATTATGTTCTGTTTGATTATAGGTGTGGCCAGTTTTGTTTGTGTAAGCTGTGGGTTTGGTACCTTGAATTGTGATATAGAGTGGATAATGGTCACTATGCCAAGTGGAATGATTAACCTGTCATGTGATGATGGGGGCTATATCTGGAGGTCAATCTATTAGGTCAAGAACAGAATCATAGGGGGGTTTTGTGAACGAGGCTGAACCATCATTGTGTGCAGCCAATTTGAAATGTTGTATGAGTGATGCAATGGCAGTACCTCTGTTTAAATGTGTACTGCCCCAGCTTTCATTACGCAAGTTAAAATCGCCTAAGATAATGGTGGGGCCAGGGGAGAGGAAGATAATTTGAGTGAAACCATTGATGAGTGTATTTGGGTTTAATGGTGCCTCACCATAGAAATAAGCATTGAAAATTTTGAATGTATTGTGTTGAATTTTGATATTTTTGCCTATGTCCATGTAGGCATAAGTGTGTGGATTGGAGATGAGACAGTGTGAGAATTTTTGGTGTACAAGTGTAGTAGAGTGTGAATATGTTTTTCTGGTGGGTGCATTATGTAAGATGTAGGGTTTAAAACTGAAGTTGTCTGGTAACCCTTGCTTCATTTAGGGCCAGAATGGGGATTATGTATAATTATGTGAGTGATTTGAGTTCATGTAATTTGTTTCTAAGAGACCTACAGTTCCACTGAATGCATGTGTAATTAGGGTTTGTGTCAGGGGGGAATTCCAAGGAACAAAAGCATGTGTGTATTTTTTAAAACAGTGATTGCAGTTCTTGAGATAACTATAGGGGTTTTAGCCTACTCTCTGTACCAGGTAAAGTTATTTGCATGATGGTGCTTAAAAGAATTAAGAATCTTGTTGACAATCAATTTCATGCTGAGCAATGTGGATTCAGAAGAGGTAGGGGATGTGCAGATTAGATACTTTCACTCGGGCAGGTACTTCAAAAAATGTTTATAGTTTCAGAAATCTAAAGTTACATGCTTTGTTGATTTTAAGAAGGCTTTTGACTCTGTTAATCATCCTCATTTGTGGTTGATCTTGAGGTTGTATGGCATACTAGACAAGTTAGTTAGCATAATGAAAGCTCTCTATAACATGGAGTTGTGTGAGAGTTGGAACGGCTTGTAGCAACTGATTTAACATTGCTTCTGATGTTCAACAAGTGTGCATTTTGTCCCCTTTTCTCTTTAGTTTGGTTCTTGTTTATGTTATGCGAAATTCTTTGCAAGGAAAAGGTTTTGGCCTTAAATGGTCTAGAGATTTCAAAGTTTCTGATTTAGATTATGCAGACGATTTGACCTTGTTGGCAAATGATGATGATGAGATGAATTCTTTCATTCGAGCTGTTGAGAGTAGAGTAGGTTTGGTGTAACATTATATAAGCTTGACCAAAGAGTTGCCTATTAGCTTACTTATTCTGAACACATAATGCTATAAAACACTCTAGTATACTTATTTAACTTTATAACAACCTTTTACAAGTAAAGGTAAATTAGAGCAGGAATAAGTCATATAAATGCATCTACCATTAATCTCGAGGCTGGTACAATTGCATTAAATGATACAACTTCGTAGAAAATTGCTGTTGATGTTTTGTGGAATGCTACCAGTCCTTAGGTTAACCATCCAGTTTTTCAGCAGGCACTAAAAAAAAAAGTTTGTTATAGGGTTAAATAACAGGTTTAATAATAATAAAAAAAGCAAAAAAAAAACAAAAAAAAAAGGATGGTTAAGGATTGGTAGCATTCAACATAACATTAAATCAGATTTTCCATCAAGTTGTTTCATCTAATGCAATTGTACCAGCCTCGAGATTAATGGTAAATGCATTTATATAATGTATAAAATACATACCCCCTCATGCAGCTGCTTGCCAGAGGTCTGACAGGAGCCTGTAAGTTTATATGCCACAGTAGAAAGTCTGAGAGGATGGCAGGACCTCAGCAGAAAAACAACACATATATCCATGCCTTACCCGGGGCTCGAACCCAGGTCCTTTAGTAGCCAAACGTGCTAACGACTTGGCCACAGGACACTATATGAGTAATTTATTTTAAAGCGAGCCAAGATTTAGGGCAAAATTTAACCAGAACACTTCTGTGATACATCGTGCAGATTGAATTGCGGAAAATAAATGACTATGTGACCCATTCATCCAATATTGAACAATTATAAAATATACGAAACTCGGTTTTGTTTTGTGTTTTTGTTATCATGTCCTTTAAAAGTGTTGTATTTTTTATATCAAATAAAGATCATTTGGCGCTCCAACTAATTTTCATAAATATTTCATGTTTTTGTTTATGTTATTGAGGAAATAATAACGTGTAACTATCACATTTAGAATTTTTCATTATTCAAATATACTAAATTATTAAATGGTTCTTTAATTACTATGAACCACTGACAAGTTAGAAGTTGTTTTATCAAAATCCACTTTTACTTTTTCCAATTTAAATAAAATTAATGGGTGCATTTCATTTGATTTACTTTTCCAGGTGTAACATATTTATTACATTTTAAAGATGATTGCAGGACACAGTTATAAAATTAAGAGATTAGGGTAAAATATTGAGAAACAAAGAATAGTAGTAGAAACAATTGCCATAAATATGTTTTTGAATAAATGTCGATATTTGAAAAAGACAAAATGGCTGTATAAATGAGAGTATTGCTTTCAATTGTGGAAAAAGAATATAAGACTTTTGTTCGTGATTTCACGTTTTATCAAGATTGGTAATCATAATTGATAAGAAACATTAAACTTCAACTTTTAAATCATTCTTTTCCAAACTTATTTCTAGTAATTTTATTGCCCAATAATGTTAATATTTTTAAACAATAATGAGTCTCTACCTGCTTATATTTATGCAGACTTTGTCTGAATTTTATTTTAAATCTTATCGCAGGTTTCCCTACTCCTTGCTCAGTAAACGACGAAATACTTAGTTGAATGGGTTTCAGTTCTAGTATTTTAGGCAGGGTGGGAAGCAGCTGCTTGAGGGGGGTTTTATTTATTATATTCAATACGCAACTGATCGCTAACACAAAAGTCGTAGTTATTGTCAAATCAGTTCATTATGCTGTCCTTAGATGGCAGCACAAGTAAAAAGTACACGATTTAAAGATTTTGTATTTCAAATAAAAGATAAAAAATTTTCAAAAGTTACCTTCTATGTCATCCTATCATCTAGTTGAAGGATCATTACAAGGTCACAATCACCGTAGTTCCATAATACACCATCAAATTAATCCATCCTAATATAGTTTCGTATCAAATAAAACATAACTTGTTTGGAAATTTCAAATCCTGGAACTTCCTATACTATTTAATGTGCGGTTTAGTGAATGCAATAACTTCGTTGCAATGAGTAATTTCGGAAAATGGCTCGGCGTAACATATTGCTTTCATAATCTCCTACATAATTAGTGAACGGAACATACCAAACGAAAGGTGTTCGTTTAGCGGAAGTAAGGTCTTGGTAAGGTTTTGGACTGTTTCCATCTTTTTAACGAGGGGATTGTTTACTTCTCGATACTTTTATGTACGCTTAGTTTTTCCATTTAATTTGGAAAGTATAAAATAAATTTTGAAAATTGTTATTCCATAAAATACGCAAGATAAACTTTAAATTTCTATTGTATTGTAATGTAATTCATATATATAATAATGTTATTAACTTTCAACCATTTTTGAGAGCTTACTCGTTTCACCAAAGTTCCGGAGCATTCGGTATGTACCTTGAATCATTTTCAAAAATTTAAAAAAAAAAATTGTCAGGTTTTGCTGCAGTGAAATGGATTAGAACCTGTGCCATAGATGTCTTCGGAAGCAGACTCTGCATAGATTAAGTTGATCTATAAATCTGGTTCTGCTGGGAACAAAAAGAGCCCTGATGGCAGAGGAATTTCCCTTAAAAAAAAACTCCAAATTGACTGCCCAAAAACGAATTTTCAGTTATCTCACTAGAGATTAATATAAGCTTTAAATCAGTAGACCATTCCTAATCAGCCATCCCATGACCAAGTGGTTAGCACGCTTTGCTTCTGATCTAAGGTATCTGGGTTCGAGCCCTGGACGTTAGTATCATTTTTCTACTGAGGTCCTGCCATCCTCACAGACCTTATACTATGGCGTATAAACTGAGAGATGCTCTGAGGCTGAGGATTCTCTGTCTCTGAATATCAGCTTACAGTATAATCGTTTTCCAAACTTTATAACTGAAAAGTGCTGTAGATATAAAAAAAAAATATTACTAATGATAAGTAGTAATACATTCAAAACTGCTAGTAATATTCATATATGGATTGGGTTGTTTCACCACTGAGCGGCACTTTTATTTGCACAGTGGTCTAAATGGCCAGGCCACAAGGACCCCGAAGTCTCGGAGAAGGTGGGGGAGTGGAATCAGTGAAACAACTGTTGGGAGACAGATGGTAGCCTTCCATCAAGGCCATCCAGCGTGTTCTTTAACGTGAACAGGGTATGGTTCTCCCACACAATAGGCCAAAGGTTTATGTCGCATCCGACAGATGGTGGCATTTTCATGCTCATCTGTGTCCCCTACTGACCGTGGGCAGGGTGGGGACTTTTGGGGAGAGAAGTCTCAACACTGACCCAGCTCGGATTATATATATATGAAATGAGGACGTGGGTTGATATTTACTCATATAAATCAAGTCGATGAGATGGCCCATGGCTTTTTGCCGGTCATGAGGCCAAAGCTTTTTAAGAGCTGCAATAAAAGAGCCTTGCAGAGTTTAAGACAGTCGTTAGATGTCTTAAACATTAACAACAGTCGTTAGATGTCTTAGTCGTTAGATCCTATGACAATGGGGTTTAACATGAAAAGAAATGACAACTGGACTCACATCATCTGCGTACGTCCTTGACTAGTAAGGGAAAAGCTACCACCACTTACAGACTCGAAACACCATCAAGTAAAAAGCAGCTAATCTATTGAATTTACGATATTGAAAACTAACTGCAGAAAATTAGTGCGATATGTCCTAAATTCTGAAACTGAATTAATATTATTTTTTGAATTTTGGAATACTTGAAGAGATGATCGATGGCATACAAGCCAGTACTGAATGGGATTGGGTTGTTTCACCAGTAAGCAGCACTTTTTTGCACATAATGGGCTAAATGACCAGGTCACAAGGAACCTGAAGGATCAGAGAAAGTTGGAGGAGTGTGCCCACTGTAACAGCTCTTAAGAGACAGATGGTAACCTCGCCAAGACCGTCCAATGTGTCCTTTAACGTGCAGAGGATATGGCTTTCCGACACACAGTGCCAAGGCTTAACGCACTATTGAATGGACGGTTACATTTCCAAACCCATTGGTGTCCCCTACTGACTGTTGACTGGGTGTGGAGTTTTGAACAGATAAATCTCAATGTTGACCCAGCTGGCACTCGAACCTGGAACTGCAGATTCCCAGTCTGGTGCACTAGTGACTGAGGTGCCCCTGTCGTGCTCAATGGGATAAAAGGAAAATTCCTCAGTACGACTTGGAAACTCTGTAATTAAAGAAATAATGAAATACCTTTCAAGGAGATGCTTGCAGAGAAAGGTTTCATGGGAATCTTTTAATAAGCCATAGAGCTCTACGAGGATGGCCAGTCCTCAAAAGAAAGACAACACAGACATTCAGGTCTTACCTTGGGGCAAACCTAGGTCACTTTGTCCTTTAACGTGCAGAGGATATGGCTTTCCGACACACAGTGCCAAGGCTTAACGCACTATTCAATGGACGGTTACATTTCCAAACCCATTGGTGTCCCCTACTGACTGTTGACTGGGTGTGGAGTTTTGAACAGATAAATCTCAATGTTGACCCAGCTGGCACTCGAACCTGGAACTGCAGATTCCCAGTCTGGTGCACTAGTGACTGAGGTGCCCCTGTCGTGCTCAATGGGATAAAAGGAAAATTCCTCAGTACGACTTGGAAACTCTGTAATTAAAGAAATAATGAAATACCTTTCAAGGAGATGCTTGCAGAGAAAGGTTTCATGGGAATCTTTTAATAAGCCATAGAGCTCTACGAGGATGGCCAGTCCTCAAAAGAAAGACAACACAGACATTCAGGTCTTACCTTGGGGCAAACCTAGGTCACTTTGATCAGTAACCAAGCGTTCTAACCATAGTACCCCCCATAAAAACTCCTTGTGTACTTGAACCAGAAAGGGGTGGCATAACTCTTAATCTTGGAGGGGGCCGTTTAGGGATATACGAAGGATTTTGTAGAGAAAAGTGTCCGCAAATCTCAAACTTCACTCAACGATTTCACAGAGTTTTCACTATGTAGATTCACTTGTCTGTTAAGCCATACGTCCTCACGATTGATCACAAATTATTACCATCAACAGTCAATAAATTAAATATCTGCTCTGCTGATACAAAGTCGAGCTGCTTCCTCTGCTTTTTCAGCCAAGCTATCAAGCTCAGATTGGGTTGGGTTGTTTTACCTCTGAGCGGCACTTTTTTGCACACCATTTGCTAAATGGCCAGGTCACAAGGACCCCGAAGGCTCAGAGAAGGTTGGGGGAGGGGACCCACTGGAACAGCTGTTGGGAGACAGATGGTAGCCTCCCGTCAAGGCCATCCAGCGTGTTCTATAACGTTGGATTGTTTTACCTCTAAGCGGCACTTTTTTGCACACCATGGGCTAAATGTCCAGGTCACAAGGACCCCGAAGGCTCAGAGAAGTTTGCGGGAGGGGACCCACTGGAACAGCTTTTGGGAGACAGATGGTAGCCTCCCGTCAAGGCCATCCAGCGTGTTCTTTAATGTGCACAGGGTATGTCTCTCCCGCACATGGGACCACGGCTTAACGTCCCATCCGACGGACGGCGGCCTTTCCAAGCCCAGTGGTGTCCCCTACTGACTGTGGGCAGGGCGGGGAATTTTGCGGAGATAAATCTCAATGCTTACCCAGCTGGGACTCGAACCTGGGAACTACAGATTACAAGTCTGGCGCGCTACCGACTGAGCCACCCCCACCCCCTATCAAGCTGAGATTGCTATCATCTGCTAACAATCATCTCTTCAAGTATTCATAAATTAGGAAAATAATGTATATTTCGTTCGATAAATTATCTGATATCGCACTACTTTTCTGCAGGTAGTTTTCAGTGCTCTCCACACAACAGAGTCAAAAGTCTTTTCGAAATCTGAAACGATAGTAACCACAGGTTTCTCAAATTCTAAACATTTCTCAAGAATTTAACTGAAAAAATCTGATCTACCACTTTTGAATCCACACTGCTGATCAAGCAGTTGTCCGTCAATCAGATTATTATTTCTATTAAACACAATCATGCAAAGAACTTTACTTCGAATGAAGAGCAGGCTGATACCACTATAGTTATCAGAAGAATCGTAATCAAATTTTTAAAATAAAGAGTAATAATAATTGCTGTAGTAAAATCCTCAGGATCAATGACTTTCACAAAAAAATACCCCCTCAAGCAGCTACTTTCCACAGAGGTCTCACAGGAGTCTGTCAGTTTATAAGCCATATTAGAAGGTCTGATAGGATGGCAGGACTTTAGCAGAAGGACAACATATATATCCATGCCTTACCCTGGGCTCGAAGCCAGGTCACTTAAATTAGTAGCCACGAGCGCTAATAAATAATAAAAATAAATAAATTATCCCTCAAGGAGCTGCTTGCCACAGAGGCCTGACAGGAGCTTTTCAGTTTAGATTTCAAAATTTCCGTCAGTTATATAGGGCTATGATTAAAGCAGGTAATTGATATATCATAAGTGCAAACAATGGGAGTAGAACATTTCTGAAATGCTCAGTCCACCTAACCATGAACGAGTGTTCACTTTCTATCACATTATGATGCTAATCCTTTAATTCCTGTATACCTGTCCTTTTCTTAACACACATATCATTAAATATCTGCTCTGCTGATACAAAGTCTAGCTGTTTCCTCGGCTTTTTCAGCCAAGCTATCACGTTTAAGTTTGTTATCATCTTCAAATAGATTCCTTATAAGTTTATTAAATTCTGTTACAGAGCTTAATCCAGCTGTATCTCTCTTGCTACTCTCAGTCACATAGAAAGAGAAGCCATATATTGGTAAAATACGTGAGAAGAAATGTTCACAGAAATCCGTTTAAATATCCATTTTCCGGTGCCTCAAAACAAAAGCCACAATATGAGAAATATTAACAATTAAATTTGGCAGAAATCGGTCTTTTGAATCAATTTTCTTGCACACAGAAAAACTACCTTAATATATAATATCTAGCGAAATTTGAATGAAAACTTACCTTCAGGAGTCATTTTTTTCTGCACAGAAAGAACAAGTTACATGTTTGTGAAATATGGAAAGAAAGTTTAAAGACAGTGCCTGGGTTTGAATATCAATAAAGAAATGACAAACGAAGGAGCCTCATATATAATCAAACACCAGAGAATGTTAACTGCCATTTTTACTGCAAGAATAGAGTCGCTATATTTCTGTGAAGTATGTAAAGAAAAGATTTCCATTAAAATTTATTCTCAGGGGGCATTTTCTGCGAAGAAATAAAAGGTGTCTCTGAAATAGTTGACAAGAAATTTGCATAAATGTTCACCATAAGAATCAGTACCTTATACAGAAGAAAGAGAAGGAAAGTGAAATATTTGAAAAATTAGATTTGCAGCAAACAACCATATTAAGAGACACACTAAAAAGGAAGGCCAGTTTTTCGAAATATGTGGAAAACCTTTGTTTCTATTTCTTCAGTGAAACGTGTGCTTTAATGACATGTTCTACCAAGCACAGAAGACAAGCCACATGTGTGAAATATGTAACAAAGGTTTTCCAAAACAGTGGAGACTTAATGGTTAATGTCTGATACAATGGAAACAGAAGTATCCTTTGTGGGCAATAAATGACTCTCCACGAAATATGTAAATTGTAGTTGATTGCATTTTGAAATTTGCATGTCACTGATGAAAAAAATCGACTTTTCTGATTGAGATTTCCGATGTTGGCTTTCAGTTTAGCAGTGATGCCAAAAATTCTATCTATATTTTAAATGCAACAATTTAAGAAATATAAAGAAATAATTGACTTTTGATCTCCTTATTTTTATAACGCAACTGTACCTTACAAAAGGTTTTTTCAGCTTATATTTTTTATCAATTTCTTGAAAAATATTTGGACACTTCCATGAACAACTTTGGGAATAAGACTACTAAAAAAAAGTGACACCGAAGAATGATTCAAAATTTAATTAATTTTAACGAGAAAATGAACAACAAAAAAAAAAAATCAATGAAGTCTTGATCTCTAAAAATTGTTGAAGGAAAAAATAATAGTAATGCATTTAACAGGAATCACTGCAAATGAAAGTGCTCCATAATTTGAAAAGCACCAGTTTTCCATTCATCACTAAAGATATTTGAAGAAACTTTTATATTATTTTAGAATCGTGTTATTTTAGCTAACTGTTTCCTGTGTTCACTTCTCTGGAAAATGTTTATGAATTGCCATTCTAGTATGTAATGTTTAAGTTTTCATAAATGTTCAAATATCAATTGTCAACTGACCATTACATGTTACCTTAGATGAGTGTCTCGCAAACTGTGCAGTAGTGTGCCGCGAGAGATTTTCAAATTGACACTAGGTATTCCAAAGATTTCATTTTGACTTGACTTGTGTTATCGACGTGCTTTAATAAAAATCTTTCAGATTTTATCAACTGCGATCTTGTAAGTATTTATCAAGCTTTTTCCAATTTTGGTATTAATTTTTGATTATTTGAAGCCATGGAATGGACAAATATTTAAAACAAACACCGAGTTATGAATTAAAGAACGAGAGTAAATCTTCAAGTAAAACCAGGCTGATGACGTCAACAAAGCGCAAATATAATGTCGATTATATAGAGTTTGCTTTTATTCTTTTTTAGGTTTGCTGCGGAAAAAAATTTAGATTCAGTGTGCCGTGGAAAAAAAATTAGATTCATTGTACCGCAGAGTAAAAAAGTTTGCGAGACACTGCTTTAGATAAATGGAAAGCAAAAATCGGAGATTACTGAGTTTATAAATAAATTTTTTTTATCTATAACTGTAACGAAAATTAAGTACTGAACAAAATCCATCGAAGTCTCAATTTTCATCAATATTCTTTGTGTTTAAAGAGTTACCTAAAAAAATAAAATAAAAACATCTTCTAGCAGCTGCTTGCTTCAGAGATCTGACAGGAGCCTATCAGTTTACACAGTCATATCAGAATTATATGACCACTCCCCATTCCCATTATTTGGTAGGTGGTCATATTATTCCGATACGACTGTGTACATGCCACAATATAAGTTCTGTGAGGGTGGCAGGACCTCACCAGAAAAACGTTGAAAATCATTCTTGTCTTGCCCGGAGCTTGAACCCAGGTTCCTTAGAGCAGTAGCCAAGTGGGCTTTCAAAAATTTGCAATAGCTCCAGTGTTGATCGCGATATTTTATCACAAATAATTTGAATCTTAATAAGCATATTTTAATATTTATCAAAGATTTATTATACCATTTGAGTAAAATAAGTATACGTTTTAGAACCCGGAGTAAAGATCTGATTATTAACGATTTTTGTTAAATTTTTCTACAATACACTGCTGTTGTTATATTGTAGCATATTTTTAAATTTTAAAACACAAGAATTAATAATATAAGTAATACCTGTAATAATATAAGTAATATCTGTAAGTATTTTTTCCGCCACCTATTATCGGGCATATCGGCTCAGACAGCTGCGTATCGAAGGAGTATGGTTGGTGGGGGGGAGAAATCGAAAATTTTCCAACTCGGAAATCAAATTTTGCTAAGTGAGCAAATGTCTAGATTATTTCGTCTCCATTTGTGGGGGGGGGGGGGGTTGAGACAAGCCAATTAACAATTATTCACAACTCTCTTGCATTTTACCGTTTGATTTACAATTTTGCCTATTAGCCGTGGTTGAACGCATATTATCCCAATATTTACATCTCGTCTGAATTGTAGCAAGTCAGTGTTAATTTTTCCCTTCATTTGGCAAATTCTCCTTAATTTCACAAAACCAATTGCAATCTTTACATCCTAATCATCTCTTAATATGGTTGTTTGCTGCAAATTTAATTTTTCAAATATTTCACTTTCATCATGGCTTTTCTTTCTTCTGTATAAGATACTGATTGTTATGGTGGACATTTATGCAAAATCCTTTTCAACTCTTTCAGAGACACCTATCTTTAATCTCTGGGCAGAAAATGCCCCCTGAGAATAAATTTTAAAGGAAATCTTTTATCTACTTCACAGCAATATAGCATATCTTATCCTGCAATAAAAATGGCAATTAACATTCTGTGGTCTTTGATTATATATGAGGCTGCATCGTTTGCCTTTCTCTTATTGATATTCAAACCCAGGCACTCTCTTTAAACTATCTTTCCATATTTCACAAACATGTAACTTGTTCTTTCTGTGCAGAAAAAAATGACTCCTGAAGGTAAGTTTTCATTAAAATTTCGCTAGATATTTTATATTAAGGTAGTTTTTCTGTGTGCAAGAAAATTGATTCAAAAGACCGATTTCTGCCAAATTTAATTGTTAATATTTCTCATATTGTGGCTTTTGTTTTGAGGCGTCGGAAAATGGATATTTAAACGGATTTCTGTGAACATTTCTTCTCACATATTTTACCAATATATGGCTTCTCTTTCTATGTGACTGAGAGTAGCAAGAGAGATACAGCTGTATTAAGCTCTGTAACAGAATTTAATAAACTTATAAAGAATCTATTTGAAGATGATAACAAACTTAAACGTGATAGCTTGGCTGAAAAAGCCGAGGAAACAGCTACACTTTGTATCAGCAGAGGAGATATTTAATGATATGTGTGTTAAGAAAAGGACAGGTATACAGGAATTAAAGGATGAGCATCATAATGTTATAGAAAGTGAACACTCGTTCATGGTTAGGTGGACTGAGCATTTCAGAAATGTTCTGCTCCCATTGTTTGCACTTATGATATATCAATTACCTGCTTTAATCATAGCCCTATATAACTGACGGAAATTTTGAAATCTAAACTGAAAAGCTCCTGTCAGACCTCTGTGGCAAGCAGCTCCTTGAGGGGGAATTTATTTATTTTTATTATTTATTACCGCTCGTGGCTACTAATTTAAGTGACCTGGCTTCGAGCCCAGGGTAAGGCATGGATATATATGTCATCTTTCTGCTGAAGTCCTGCCATCCTATCAGACCTTCTAATATGGGTTATAAACTGACAGAGTCCTGTGAGACCTCTGTGGAAAGTAATTGCTTGAGGGGGTTTTTTTTGTGAAAGTTATTGATCCTGAGGGTTTTACTACAGCCATTATTATTACTATTTATTTTAAAAATTTGATTACGATTCTTGTGATAACTATAGTGGTATCAGCCTGCTCTTTATTCGAAGTAAAGTTCTTTGCATGATTGTGTTTAATAGAAATAATAATCTGATTGACGGACAACTGCTTGATCAGCAGTGTGGATTCAAAAGTGGTAGGGATATGTAGATCAGATTTTTTCAGTTAGATTCTTGAGAAATGTTTAGAATTTGAGAAACCTGTGGTTACTATCGTTTCAGATTTCGAAAAGACTTTTGACTCTGTTGTGTGGAGAGCACTGAAAACTACCTGCAGAAAAGTAGTGCGATATCAGATAATTTATCGAACGAAATATACATTATTTTCCTAATTTATGAATACTTGAAGAGATGATTGTTAGCAGATGATAACAATCTGAGCTTGATAGGGGGCGGGGGTGGCTCAGTCAGTAGCGCGCCAGACTCGTAATCTGTAGTTCCCAGGTTCGACTCCCAGCTCGGTCAGCGTTGAGATTTATCTCCGCAAAATTCCCTGCCCTGCCCACAGTCAGTAGGGGACACCAATGGGCTTGGAAAGGCCGCCGTCCGTCGGATGGGACGTTAAGCCGTTGCCCCGTGTGCGGGAGAGACATACCCTGTGCACGTTAAAGAACACGCTGGATGGCCTTGACGGGAGGCTACCATCTGTCTCCCAACAGCTGTTCCAGTGGATCCCCTCCCCCAACCTTCTGTGAGCCCTCTGGGTCCTTGTGACCTGGCCATTTAGCCCATGGTGGGGAAAAAAGTGCCGCTTAGAGGTAAAACAATCCAACGTTATAGAACACGCTGGATGGCCTTGACGGGAGGCTACCATCTGTCTCCCAACAGCTGTTCCAGTGGGTCCCCTCCCCCAACATTCTCCGAGCCTTCGGGGTCTTTGTGACCTGGCCATTTAGCCCATGGTGGGGAAAAAAGTGCCGCTTAGAGGTAAAACAATCCAACGTTAAAGAACACGCTGGATGGCCTTGATGGGAGGCTACCATCTATCTCCCAACAGTTGTTCCAGTGGGTCCCCTCCCCCAACCTTCTCTGAGCCTTCGGGGTCCTTGTGACCTGGCCATTTATCCCATGGTGTGCAAAAAAGTGCCGCTCAGAGGTAAAACATCCCAACCCAATCTGAGCTTAATAGCTTGGATGAAAAAGCAGAGCAGCTCGACTTTGTATCAGCAGAGCAGATATTTAATTTATTGACTGTTGATGGTAATAATTTGTGATTAATCGTGAGGACGTATGGCTTAACAGACAAGTGAATCTACATAGTGAAAACTCTGTGAAATCGTTGAGTGAAGTTTGAGATTTGCGGACACTTTTCTCTACAAAATCCTTCGTATATCCCTAAACGGCCCCCTCCAAGATTAAGAGTTATGCCACCCCTTTCTGGTTCAAGTACACAAGGAGTTTTTCTGGATGGTACTGTGGTTAGAACGCTTGATTACTGATCAAAGTGATCTAGGTTTGCCCCAAGGTAAGACCTGAATGTCTGTGTTGTCTTTCTTTTGAGGGCT
The DNA here is from genome assembly GCA_038380435.1 of Ryuthela nishihirai. Taxonomy (NCBI): domain Eukaryota; kingdom Metazoa; phylum Arthropoda; class Arachnida; order Araneae; family Heptathelidae; genus Ryuthela; species Ryuthela nishihirai. Next base: position 1,427,583 of record JAWZYU010000080.1, read on the forward strand.
GGCCATCCTCGTAGAGCTCTATGGCTTATTAAAAGATTCCTATCAAACCTTTCTCTGCAAGCATCTCCTTGAAAGGAATTTCATTATTTCTTTAATTACAGAGTTTCCAAGTCACACTGAGGAATTTTCCTTTTACCCCATTGAGTACGACAGGGGCATCTCAGTCACTAATGCACCAGACTGGTAATCTGCAGTTCCCTGGTTCGAGTGCCAGCTGGGTCGAGATTTATCTGTGCAAAACTCCATACCCAGTCAACAGTCAGTAGGGGACACCAATGGGTTTGGAAATGTAACCGTCCATCGAATAGGGCATTAAGCACTCTGTGTTGGAAAGCCATATCATCTGCACGTTAAAGGACACATTGGACGGTCTTGGCGAGGTTACCATCTGTCTCTTAAGAGCTGTTACAGTGGGCACACTCCTCCAACTTTCTCTGATCCTTCTGGTTCCTTGTGACCTGGTCATTTAGCCCATTGTGTGCAAAAAAGTGCTGCTTATTGGTGAAACAACCCAATCCCATTCAGTACTGGCTTGTATGTCATCGATCATCTCTTCAAGTATTCCAAAATTCAAAAAATAATATTAATTCAGTTTCAGAATTTAGGACATATCGCACTAATTTTCTGCAGTTAGTTTTCAATATGATAAATTCAATAGATTAGCTGCTTTTTACTTGATGGTGTTTCGAGTCTGTAAGTGGTGGTAGCTTTTCCCTTACTAGTCAAGGACGTACGCAGATGATGTGAGTCCAATTGTCATTTCTTTTCATGTTAAACCCCATTGTCATAGGATCAGCATCTAACGACTGTCTTAAACTCTGCAAAGCTCTTTTATTGCAGCTCTTAAAAAGCTTTGGCCTCATGACCGGCAACAAGCCATGGGCCATCTCATCGACTTTATTTATATGAGTAAATATCAACCCACGTCCTCATTTCATATATATATAATCCGAGCTGGGTCAGTGTTGAGACTTATCTCCCCAAAAGTCCCCACCCTGCCCACGATCAGTAGGGGACACAGATGAGCATGAAAATGCCACTGTCTGTCGGATGCGACATAAACCTTTCGCCCATTGTGCGAGAGAACCATACCCTGTTCACGTTAAAGAACACGCTGGATGGCCTTGATGGAAGGCTACCATCTGTCTCCCAACAGTTGTTTCACTGGTTCTACTCCCCCACCTTCTCCGAGACTTCGGGGTCCTTGTGGCCTGGCCATTTAGCCCACTGTGCAAATAAAAGTGCCGCTCAGTGGTGAAACAACCCAATCCATCCAGCAGTTTTGGATGTATTACTACTTATCGTTAGTAATATTTTTTTTATATCTACAGCACTTTTCAGTTATAAAGTTTGGAAAACGATTATACTGTAAGCTGATATTCACAGACATAGAATCCTCAGCCTCAGAGCATCTCTCAGTTTATACGCCATAGTATAAGGTCTGTGAGGATGGCAGGACCTCAGTAGAAAAATGATACTAACGTCCGAGGCTCGAACCCAGATTCCTTAGATCAGAAGCAAAGCGTGCTAACCACTTGGTCATGGGATGGCTGATTAGGAATGGTCTACTGATTTAAAGATTATATTAATCTCTAGTGAAATAACTGAAAATTCGTTTTTGGGCAGGCAATTTGGAGTTTTTTTTTTTAGGGAAATTTCTTTGCCATCAGGGCTCTTTTTGTTCCCAGCAGAACCAGATTTATAGATCAACTTAATCTATGCAGAGTCTGCTTTCGAAGACATCTATGGCACAGGTTCTAATCCATTTCACTGCAGCAAAACCTGACAATTTTTTTAACAAATTTCTGAAAATGATTCAAGGTACATACCGAATGCTCCGGAACTTTGGTGAAACGAGTAAGCTTTCAAAAATGATTGAAAGTTAATAACATTATTATATATATGAATTACATTACAATACAATAGAACTTTAAAATTTAAAGTTTATGTTGCGTGTTTCATGGAATAACAATTTTCAAATTTTATTTTATACTTTCCAAATTAAATGCAGAAAATAAGCGTACATAAAAGTATCGAGAAGTAAACAATCCCCTCGTTAAAAAGAAGGAAACAGTCCAAAACCATACTTCCGCTAAACGAACACCTTTCGTTTGGTATGTTCCGTTCACTAATTATGTAGGAGATTAAGAAAGCAATATGTACGCCGAGCCATTTTCCGAAATTACTCATTGCAACGAAGTTATTGCATTCACTAAACGGAGCCACTGAAACCGAACATTAAATAATATTTTAAGTTCCAGGATTTGAAGTTTCCAAACGAGTTGTGTTTTATTTGATACGAAACTATATTAGGATGGATTAATTTGATGGTGTATTATGGAACTACAGTGATTGTGACCTTGTAATGATCCTGCAACTAGATGATATGATGACATAGAAGGTAACTTTTGAAAATTTTTAATCTTTTATTTGAAATACAAAATCTTTAAATCGTGTACTTTTTACTTGTGCTGCCATCTAAGGACAGCATAATGAACTGATTTGACAATAACTACGACTTTTGTGTTAGCGATCAGTTGCGTATTGAATATAATAAATAAAAACCCCTCAAGCAGCTGCTTGCCACCCTGCCTAAAATACTAGAACTGAAACCCATTCAACTAAGTATTTCGTCGTTTACTGAGCAAGGAGTAGGGAAACCTGCGATAAGATTTAAAATAAAATTCAGACAAAGTCTGCATAAATATAAGCAGGTAGAGACTCATTATTGTTTAAAAATATTAACATTATTGGGCAATAAAATTACTAGAAATAAGTTTGGAAAAGAATGATTTAAAAGTTGAAGTTTAATGTTTCTTATCAGTTATGATTACCAATCTTGATAAAACGTGAAATCACAGACAAAAGTCTTATATTCTTTTTCCACATTTGAAAGCAATACTCTCATTTATACAGCCAATTTGTCTTTTTCAAATATCGACATTTATTCAAAAACATATTTATGGCAATTGTTTCTATTACTATTCTTTGTTTCTCAATATTTTATCCTAATCTCGTAATTTCATAACTGTGTCCTGCAATATCTTTAAAATATAATAAATATGTTACACCTGGAAAAGTAAATCAAATGAAATGCACCCATTAATTTTATTTAAACTGGAAAAAGTAAAAGTGGATTTCGATAAAACAACTTCTAACTTGTCAGGGTTCATAGTAATTAAAGAATCATTTAATAATTTAGTATATTTGAATAATGAAAAATTCTAAATGTGATAGTTACACGTTATTATTTCCTCAAACACATAACAAAAATATTAAATATTTATGAAAATTAGTTGCAGCGCCAAATGATCTTTATTTGATATAAAAAATACAACACTTTTAAAGGACATGATAACAAAAACACAAAACAAAACCGAGTTTCGCATATTTTATAATTGTACAATATTGGATGAATGGGTCACATAGTCATTTATTTTCCTTAATTCAATCTGCATGATGTATCACAGAAGTGTTCTGGTTAAATTATGCCCTAAGTCTTGGCTCGCTTTAAAATAAATTACTCGTAGCTCTCCTGTGGCCAAGTGGTTAGCACATTTGGCTACTAAAGAACCTGGGTTCGAGCCCTGGGTAAGGCATGGATATATGTGTTGTTTTTCTGCTGAGGTCCTGCCATCCTCTCAGACTTTCTACTGTGGCATATAAACTTACAGGCTCCTGTCAGACCTCTGTAGGAAGCAGCTGCTTGAGGGGTTATTTACTTTATACGTTATATAAATGCATTTACCATTAATCTCGAGGCTGGTACAATTGCATTAGATGATACAACTTGGTTGAAAATTGCTATTAATGTTATATTGAATGCTACCAATCTTTAAGTTAACCATCCTGTATTTTTTTTTTTTGCTTTTTTTATTATTATTAAACCTGTTATTTAACTCTATAACAAACTTTTTTTTTTAGTGCCTGCTGAAAAACTGGATGGTTAATGTAAGGACTGGTAGCATTCAACAAAACATCAACAGCAATTTTCCACGAAGTTGTATCATTTAATGCAATTGTACCAGCCTCGAGATTAATGGTAAATGCATTTATATGACTTATTCCTGCTCTAATTTACCTTTACTTGTAAAAGGTTGTTATACAGTTAAATAAGTATACTAGAATGTTTTATAGCATTATGTGTTCAGAATAAGTAAGCCAATAGGCAACTTTTTGGTCAAGCTTATATAATGTTAAGCAATCCTCTTAACTTGGATATTATTTAATATATGATTTTTTAGATGTACAACAGCATTAGCATGTAAAAAAAACTTTATTAATCATCCTAACTAACTTGTCTAGTATGCCATACAACCTCAAGATCAACCACAAATGAGGATGATTAACAGAGTCAAAAGCCTTTTTAAAATCAACAAAGCTTGTAACTTTAGGTTTCTGAAAATATAAACGTTTTTTGAAATACCTGCCTGAGTGAAAATATCTAATCTGCACATCTTGGCATGGAAATTCCGCCGTCCGTCGGATGGGACGTTAAACCGTGGCCCCGTGTGCGGGAGAGCCATACACTGTGCACGTTAAAGAACACGCTGGATGGCCTTGATGGGAAGCTACCATCTGTCTCCCAACAGCTGTTCCAGTGGGTCTCCTCTCCCAACCCTCTCTGAGCCCTCGGGGTCCTTGTGACCTGGCCATTTAGCCATGGTGTGCAAAAAAGTGCAGCTCAGAGGTAAAACAACCCAACCCACATCCCCTACCTCTTCTGAATCCACATTGCTCAGCACGAAATTGATTGTCAACAAGATTCTTTATTCTTTTAAGCACCATCATGCAAATAACTTTACCTGGTACAGAGAGTAGGCTAATACCCCTATAGTTATCTCAAGAACTGTAATCACCTTTGTAAAAAATACACACATGCTTTTGTTCCTTGGAATTCCCCCCCCCTGACACAAACCCTAATTACACATACATTCAATGGAACTGTAGGTCTCAGAAACAAATTACATGAACTCAAATCACTCACATAACAATACATAATACTCATTCTGGCCCTTAATGAAGCAAGGGTGCCAGACAACTTCAGCTTTAAACCCTACATCTTACATAATGCACCCACCAGAAAAACACATTCACACTCTACTACGCTCGTACACCAAAAATTCTCACACTTCCTCATCTCCAATCCACACCCTTAAGCCTACATGGACATAGTAGGCAAAAATATCAAAATTGAAGACATTACATTCAACATTTTCAATTCTTATTTCTATGGTGAGGCACCATTAAACCCAAATACACTCATCAATGGCTTCACTCAAATATTCGTCCTCTCCCCTGGCCCCACCATTATCTTAGGAGATTTTAACTTGCATAATGAAAGCTGGGGCAGTACACTTATAAACAACAGAGGTACTGCCATTGCATCACTCATACAACATTTCAAATTGGCTGCACACAATGATGGTTCAACCTCATTCACAAAACCCCCTATGAGTCTATTCTTGACCTAATGGATTGACCTCCAGATATAGCCCCCATCATCACATGACAGGTTAATCATTCCACTTGGCATAGTGACCATTATCCACTCTATATCACAATTCAAGGTACCAAACCCACAGCTTACACAGACAAAACTGGCCACACCTATAATCAAACAGAACATAATATGATCACTATATATGACTCCATTCACCAAAGTATGGATAAAAATTTATCACTAATTACATCACTGACTTCACAAAAAACCACCCCAATATCACCAAACAACTAGCTATCAGAAGAAAATCAGAAGACACTGCCCGAAGATACCCCACCCAACCTGCCATTAACACATTCCATCCAGCAAATGCAAAACTTAGATGCCTCCAACTAAAAAAAAAAATGGAGTGTAGAACATATTGCAATAACATTAACCCCGGAACAGACTCAAAACTCATTTGGTCAACCATCAGATCACTCAGAGCCAAACCCTTAGCCCCTTGGTATGCATTTATATGGAAAACTCAAATTTCCATTAAACAAGGGGCTAACTTTATAGCTCAGCTCCTCAGCACCACCACCCCCAGGCAAACTCTCCCACTTACCAAATCCACTGCACTCACATGAATGACTCACTTAAGCAAACACAGACATGCAAACTACCCGCACTTAACCTACCCTTCACACAACATGAATTACAAATTGCCATATAACGGACTAATAAAAAATTACCTGTGGACCTGACCACATCCTATAATTATGCAATCAAACACCTAGGGCCAAATGCACTCAGCAACCTGCTTTTCAATACACCATTTTCCAACTGAATAGAGGGACATTCATATCATCCCCATTCTAAAGCTCATAAACCAGCATCTGAAATATCTTCATATAGGCCTATTGCACTCACTTCATGTGTGCTGCAGGTATTTGAAAGAATGGTGCTCTCAAGAGTAAAATATTTTACACACTCAAATAATACATTTCCCATTTGCCAAACTGACTTCAGAGAGGACAGGTCAACAACTGACAATTTCTTTGATAACCTGAAATAACCTTTGATCAGCTGAAATAACCATTCACAAAAAGGAAATTTTATGTTGTGTTTTTCTTGATCTCATTTCTGTATTTGATACTGCCTCACACCCTAGCATACTTTATAAACTCCAAAGCATTGGCATCACAGGACACATACTACATTTCATAAAAAACTTCCTCACACTCAGAAACATAAAAGTGCAGCTGGGGACTACCTTCTCTGACCCCCAAAAATTAAATAGAGGAGTATCACAGGGCAATGTGGTTTCTCTGTGACTATTTGACATCCTTTTACGTGACCTCCCTAAACAATTACCTAAAGACATTACATGCTCAATTTTTGCTGATGACATAGCACTTTTTGAACCAGTGATGAATTATTAGAATTATCTTTTTGGGCTTTTTAGTGTTATGTACAGTGAGATTACTTTCATTCCATGATCATTTAAAATTGTGGAACAGCAGTCTATTGTTCAGCAGTATGAGCCTTTCAAAACAGATTTTTGTAAGTTTTTCGAACTCTTCTAAATGGCTTGGATTGGATTGGATTGTTTTACCTCTGAGCGGCACGTTTTTCCACACCACGGGCTAAATGGCCAAGCCACAAGGACTCCGAAGGCTCAGAGAAGGTTGGGGGAGGAGACTCACTGGAACAGCTGTTGGGAGACAGATGTTAGCCTCCCATTCAAGGCCATCCAGTGTGTTCTTTAACGTGCACAGGGTATGGCCCTCCCGCACACGGGGCCATGGCTTAATGTCCCATCCGATGGACGGCGGCCTTTCCAAGCCCATCGGTGTCCCCTACTGACCGTGGGCGGGGCGGGGAATTTTGCGGAGATAAATTTCAACGCTGACCCAGCTGGGACTCAAACCTGGGAACTACATGCTAAATGGCATCCTTTGGTGATTGGTAATAGGCAGTTGAAAGGGGTGCAACAAATGGACTATGATTGGAGTGGAGGGGGGACAGAAATTTTCCAACTCAAAAATCAAATTTTGCCAAGAGGCAAAATAAGTATTTTACATAAATTTAATTATGTCTCTGTCAGGAATGTACCCAGGATTTTGTTACTTAGGGGGAGGAGGAGCATTGATTTTGTTAACTCTCATTATTATCTATCTTCCTATTGTTTCTACCTCTGACATTTCTCAGGTGGTCGATTTGTCAGTTTCTCGGCTTGCCAGTTCGTGAATTTGACAAATTGTTGTTTATCATATATTTCCAATGCAATAGAGAAACTTAATGACTTATATGTTAAACAGAAACCTGTGTTGTGCGTACCGTCATAAAATATAAAAATTGATCCCCCATGCTTTATTCCTTCCTAAAAATGGGGAAATGTGAAAGTTATTCCACCATTCTATCCAGAAAGAATACCAAAAGCAACAAATGATGCCACAAAAATGAATGCTTCTAACGTTGGGAATGTTACAAGCTACGAAACATTGACCTCCCATGTTTTTTTCCTCATAAAAAAAGGGAGGAAATATTAAGATGATTTTTACCTATATCTCCTTAACGTGAGGGGTAAAACTAACGAAACAAATAAATAAATATCCTCTTTATGCTTCAATTGAAGCAACATGTGATAGGATAAAAAAAAATTGACCACCCATGCTTTCTCCCCCCCCCCCCCCCCCCCCGTAAAAGTTGGAAATATTGAAGGCGTTCTACTATATATTCAGAAAACAACGGCTTAGAGTTAAAGGTTAGGTGTTAAATGAAAGTTCATATAGTGACCTCGTTAACTATTTCTTGTTTTCTCCCATCATTCCCCCATGATAAAGTATGGGGAGAATTTTTACGTGGTTCGATTTGACGATTCATATCTCAAATTAAAGCTTGTGACATCTAAAATATCATGAGCTAATTCAAACACAAATCCAAAATGGGAGGGGTGGGGGTGGCTCAGTCGGTAGCGCACCAGGCTCATAATCTGTAGTTCCCAGGTTCGAGTCCCAGCTGGGTCAGCGTTGAGATTTATCTCCGCACAAATCCCCGCCCTGCCCACGGTCAGTAGGGGACACCGATGGGCTTGGAAATGCTGCCGTCCGTCGGATGGGACGCTAAGCTTTGGCCCCATGTGTGGGAGAGCCATACCCTGTGCATGTTAAAGAACATGCTGGATGGCCTTGACGGGAGGCTGTCATCTGTTTCCTAACAGCTGTTCCAGTGGCTCCCCTCCCTCAACCTTCTCTGAGCCTTCGGGGTCCATGTGACCTGGCCATTTAGCCCATGGTGTGCAAAAAAGTGCTGCTCAGAGGTAAAACCACCCAACCCAAAATGAGAGGAAATATGGTCGATGTTTGTAAATAAAATATCAAATGAAAATTTTTGAAAGTAGGTTTTTTTTAGTGTGAAAATAAATTTAAAAAATCTAAAATTCATATCATCCTATAGGACCCTAAAAGGTAGAAAAGGAAACCTAAAGTATATCGATGGTGCAATCAGTCACTGAGTTAGTATTCACAGGAAGATAGGGTGCCGATTTACCTACTCAGGAAGGTTTACCGAGCCCTATCTTCCCTGGAAGTGAATACGAATTCAGTGATTGATGGCACCATCGATATGGTTTACATTTCTATTTCTATGTTTCAGGGTCCTATAGGAAGATAGGTATTTTTTTAACTATTCCACTCCTCCTGGTTTGAGTGATAGAAATGATGTAAATAGCTTTACTATTAACAGCTTAATTCATGTACATTTATCTAGCTGTGTATCTTATTCATTAATCTTAAAAAAATTCCAATTTTACCAAGTTGCTTCAGTTTTGCCAAAAAACCCTAATTTTACAAAAGAAAACAATCCCAATTTTCATAACTCTGGCACGAATGGCCCGGTAGCACACCAGGCTCATAATGTGCAGTCCCAAGTTCAAGTCCCAGCTTGGTCAGTTTTGAGATTTATCTGTGCAAAACTCCTCATGCTGTTATGGTCAGTAGGGGACACTGATGGGCTTTGAAAGTTTGCTGTCCATCAGATGGAACAGTAAACCATGGTTCTGTTTGTAGGAAAACCATACCCTGTGCACGTTAAAGAAGACGCTTGATGGGAGGCTACTATCTGTCTTTCAACAACTGTTCCAGTGTGTCCCATCCTCCAACCTTTTCTGAACCTTTGGGATCCTTGTGACCTGGCCATTAAGCACATGGTTTACAGAGAAAAATACCGCTCAGAGGCAAAACAACCCAAAAACAACAGAACTCACTGGATTATACCAAGTTGTTTAGAATTTTGCCAACTCCGAATTATTTTGGACTGAGTCACCCCCATTTCTCTCCCCCATAGCTATGCCCCTGCCCTGCAGTTACAAGCTTTCAGCCACCAAAATGGTGGTCTCTCATAAGGTAAGCTCAGGGTCATGGTTTTTTTGCTAATGTACTCTCTAGCTCCCATTTACTGTATATATATACATATTCGTATCAGAATTATATGACCACCTACCATACATATACTATTGTAGGTGGTCATATTATTCTGATATGACTGTGTATATATTGGGTCTTACCAATCCCCAACATAATTATTTCGCTACTAGCTTCACACTTAGGTAAAATAATTCTTTTACGAAAGGAATGAGAAAATGTCCTTTGTGATTCATTAGAAAGCTCAGTTGTTACCCTTCTGCAAACATCTGTTCTCCATTGCATGAAAAACAGATAAAATCTTCTGCATTTTCAACCCCTATGTTGAAAGGGGTCTCACTACTCTCTTTTTTTTTCCTTTTTCAGGGTAATGACTGAGGTTCCTTTCTCCATTCTCCCCACCTTACATCTTGATCACTTTCCGTCTTACTCCTTGTGGCAGTTAATATTTCTGAATGGAGAATGTCAGCACTAAACATTGCTAAATTCTCCCCTTTGCATCTCGTTTCTACTGCATGTTGTATCACCATCATTAAATCATTATAAATCATGAATGGATATGGCATGTCTATATTCTATTTTACATAAGGAATGGAGCAACAAAACCTGAAGATCAACAAAGCAAGAAGTGATAAAAAAAATGTTTACGCAGAAAAGATAGAACACTTTGAGAATGATAGTAAGGGTGATAGAGGCAAAAAGGGATTAAATTTATATGTATATCATGCTTTTTTGGGGGGGGGGGGCTCAGTCGGTAGCGCTCCATGCTCGTAATCTGTAGTTCCCAGGTTCCAATCCCAGTGGGTCAGTGTTGAGATTTATCTCGGCAAAATTCCCCACCCTGCCCACGGTCAATAGGGGACACCGATGGGCTTGGAAATTCCGCCATCCGTCGGATGGGACGTTAAGCCGTGGTCCCGTGTGCAGGAGAGCCATACCCTGTGCACGTTAAAGAACACGCTGGATGGCCTTGACGGGAGGCTAGCATCTGTCTCCCAAACAGCTGTTCCAGTGGGTCCCCTCCCCCAACCTTCTCTGAGCCTTCGGGGTCCATGTGACCTGGCCATTTAGTCCATGGTGTGCAAAAAAGTGCTGCTCAGAGGTAAAACAACCCAACCCGGGAGGGCTGCGGATCGTCTTTATGGAGAGGTAGAAGTTGAAGGCTCCCGACTGGGAGTGGGCTCCCTGATCAATGGAATTATCGATGGAGAAGCCAAACTAAGAGTCTCCACCCCGGGAGCTGAGTCAGTTTGGTTCTATATACCATCTTTGTGGCTAACCGGGGAACAGATTAAATTTAGGTTTTGACCAATGAATGAGCCTTCCTTCTATAGGATTGCTCGCCATAGGTAGCTGTGTCCTTGTGGCACCGTCTTGCCCTGGTGAAGGTAGTGGTATTTTCAGACAAACTCCCCATAGTTGGTGAGCAGTCGATGTACTGCGGTACAACTGGGACTTACATTTATTTAATGTTAATTACATAATCAGTAACTAAACTAAGAAAAGGAGACAATCACTGGACCAAGTACCAACTCTCACACACAACTCAGTGTTATTATAGGGAGCTCTTATTACACGAACTAACTTATCAGGTATTCCATATCATCTAACAATCAACCACAAATCATGTTGATCAACAGAGTCAAAAGCCATTTTGAAATCTATAAAGCTAGCAACCTCAGGTTTCTGAAACTCTAAACATTTCTCAAGAATCTGCATAAGTGAAAATATTTGATCAATACAACCACTACCACTTCTGAATTCTCATTGTTCATCATGCAGTTGTCCATCAACCAAAATTCTTAATTCTATTAATTATAATCAAGCAAAGAACTTTACCTGAAAGAGAAAATTAACTAATTCCCCTATAATTATATCACAACTGCAATCATTTTTTTGGGCAAAAAAAACTGGTGACAACAATAGGTCTAGTAAAATTCTTAGGAACAACACTTCTATCATAAAAAAAAATCATAATTTCGGTTGGCCATGTGACAACACAAGCCAGCAATGCATCTCTCATTGGTAGAAACATTGGGAGTAGAAATAATCACATTATTTAGAACATCTCTGAAATGATCAGACCACCTAGCCATCACAGAATGCTCACCTTAAACCACCTTGCTATGCTTATTGCTTAATCCATGTGTACTTGTCTGTTTCTTCCCACTTGAAACATTTATAATCTGGTACAACCCTCTGATGTTGTGCTGTCTAACTCCTTCCTCAGCTTTGTTAGCCAAGCTTTCAAGCCAAAGATTCATATCAGCTTTGAACTGATCTTTTACACATTCATTAAGCATGTAGTAATGCCTTCTGTTAGGATTAGTAGGGTGTTGATTCTTAATAATCTTGTACCTCCTTCTTTCAGAAATAAGGTCCCTAACCTTACCAGTCAAATAATTTTGTTTCTTCTGTTCCCTTTTACCCAAAAAGGATAAGGATTGAACCCAAAAAGGTACTATTGGTTTTAAGAAAAGCCTGTTTAAACTGATCCCATTCTTTCCCAACTTCAGCAGTAACCAAACTGCTATTGTCATATTGACTGAGTAGTCTGTTATGGTATGTTTGGATATTTCTGGATCTTTTAGGCATTCAGTGTTATAGCTAACCTTTTTTTTACCTTAGCACAATGTTTCTTACTGCTTAAACTTCAGCTGCAAACACTTTTGACCAGATAATGATCCGACCCAATTTCCGCTACCCTATATAATCTGGTATTTCTAACTGAACTAGCCTATTTGCTGTCAATTAAAATATAAACTATCATATTCCTGTGCAACCCATCAGGTGATTTCCATGTATATTTATAAATGTCCCAGTGTTTATAGTATGTGTTAGTTATTCGCAAACCATTAAGTTTACTTACCTGTAGGAGACATTCCCCATTGCCATTGGAACTACCAATGCCAAAGGCACCTAGTGCTGCTCAAAGATTAGAGTTAGTACCAAGTTTAGCATTGAAGTGACCTAGCACAAGAGAATTATCTCCTTTCTTCACAGAACTCAAAATATCTTCATATAAAAAAACAAAATAGAAAATGGGAAAGTCTTAAAAAGGAAGTCCCAATCCCTGTGAAGTTATTGTTGTTGTTTTTGAAACTGGCTGTAAAATATACCCTTCTCATTCTCATCAGAGTCCTGTCTGGGGGCATATCAACAGATGACACTCAAGCATTTAACTTTTGTTTCAAACATTTTCGGTAAGAAATCTCTCATTAATGAAGTATTTTAATAGAAGAGCATCACTGTCGTGTCTGCTGAGAAACAAACCTACCCCTGGGAGATGCTTTCCATCCTCCCGGCCTGAAAAGAGATATTTAAAGTTATTTTTAATCATCTGACCTTTACTTGTCCATCTGGTCTATTGCAAGCCTAGAATATCTAGGTATTAATGCTAGAATTCCTGCGTGAGGACATCAAAAGAATAAACTTTATGTAATGTCCTCACATTCCACAAATTTGCAGGTAGAAAATGATTAGTACGATTTTTAAAGAAACTAGATTTATTGAGAGAGGTAGGGCCAACAATATCAAACAGATCCCTGATCGCAGGCATGGGGCAAAGACCTGTTCCACTTCCACTAAAGGCTGAAGTCACCGATGCCTGTAGGGACTTCAGACACCACATTTTGAAGTGGTGCTTTCGTAGAGCCATGTGGCCTGCTTAAGACACGTTATTTCACTTTAGAATTGATGCCCAACTAGCTAAGTGAGGGTTCAGGTACCTGTGATGGCATCTGAGCAAGATTATCCACTAGCTTTTATAAGCTATCCCATGCCTCTGTTCACTTAGGGCTGGCAACCCACAGACAAACAGATAACATAGCAGCAGATTCTCCTTCAAGAGAGACCCACAAATGCAGCAAGTCCAGGATCCATAATCAAGGTCAAATCCATAAACCAGTCCAGTCCAATGGGTACAAATGATCAGCACCATGATCCGGTGAGGTTGACCACTCCTCAGTAGGGTTGAAAAAAAGGAAAAGTGGCTACGGATGACCAGATCAGTAGCCCACACTGAGTTGATAGCCTTCCCATTCCATTTCCTTCCAAAAGAGAATATCTCTTTCGAAAAGTGCTAACAGCCTGCACCATTAGAAGGTGAGGTCGGACATTAGGTGCATCAGTTCTGTGCATTACGCTGGGGATTGGTACAGAGCTCTCTTTCCAGTTTTTGCCTAATTACCCTTTACAAACCCGAATATTGCAACAATGTATTAATAATAGAAATATGGAGTTTTGATGGTGGAATTTGGACGTCATGAAGTTTCCTTTGGAAACAATGAAACTGATAATTACAAAACATTTAGTGTGATTGGTACTAACGAAATAGGGTGTGTAATTTGCATTTTTCGAATATTTAGTAATTTCAATATAATATCTTTACAGATTACTAAAAATGAAAATCACAACTGTAATGAGTTTTACAAATAATATGTACAGAACCGAAATTTCAAAAATTTCTTGTATCTTTTGAGGGATATTCCACTGACAGCAATAATATACCCACTTTTCTGAGAGGTGTGTGGAAAATGAAACTACTTCAATTTAAGAATTAAAAAACAAATTCATTTATGTTGTATACTTACTAATAAAATACTATTTGCATTTTCCCCAACATTTATCTTGCTAAAATTAAAACTTTTAAGGAATGAAACATTAGGGAAAACTTCATTCTCTTTGAAAATGAGATTCTCATATGCGCCACAGGCGATATTCGTTTTCCTACTGAAAAATATTTTTCTTTTTCTATTGGCTCTTTAACGATATAGATTGCTATCTAGAGGCTTCTTAGGAATGTAAATTTTATGCCATGGGCTCTTTAAAGATATAGGTTTGTTTTTCTCCTAGCTTTTAATAATGTAGTTCATTCTAGTGGCTATTTACGAATATAATTTTTTTTCTAGTGACTCTTTAAGAATATTTTTAATTTTTTTATTCTAGCTACTTTCAGGACCTTTTTTTCACAGTGACATTTTAAGGATACAGTTTTCTTGATGACTATTAGCTAACATTCGTTGACAACCTCTCACTCTAGATGGTGTTATGGTGGCACATTCGATCAAAGAAAGAAAACAGCAACGGACTTTCCAAGTCCATCACTCTCTGCTTTCTCACCACAGCAGGGTAAGAGGGGGGAGGGAGAATCTAAATGTTTGTACAGTAGCAACTAGAGACTGGAAATGGCAGATTGCCAGTCTGGCTTGCAATCTGCCACTAGTTAAGTGGATTACTAAACAATTTTCATCCTCTTTGTTTTTATTTTGTTCATTGTATATATTTTGCTTATTCATGTGTCTGATTACGTTATTTCATTTCTAGGTATATATAGCCAAGTACTTAAAACTAAGAAGCTTGAAATAAAGATACATAGTAAATGAACACTGACAGAAAGCAGAAAATTAGAGAAGTTGAAAAAAATTCATTTAAACATTTGGTTGACACTAATCTACTGTTCAAAATTCTATACTTCAAAAGAATAAAGTCTAAGTGTTTGCACATTTATATTTTCCTTGCACAAAAATATATATGCCTCATTATTCATTGAAATGGAACATATTTTGGCAAATTGACAAAATATGTGTCATGTTTTCAACACTAAAAGATGTGCATAAAATATTGTGAAAACGACATTGAATAAATTAAAATCTAATTTGCTTTAGGTGGAACAAAAAAAATAATGTTTCTTATTTGTCATAAAGGACTTACAAGAATGCAAAGAAATACTTTATATTTGTGAGAAAGTAGAAGAATTGAAATCTGAGTTGGAACTATTACTGTGACCAGAACAAACTCTCTTGTGTGTAGGAAGTTTTTCCAGAAAAAAGATATGAAGAGCATTTCTAAGATAACATGCAGAAATTTTACCATGTCATATTATGTTATAGAGAATATTGATTGAACAGCACCTATATTCTAATATATAGGAAAATCATATCGCTGAAATATGCAATTAAAATTTCAAAACCAAGCTTCTGCTCTAATGTCAGTATTTTACAAACACAATACAAAAGACAACCAAATCTGCAGAATCCAATAACATTTACATGCACAAGTAAAGCAGTACAAAAATTGGGTATAGAAAAACTTGGCTAAAAATCTTTTATTTCTCACACAAGAGAGGACATATATCAGTGAAGTATAAAACAGAAATTTTGAAACAAAGCCTGTGATATTTCTTATTTTACTCGCACAGAATACAGGCCTCATATATGTGAAAATTGCAAAAATTCATTTAAAACAAAGCAGAATCCTGAACACCATTTTCAATAGCACAAAAGGAAAAAAAACTGCGCTATATATAAAAATATATTAGTGAACAAAGCTCATTTATGGTCTATTACCTGTTGCAAAGAAGAAAAGACACATCTCTTAAATATGTAGTGAAGAATTTACACAAAAAGCTCACCTAAATCATTATTTGGCACATACGATAGAGAAGCTTCGTGAGTGTGAAATACATAACTAGGAATTTGCTGAAACACCGTATCTTAAGGTTCATAATGTGATATGCAAAAATGAAAAACCACATATTTTAAATGTGTAAACATAGATTTTCAAGTAAAGGATGGTTGAAATTTCATTATCGAACAGACACAGAAGAGAAGCCACATATCCCTGAAATATATAACAAGAAATTTCATATGCAGATTTAAGGACTACTTTCTGAATCACCCAGGAAAGAATGAGCACTTCTTAAAAATGAGTAAAAAGGAATCATCAGAGAAGTCTGATTCTAGGTGTTACTTTATTAAACATAGGACAACAGAGGAAATGCCACATGTATGTCAAATATGCAATAAGAAATTTGCATAGTTGTCTAACCTTATTAAGCATTTTCTGATACATACAGGGGAAAAATCACATGTATGTGAAATATGTAATAAGAAATTTGGACACTTGTCTGATCTTAGAATGCCTTTTCTGACACACAGGGGAAAAATCGCATATATGTGAAATATGTAATAAGAAATTTGCACTGAAATCTACCCTTAGAAAGCATGTTGTGACACACACAGGGGAAAAACCGCATGTATGTGAAATATGTAATAAGAAATTTGGGCAGATGTCTGATCTTAGAAAGCATTTTCTGACACACACAGGGGAAAAACCACATGAATGTGAAATATGCAATAAGAAATTTGGACAGATGTCTCATCTTAGGGATCATGTTCCGACACATACAGGGGAAAAATCGCATGTATGTGAAATATGCAATAAGAAATTTGCAAAGATGTGTCAACTTAAGGTGCATTTTCTGACACACACAAGGGAAAAACCGCATGAATGTGAAATATGCAATAAGAAATTTGCAAAGATGTCTTATCTTAGGGATCATGTTCTGACACATACAGGGGAAAAATCGCATGTATGTGAAATATGCAATAAGAAATTTGCAAAGATGTGTCAACTTAAGGTGCATTTTCTGACACACACAAGGGAAAAACCGCATGAATGTGAAATATGCAATAAGAAATTTCAACAGATGTCTCATCTTCGGGATCATGTTCTGACACATACAGGGGAAAAATCGCATGTATGTGAAATATGCAATAAGAAATTTGCAAAGATGTCTTGTCTTAGGGATCATGTTCTTACGCATACAGGGGAAAAAATCGCATGTATGTGAAATATGCAATACGAAATTTGCAAAGATGTGTCAACTTAAGGTGCATTTTGTGACACACACAGCAGAAAAACCGTATGTATGTGAAGTATGTAGTAAGAAATTTGCTCTGAAATTTAACCTTAGAAAGCATGTTTTGACACACACAGGGGAAAAACCACATGAATGTAAAATATGCAATAAGAAATTTCGACAGATGTCTCATCTTAGGAATCATGTTCTGACACATACAGGGGAAAAATCGCATGTATGTGAAATATGCAATACGAAATTTGCAAAGATGTGTCAACTTAAGTTGCATTTTCTTACACACACAGGAGAAAAACCGCATGTATGTGAACTATGTAGTAAGAAATTTGCACTGAAATCTACCCTTAGAAAGCATGTTTTGACACACACAGGGGAAAAACCGCATGAATGTGAAATATGCAATAAGAAATTTCGACAGATGTCTCGTCTTAGGGATCATGTTCTGACACACACAGGAGAAAAACCACATGTATGTGAAGTATGTAATAAGAAATTTACACTGAAGGCTACCCTTAGGAACCATGTTCTGACCCACACAGGTGAAAAACCACAGGTATGTGAATTATGTAATAAGAAATATGCAAAGATGTCTCAACTTAGGTGGCATTTTCTGACACACACAGGGGAAAAACCGCATGTTTGTGTAATATGCAATAAGAAATTTGCACTGAAGTCTACCCTTAAAACCCATGTTCTGACACACACAGGAGAAAAACCGCATGTATGTGAAGTATGTAGTAAGAAATTTGCACTGAAATCTACCCTTAGAAAGCATGTTTTGACACACACAGGGGAAAAACCGCATGAATGTGAAATATGCAATAAGAAATTTCGACAGATGTCTCATCTCAGAGATCATGTTCTGACACATACAGGGGGAAAATCGCATGTATGTGAAATATGCAATAAGGAATTTGCAAAGATGTCTCAACTTGAGGTGCATTTTCTGACACACACAGGAGAAAAACCACATGTATGCGAAGTATGTAATAAGAAATTTACACTGAAGGCTACCCTTAGGAACCATGTTCTGACACACACAGGGGAAAAACCACATGTATGTGAAATATGTAATAAGAAATTTGGACGGATGTGTGGTCTTAGAAGGCATTTTCTAACACACAGGGGAAAAACCACATGAATGTGAAATATGCAATAAGAAATTTCGCGAGATGTCTACTCTTAGAAAGCATTTTCTGACACACACAGGTGAAAAACCACATGAATGTGAAATATGCAATAAGAAATTTGCACAGATTACAAATCTTAGGCAACATTTTTTGACACACATAGGGGAAAAATCGCATGAATGTAAAATATGTAATAAGAAATTTGCACTGAAATCTACCTTTAGGAAGCATGTTCTGAGACACACAGGGGAAAAACCACATGTATGTGAAATATGTAATAAGAAATTTGGACAGATGTCTCATCTTAGGGATCATTTTCTGACACATACAGGAGAAAAACCACATGTATGTGAAATATGTAAGAAGAAATTTGTACATATGTCTCATCTTAGGGATCATTTTCTGACACACACAGGGGAAAAATCGCATGTATGTGAAATATGCAATACGAAATTTGCAAAGATGTGTCAACTTAAGGTGCATTTTCTGACACACACAGGAGAAAAACCGCATGTATGTGAAGTATGTAGTAAGAAATTTGCACTGAAATTTACCCTTAGGAAACATGTTCTGACACACAGGGGAAAAGCTACATGTATGTGAAATATGTAGTAAGAAATTTGGAGAGATGTCTAGCCTTAGGATGCATTTTCTGACACACGGGGAAAAAGCGCATGTATGTGAAGTATGTAATAGGAAATGTATACTTAAGTCTCATCTTCGGGAGCATTTTATGACACATACAGGGCAGAAACTGCATGTATATTAAATATGTAATAAGAAATTTGCACTAAATTGTACTCTTAGGAAGCATGTTCTGACACACAGGGAGAGAACTGCATATATGTGAGATATGTAATAAGCAATTTGCTGCAAAGTCTATTCATGTGGCTCATTGTCTGACCCACACAGGGGTAAAACCACAAGTATGTGAAATATGTAATAAGAAATTGGCACTGAGATCTACCCTTAGGTGCTATGTTCTCACACACACACAGGGAGAAAACTGCTTATGTGTGAAATATGCAATAAGCAATTTGCACTGAAATCTAATCATAAGGTTCATTGTCTGACCCATACAGGGGTAAAACTGCATGTATTTGAAATATGTAATAAGAAATTTGCATGCAAATATGATTTGGGTTGGGTTGTTTTACCTCTGAGCGGCACATTTTTGCACACCCTGGGCTAAATGGCCAGGCCACATGGTCTCTGAAAGCTCAGAGAAAGTTGGAGGAGGGGACCCACTAAAACAGCTGTTGGGAGACAGATGGTAGCCTCCCATGAAGGCCATTCTGCATGTTCTTTAACGTGCACAGGTTTGACTCTCCCGCACATTTAGCCACGGCTTAACATCCCATCTAATGGAAGTCAGCCTTTCCAAGCCCATCTTTGTCCCCTACTGACCATGGGCAGGGCGAGGAATTTTGCAGAGAAAAATCTCAACATTGACCCAGCTGGGACTCAAACCTGGGAACTACAGATTACGAGCCTGGCCTGCTACCAACTGAGCCACCCCTGCCACACACAAATATGAACTTCAGAACCATTTTCTAACAAACACGGGGATAACCCATATGTATGTGATATACGTAAAAGGAAATTTGCATGCAAATTTCAACTTCAGAACCATTTTCTTATACACCAAAGGAAAACCCAAATATATGTGTGCTATTTCAGTGAGGTGACACTGTGGTGTCTACTTCAGTCACATAAGGTATTCTCATAGTGTCCATCTCAACTGATGAAGTCTCTGTGAATCACAGTGTCCATCTTCTTTCACCTTTTCACATAGTGTCTATTCACTGAAGGAGCACTGTCTTTGCGCTGAAAAGCTTCCGAGTTTTCTCCTAAAACCTTTTAACATGCAATTAATTTGAATCAAAAACTTTAAAAATTTATTGCTCAATGACAAAGAATTTTAATTTATGTTAATTTCTGAGCAAGAAGGTTTTCAATTGTGTATTTGAAGAGTGTTATTTAGTCTTCCAAATATCATTTGGCCACTGCAGATTAATTTTAGTGAGGTTTGTTTGAAACTGCCCACCTCATTTTAATCTAAGGTATTTAGGTACACTTCATTATCCTATATGCAAATCTACAGTTATATATGTGGGCAACATAGCTGAACAAATGACCAATCTCTTGTACACTGCTACTTTAAGGGATTTCTGCCTTGCATCATCTTTGCTTAGTTCAAACTACATAAATCCCAAAATATTGTGTTGACTGAGAATCATTTAAGGTATGAGGTGTAATTTAATATATGAAAAGTAATAAAGTATGCAAATTTAAAATTCAGAACCCCACTGCACATAAATGCATTTACTGTTTATGAAAGCATTTGGATTTAAATTTAATGAGGCTTTATGTGTGAAATAAATTTTTTTCCTCAACTGATGTTTATGTTTAAATAACCTCCCAGTATATATTTTTGTTTAATAATAAAAAATATTTGTTCATTAGTAATGTGTATATGATATTTCTATATTAATTTTAGCATAAAGTAAATATTAGAATTAAGGATATTTTGATTTCAATCTAGAATTGCAGAATATAGTACTTTCAAAACCCACAGAGAAAACGGTCTGATTATTTATATTCGGAATGAGATTTTTATTTAAATTGACTGTACTTTTATTTTAATTAAGTTTTGGATTTTTTTTTATTTAAAACAGTTTATGAATAAGGCTTTTAAGTTGACAAATTTTGGGAGATTTAATAATAAATTCAATAAAAATAGGCTTATGCATTTAAAATAAAAATTCAGTACACTCATAGTTGTCATAATAGTTGGTGTCATAAATTGTTAACATATTTTTGTAGTTGAATCTTTACTATTGTGAGAAATCACTGGAAAGCATTTTAATGTAGGTGTATTATACATGATTTCTCCACCAAAGTTTAAAGTGTTTTTAAAAACTGTCATTCTGACTCCTACACTGTTGACTTTGTTTTGTTAAGCAAATATTTTTTTATTTCTGTGGAATGAATTTTTTTTTAACGTAAAACAGCTATCTTCTGAACTCACAAATGTGTTTTTTTGCAGTTTAAATGCTGCTATTGCATATAATGTTTATTATTTTATCCATAAAATGTTTTCTACTATTATCAGTGCAGTGTAAATAAACTTTCAAAATCTTGTAATTGTTTGTTATTGTCGTATTCAACGAAATACATAAATAGTTCTGCTACACAGTAATTCTGTATGGAAATATTCATTACATTAAAAAAAAAGCAATATAAAATCCAAATAGTTTAAATGGGCTTTCTCTTAGTCGTAAAAAAAAATCTTTCCGTATATAACGCACAGTGAAACTGAGTATAGCACGTGAAAAGTAGGCTTGATTGCAGCGGCAGACGGTTTGTTTTGGAAGCAACAACATGGCGACCGCCCTGCCGCGTCAGCTTCATGACCTTCGATAGCGAAAGCGTGTTAGGGCATATCCTCTCATTCATGGTTTTTACACATTAGAAGAAAATCCGAGAAAAAAAAGTTCGGTTAGCAGAAGTGACGTTCCGCCACCAAAGCGAGGCCATCAATTCTGTGCATGCTGGGAGTATATGGTTAACGTAATGGAGACTGCAATTGAGTGATTACGAGGTAAGCATTTTTGGTAAAAATTAATAGTAAATGATATAACTGAAATCGTTTTTTTTTTTTTGTTATGGTAGTAATTTATTGTATTGTCCTAAAAACAAATAGATTGTTGTTTATTACTCTATGTATATTTTCGTAGAAATTCCCATATTGTAATGGTTAAAACGATATCAAATTGAAATACGCTACATCTTTAATAACATTAAAATGAAGACCAGTTATGAACAGAATTTCTAAAGTTGTGAAATGAAAATTATGAACAAGATTATAATTAAGAATTAACGATTTGCATCTTAAGGATTCATTAGACAGACTTCCAGTTTACGTTGCTTATGTGCCATTTGTTTTAAGTAATGCAGGCGTGTCCAACCCGCGGGGCCGCAGGCGACCCTGGACAGCTAGTAATGCTGCCCACAAAATCGTAAAGTTTACGACATAACCTTTCAATATGATTGTGATTTTCACCGAGTTTTTGATATCCCATTAGTTTTATGTTGCCCTTTTTTATTTTATAATAAAAAACAAGAAAATAAATGAAGTTTTATTATTCATATACATTGACTATATTATATATTTTATGTGCGGCCCAAAACAATTCATCTTTACTCAATGTGGCCCCAGGGAAGTCAAAAGGTTGGAAACGCCTGCAGTAATGCGTTAATATCTAATGTATAAATATAATAATCATATCGTCTAGTGAGATGAGCGATTTAAACTGCAGAAGTACCACGTTGAATAGTTCCGATTTTGTGTTTTTTCGCATAGTAGCAATTTCCCCCCCCCCCCCCCCATTAATATCAAGTACTCTGTATCTAGTACTTTTTTTTTTCTTTAATACCAAGTATTCTGTATCTAGTAGTAACTTTTGTTTTCATTTCTACCAAATATTCTGTATCAGTGACCTTTAATTGAAATGCTAATATAAAATTGGCTTGCCTATTCTTTAACGAATGTGTTTCTAAATATTTGTAGTCATGTATGGTTCATTATGTGTTGCAACAGCATTATCTGTAAATTAAATTTCTCTCTTTCTATAATTATTCTGGTTTCAGAGTGGAAGAGTAGTCAACACTCGCATTACTTTGCAAGTGGCATGTTCATAGACATTACCCCCATGCAAATACAGGTACTAATATGTACTGTGAGTCTTTTCACAATAAATTAAAATATTTTCAGCAAAGGTAATTTCCACACAGCAAGCCTGTTGACACAACTTTGCAAGTGGAAATTTATTATAGACTATAGGAATAAAATTTTGACAAAAGTCTGAGAATCAATTACCTTCTCTTCATATAACAGGGATTAAGAATTTCTGATGTCTCTAACATAAGATCACACAATTGGTATGTTAAATCTCAGACACATTTGTACTTGTAAATTATTGCAAGTGTCAGACTGACATACTAATTATGAAAAATATCAGAATATCATTCATTGTTTCTTTACAATTATTAGTGAAATGGTTCACTGGATCTAATACACTGTTAGTGATTTATTTCCTACAAAAAAGGATGTAATACACTGTTTCTGATTTATATCCTACAAAAAAAAACATTATTTTCAAAACAAAAAGAAGACAACAAAACTTCAGTTAATGTAATTAACATTACTTTAAAATAAAACTAAAACAAAAACCTTGTATGCAAAACAACAAAATTAAAAACCTAAACCTTGTATGCAAATATGTCCTATTCCTTTTGGTAATTTTTTCTTTTTTCTTCATATATGGGGTTTGAGGTGATTCAATTGGTAGCACTCCAGGCTATGTAATCTGCAGTTCCCAGGTTAGAGTCTGATCTGGGCTAGCATTGAGATTTCTCTCTGCAAATCCCCCATCCTACCTTCAGTTTAGGTAGGGTTTGGAAGGTCGTCATCCATTGGATGGAACACAGAGCAGTAGCCCAATGTGCAAGAGAGCCATGCTCTGTGAATGTTAAATAACATGCTGGATGGCCTTCATGGGAGGCTACCATCTGTTGAGTGAATGGTCTTCATCGGAGGCTACCATCTGTCAAGTGGATGACCTTCATGGGAGGCTACCATCTGTCAAGTGGATTGCCTTCATGGGAGGCTACCATCTGTCAAGTGGATGGCCTTCATGGGAGGCTACCATCTGTCAAGTGGATGGCCTTCATGGGAGGCTACCATCTGTCGAGTGGATGGCCTTCATGGGAGGCTACCATCTGTCGAGTGGATGGCCTTCATGGGAGGCTACCATCTGTCAAGTGGATGGCCTTCATGGGAGGCTACCATCTGTCAAGTGGATGGCCTTCATGGGAGGCTACCATCTGTCGAGTGGATGGCCTTCATGGGAGGCTACCATCTGTCAAGTGGATGGCCTTCATGGGAGGCTACCATCTGTCGAGTGGATGGCCTTCATGTAAGGCTACCATCTGTCAAGCGGATTGATTTCATGGAAGGTTACCATCTGTCGAGTGGATGGCCTTCATGGAAGGCTACCATCTGTCAAGTGGATGGCCTTCATGGGAGGCTACCATCTGTCAAGTGGATTGCCTTCATGGAAGGCTACCATCTGTCGAGTGGATGGCCTTCATGGGAGGCTACCATCTGTCAAGTGGATGGCCTTCATGGGAGGCTACCATCTGTCGAGTGGATGGCCTACATGGGAGGTTACCGTCTGTCGAGTGGATGGCCTTCATGGGAGGCTACCATCTGTCGAGTGGATGGCCTGGCCATTTAGCTTGTGTGCAAAAATATGCTCAAAGGTACCACAATGCAGCCTTTATTATATCATTTGGCATTTTTATGATATATATATATATAGGTTACATTAAATGTTTTTATTTTGGTAGCCGTCCCTTAGTCTAGTGGTTAGCATACTTGGCTAAAGATCTGAGGGACCCGGGTAAGGGATGGTTGTTTGTGTCGTTTTCTGCTGAGGTCCTGCTAATCTCTCACACCTTCTACTATTGCATAGAAGGTGACAGGCTCCTGCCAGACCTCTGTGGCAAATACCTGCTTGAGGGGCGATATATATAAATCTTGACTAATTATTGCATATATAAAATATACCAATATTCATAGTGTAAACTACATAATTATAATAAATGATATTCAAGCAGCTGCTTCCCACAGAGGTCTAACAGGAGGCTGTTGGTTTATATGCAGTAGTAGAAGGTCTGTGAGATGGCAGGGCCTCAGCAGAAAAACAACATGAACATCCATACCTTTCCCGTGGGTTCGAACCCAGGTTACTAAATGAAAAAAATATACACACCTCAAGCAGCTACTTGCCACGAACCTATCACTTTAATATGTGATAGAGAAGTTCTGTGAAAATTGTAAATTGAAAGTCAATGATGGATCGTTATTGAAATTTTTAATATGAAAAAAAATGGATAGCTGTATAATATTACTCTACAGTAATATGCATATTGAATTTAATAGTATCCTGCAAAAAATATACAGGAATGTATGAGAAGTGCTGCAATATTATAAATATTCTGCATATATATTTATCATCATAACCTTAGATCAACAAAATTGCATCTTCACCTAATGGAAACTAATGCACCTGACTACTATTGCTCTAAAGAGATACCCTTCTGTCTTCATTATGTAAAGGGCAGGTTGGTTTATATACAAACATCTATTCTAAAATTTTATTTATTTATATGACTGCAATTTATCTGAGATCCAATTATAGTAGTCATTGTGATTATATCATTTCTACTTATGTAGAAATGACTGTAAGCAAATAATACATTGAATTTATTGTAAACATTTCAAAAGTTTGCCCGGCCATAATAACATTTCAATGAATGTACCAGAAAAAAATGGAGTTTTCTACAATGGAAACTGAATTTAAAAATGTTATTTTTTTTTTATTTTCTAAAGTATAAAATCCAAACAATTTTCATTTTCCCATAACATTTTCTTGGTAGTATTTCAAGTAGAGTTTTATTTTAGAAATAGGCCAATTTGCAATATTATTATTTTTGCTATTATATATATATAATTTGCTATATATAAATTATTTTACATATAAATATGTGGGGTCGCATATGATCCCATCTTGTGATACAAATAAATGAGTAAATCACATTGTGATGCTAGGGTTAAGCATACTTTGGAGAATTTTTTTTTAAATTAAGTCCCCATTGTAGAAAATTCCATTTTTTTAGTGTTTTACATTCATTGAAAATGTTATGGCCCATTAGACTTTTGAAACCTTTACAACATATTCAATAATTTTTTGCTTACGGTCATCTCTACATAAGTAGAAATAATATAAACACAATGACTACTATATTGAATCTTAGATAAGCTTATACAAATAAGTAAAATTTTAGAATAAACGTTTGTATACAAACCAACCTACCCATTACATAATGCAGACAGAAGGATATCTCTTTAAAGCAATATTTTTCAGGTACATTAGTTTCCATTAGATGAATATCTAATGATGTTGATCTAGGGTTATTATGATAAATATATATGCAGAATATTTATAATATTGAGGCACTTCTCATACATTCCTGCACATTTTTGGCAGGATACTATGACATGCAATATGTATATTACTGTAGAAAAATATTACACAGCTATCCATTTTTTTCATGTTAAAAATTTCAATAATGGTCCATTACTGACTTTAAATTTACAATATTCACAGAACTTCTCTATGGCATATTAAAGTGACAGGCATTGTCAGACCTGTGTGACAAGCAACTTCTTGAGAGGTGTACATTTCTTTTCGTTTAGTAACCTGGGTTCGAACCCACAGGTAAAGCATGGATTGTTGATGTTTTTCTGCTGATGTCATGCCATCCTCACAGACCTGCTATGGCATATAAACTGAGAAGCTCCTGTCAGACCTCTGTGGAAAGCAGCTCCTTGATATATGTTATAATTAGTCGAGCTTTTTACATATTTATATATACCAAAAGGAAAAAAAAACTTTTGATGTAACTTATATATCATAAAAATCGCAAAGGATACAATGAAGGGTGCATTGTGCTGCCTTCTTTACTCTGAGGTGACTTGGACCGTTCCACTGTCATTCGGAGAGGCACTTCGGAACCCGAATGTTCCCAGATCCCTAAACTATTTTAAATACTAGTTGCCAGATACGTCTTCTGAACTCTAAGATGACTTGGAGCGTTCCAATGTCATTCGGAGTGACAGTTCGGAACCCGAATGTTCCCAGATCCCTAAACTATTTTAAATAATAGTTGCCAGATACGTCTTCTGAACTCTAAGATGACTTGGAGCGTTCCAATGTCATTCGGAGTGACAGTTCGGAACCCGAATGTTCCCAGATCCCTAAACTATTTTAAATACTAGTTGCCAGATACGTCTTCTGAACTCTAAGATGACTTGGAGCGTTCCAATGTCATTCGGAGTGACAGTTCGGAACCCGAATGTTCCCAGATCCCTAAACTATTTTAAATAATAGTTGCCAGATACGTCTTCTGAACTCTGAGATAGTTGGAGCGTTCCAATGTCGTTCGGAGAGGCAGTTCGGAACACGAATGTTGCCAGATCCCTAAACTATTTTAAATAATAGTTGCCAGATACATCTTCTCAACTCTGAGATCAGTTGGAGCGTTCCAATGTCCTTCGGAGAGGCAGTTCGGAACACGAATGTTACCAGATCCCTAAACTATTTTAAATAATAGTTTCCAGTTACTTCTCAACTCTGAGATCAGTCGGAGCGTTCCAATGTCGTTCGGAACACGAATGTTGCCAGATCCCTAAACTATTTTAAATAATAGTTGCCAGATACATCTTCTGAACTCTGAGATCAGTTGGAGCGTTCCAATGTCGTTCGGAACACGAATGTTGCCAGATCCCTAAACTATTTTAAATAATAGTTGCCAGATACGTCTTCTGAATTCTGAGATCAGTTGGAGCGTTTCAATGTCGTTCGGAGAAACCCGAATGTTGCCAGATCCCTAAACTATTTTAAATAATAGTTGCCAGTTACTTCTTCTCAACTCTCAGATCAGTCGGAGTGTTCCACTGTCGTTCGGAGATGCAGTTCGGAACACGAATGTTGCCAGATCCCTAAACTATTTAAAATAATAGTTGCCAGTTACTTCTTCTGAACTCAGATCAGTTGGAGCGTTTCAATGTGATTCGGAGGGGCAGTTCGGAACACGAATGTTGCCAGATCCCTAAACTATTTTAAATAATAGTTGCCAGATTCATCTTCTGAACTCTGGGATCAGTCGGAGCGTTCCAATGTCGTTCGGAGAGGCAGTTCGGAACACGAATGTTGCCAGATCCCAAAACTATTTTAAATAATAGTTGCCAGATACATCTTCTGAACTCTGAGATTAGTCTGAGAGTTCCAATGTCATTCCGAGAAGCAGTTGGGAAAACGAATGTTGCCAGATCCCTAAATTATTTTAAATAATAGTCGCCAGATAGTTCTGAGTGTTTTTTGGAGCATTTGTTGCCTGTCTGATGCCTTCCCTTGACTTTTTTTCCCCCCTGTAGAATGGGTCTGTTTGTGGTGGTAAACCGTTATTCTCTGGGCGGGAAACTACCTAATTGAGTTATTTCTTTGTTCTCTGAGTCTCTGGGGGTTCCAGGGTGTTTCTCTTACACCTTCCTAGTGTCCGGTTGCTCTGCTCTGTTGAAATGCGAATGGCGGCCTTTTTTTGGGCTCTATGGGGGATATTCAGGAGCTTTTTGTTCCTGGCTTCTTCTGGGGGTATTTCTGGGGTGTTTTTTTGCTAGATTTAGTCACTTTGGGTGGTATTGTGCACTAAGGGTGTGTTTTTGGAGAAGGGGGTGGGTTTTTTGGGGAGTAGGCAGTGTTTTTTGGGGGTATTTTGGCGCTTTGAATTCTGGGGTTTGTTTTTGCTTTGGGGCTTTTTGCGTCACTTCAGGTTGTTTTGGGGGTCACTTCCGTTTTTTGGGGACTTTTTGGGTCGTTTCATTATACTGCGGACAGCTGGGGCCTGTCGGACTACTGGGGCTTTTTGGGGTTTTTTTGGGGTCACTTCCGGTGACGTTTGGCCCCACGGAGGGTCTCCCTGACCCCTACCTGGGGGTCACTTCCCGACAGTTAGGGGGGTCTCTGGGGGCGTTTTTGGACGTGATCTTTGGGGTCACTTCCGGTCTGTTTAACCTTTGGGGTCATTTTGGAACTTTTTAGGATTTTTGGCGAATTTTTTGCTGTTTTTTGGGGGGGCGGGGACTTTAATGCGCGTTTGAGGGTGTGGATTCTTTGGATCTTTTTGCGTCACTTCCGGGTCTGTTAGGGCATTTTGGGGCGTGTCATGATACTGCGGACAGCTGGGGCCTGTCGGACAAATGGGGCGTTTTTCGGGATTTCTTTTTGGTCACTTCCCAGGGCGGGGTGTATGAGGATGTGTGGCTCCTTGACCTCTATGGTCGAGGTCACTTCTGTTGGTTTCCGACGATTCGGTGCGGTCTGGGGAAATGTTTTTTGGGCGTGGCTTTTGGGGTCCTTTTCGGGTCACTTCCGTTTGTCAGTGTCACTTTCGGTTCGCTGTGGGTGTTCACTTCCTCTCTGTTTGACCTTCGGGGTCAGTTTGGGACTTTTCGGGGCTTCCAACTCTGAACTCAATATTCAAAAATTTAAAATGATTTTTAAAACGTTTGAATCGCGAAATCTATACGTCCTGAATCGAATCCGGGTTCGGAATCGGATGCGTCTCGACGAGACCTTTCAGGAAAGGGGTCATATCACAAGGCTGTCTCTAATATTTAAGAAGTTAGCATCAGCTAATCAGCATTTCAAAAATCTGGAATCCCATTGGACTAATAATTTTCGACGAATAAGAATAACTTTACTGATTCGTTCTCAGTTGGCTTTAACCCTTTCACTACCACGGGCCTTGAGAAACGAAGTACCTCAGAATACCATTCCGGCCGAGTTTTGAAATGGACTCTTCCTAGTTTGTCATCCCCCCTTA
The DNA here is from genome assembly GCA_038380435.1 of Ryuthela nishihirai. Classification (NCBI taxonomy): domain Eukaryota; kingdom Metazoa; phylum Arthropoda; class Arachnida; order Araneae; family Heptathelidae; genus Ryuthela; species Ryuthela nishihirai. The sequence continues at coordinate 1,457,736 of JAWZYU010000080.1, forward strand.
CTTCACCCGAAGGGAGAACGGAGTTAACCACAGCAGAGCTCCCCTCCACGCCGTAAATTGCCTCTCATTAAGCTTAGCGTTCCCTTGCCTCTAAACCCATATGGTCATGTGCTACAGACACACATTGAACACGAGATATCAGATTCCTGTGACTTTTGTTCTTAAATCCTTTCCCAAAACAGTTTTTAAAAAACATGCATGTTTGTGAATTTTTGAAAAGTTTTTTAATATTAATTTTTTAATAGTAACTTTAAAATGCTATTTATTGGTGGTCTATTTAAAAACGGGCATAAAATTGTAATTATTTGAAACACGTCTTTTTACATGAAATAGATATCAATTAGAAATTTTAGAAAGAAAAAAGTTTTAAATATTTCCATTTTTTTGGATTATAATGCCAGTTTTCTTACATCCAGCAAAGAGAACGCTGTTATTAATATTCGAATGTATGATGAAAAAAAAAATAAAGAAAGATTATTAAAATAGAGGACCAAAAATAGAAAGCAGTAAGAGTGCTGAATTGAGTTTTAAAGAATAGTTTTTAACACAACTGTAGAGAGTACTCTAACATAAGAATCAAAAATAATTTTGAGAGAAAGGTTTGCATCTGAGATGCAAACCTTTCTCTCAAAATTATTTTTGATTGTAACCGAAGTGGATATTGCAAAAGATATCCGAGGAAGCGAAGACTAGATAAAATGAGAAATAAAGAAACTGAAACAATCAGAGATCACATAAAAATATTGGAGGTGGTGAAAAATATTATCAAAATGAGAAAGACTTATGAATATGAGGATAAAGGAAGATGGCTAAATTTAATATGGAAATGAGAATCCACTGGAAGAAGACAGTGAAAGAGAGGCAAAAATGGTATGAAACAAACATTGCCGAAAAGAAGAGTTTAAGAGCAAGAATGCAAAGATAAAAATAAGCGGACAGAGAGAGCTGACTGGAACCAAACAATTTAAACTTGGGAAGGTGAAAAGAATAAAATTTTGTATCATTATATTTTTTATAAACTACATTGTTAAGTAATTGATTAAGTGATTCAATTCAGCAAATGATTAAATCAAAAGTAGTCTGTTCTATTTTGCATTTTAGATCATCAGTAATGTGCCTAAAAAGTCTTATGGGTGGAGGGTTACATACTCGAGTCCAAGGACAAGATCTAGGGAGGGGGGCATCTCCTATTCCTTTCCAGAAGCTATCGTAGTAAGGTTAATAGAATCAAAAATTATTCAACTTATTTATGTTTCATGAATTTTTCAAAAAAATTAAAAGACATAAAACGAATTGAAAATGATACATTGCATTGGAAATACAGCCTCTTGCCCCCCCCCCTCCTTTAAGTTCTTTCGTCTCGATTGTGTTTCTTGTTTCCCTCTCTTCTTGACTTTTTTTTTCAGATCCAGGCCTGCTCGTGTCTATTGGGGTGAGGGGATGGAATGATGCTTCAGTTAACGTATTTCGTCTGAGCGGCTCTGTTTTCTGCACAATGGGCTAAATGTCCTGGTTACAGCAAAGACCCACTATACAGCTGTTATGAGACAGATGAAAGCCTGCCTCAATCTTACTGTTTTAATGGCACAGGCTATAGTTATCAGTATCTGCACACGAGGCTAAAATTTTACTTCCCATTTAACTAACGTCTGCCTTCCCAATCCCTCAGTGTCATATTTTCTCCTCGAGGGCACAGATATTATCTATATACACTCGTCAAACAGCTGCTTGTCACAGAAGTCTGACAGGAGTCTTTCAGTTTAATACGCCATAGTAGAAGGGATTTGTGAGGATGGCTGGTCCTCAGCAGAAGAACAACACAAACATCTGTGCGTTATCCGGGGCTCTAAACCTGTCCCTTTGATCAGTAGACAAACATGCTAATAAATAATAATAAATTTTTTAAGTTTTTTTTTAATCTATTTTTAGTATTCCAAATGCAACTCTATCTGTTTTTAGTTCCGAATACAAATGTTTTGGATTTCAAAGCAGATAGAGAAGTATGAGATATGAATAAGACAAGATAAAGATTGCAAAGATAAAAATAAGTGGAGAGTAATAGTTGATCTGGACCACACAACCTAATTTGGGAGGGTGAAAAGAATGAAATTGTGTATCATTAATTTATTTATGAACTATATTGGAAAGTAATTCAGTAAGTGATTCAATTAAGCAAATGACTAAAACAAGCAGAGAGTATGGAAAATGAAAAGAGCATGGTCCATGCCTAAGGCACCTTGGTATAGTGTGTGTGGGGGGGGGGGGCAGAGTCAGCGGGTCCCAACCTAAGACCCAAGGGCCACGGAAAACAGAATGGGTGAATAATAATACAAATTTGTGCGCACAAAACAATACAATAATCCGGCCCCCCTGGGTACGTCCCTGTCTCTCTCGTTACACATGAAGCGAGTCAAAAGTTGTTGATGTCTCCATCTTCTAACCACATCATTATTTGCTTAGTCAAACCACCGACACTTCAGCATCTAGAATAATAGTTAACAGGAGATATTTTCGCGTTGTCGCATTAGAGAGCGACAACAAATGAGCTGCAGCAGCATTAAGAGGAAAACGAATAAAATTGTAAGGTAAACTCAAATAGAAAAAGAAATTCAGGTAACAAAAGTTTCTAATTTTTCTTTCAATGTATAGTTCAATCCCCTCATCAAATAGTTATGTACTGTGTCGGGCAATACACTTAATAATACTGCTTCGGTTGAAGTAAATGCTTTCATAATGAAATAAAAAATGCTATAAATTTGAATCTGAACACCGATTCTCGTCCGATCACCGAAGTTAGCAGCTTTGGGAGCGTTCGGTACCTGGGAGGTGACCATTTGGGAACACCGCGTGCAGTTGGCAAAAAAATTGTTGAGTGCCCGCTATCCTCACAGATCCCTCCCTCTATTATGGCGTAATAAACTGACAGGCTCCTGTCAGACCTATGTGGCAAGCTGCTGCTTGAGGTGGTATTTATTTTTATTTTATATATTAATGCGCTTATTTTAAATTGTTCTTTTGATGGCAAACTTGTATCATAAAAAATGTATCATTAATTTTTTTTTGTTATTTCAATTATCAAGTAGCCTCACTTGAGAACCGCTGATCTAGAATAAAAGACGTTAAGTTTCTTATTATCTTGTCACAAAGGAATTATTTTTCATTTTATAATTTGTTTATTGCAGAGCTCCAAACATGCCAATCATGCAGTATAAAATAAAAAATAAAAATAAATATACCCCTCAAGCAGCTGCTTGCCACAGAGGTCTGACAGGAGCCTGTCAGTTTATATGCCACAGTAGAAGGTCTGAGAGGATGGCAGGACCTCAGCAGAAAAACGACGCACACATCCATGCCTAATTCCGGGGCTCGAACCTAGCTCCCTTAGATCAGTAGCCAAGCGTAGGAACTAACTACTCCAACTTTGCTGTTGGGAAAATAAAATCTCCTCTCCCCCCCACTCGAAATTTTAGGATGATTATGTAATAATATCAGATAAAGATTGCACTTATAAAAGTTAACTATTCTGTATATTAATTTTTTTTCCAAACCATTTATTATTATATTACGTGAAAATATACGTTTTATCGGAATTAAAATTATGCATCTATATCTATATTTTTTCATTTCCACCACTTTTTAAAAGTTTTGCAAACCATTTTTCCGGTAAATACTTCCTGGCTACATGCTAGAAATACGCTATGAATTCTTTTATAAAAATTGAATATTCCCTCAAGCAGTTACTTGCCACAGAAGACTGTCAGCTTATAAAGCCATAGTAGAAGGTCTGTGAGGATAGCGGAACCTCAGCAGAAAAACAACATAAACAACCGTAGCTCACACGGGAGTCGAACCCAGGTCCCTTTGATCAGTAGATAAGAGTGCAATTAAATTCTAATTATATGTCTTAAAATATCAAAAGTTAGAACTAAACAACTTCCACTTTGTTGTTTAAAATAAATCATTATATTTTCCGTGGTCCGTGGTCATAAGTTGGGATCCACTAACATAGCTACTGCTTTAGGCATGGGCCATCCCCTTTGCCCTTTTCCTCTCTGTTTCTTTCCTGTACATGGTCTTTATCAGAATTCATGACCCTTGGCCCTCCCTTATTTGTACATCTTATCCCAAATCCCCATCCATCGAAAAAATTCATTAGTACTCGTTGTTTCGGGTCTGGCCGATTTAGTATATTATAAATAATTCACGAAGTATTTATCATCCAAGTTAATCTTTACAGTCCAAGTAAATATGAAACACTTGAGTAGATTAGTTGAAATAGGTATGAGCTAATTGCCTAGTATTGTACATTGTCATTCAGGATCCTTTCAGGTCTTTACATATTTTTATATCCAAATGCTGTACACAATTTAAAGTCATGAGGAAACAGAAGTCCTTTCATCCTGGAGCGGCAGAGAGTCTAGCGTGTTTGATCACTGATCTTGGGTTCGATCCTTGTACATATAGCGTATGAGTTTTTATTTTTAACTCGATTTCACCCAGTTTTCATCCCCCCCCCCCTCTCCACCTGTAAAAACAGATAAAATTCTCAGGTATAAAAATAGGTATAAAATAAAAAGATGTGCAGTTCATAATAAGTTGGTGCTTTTTTCTTATTAAAAAAAAAAGATTTAATTAGTATACTGATTTGTTTTAATTTCCTATTTGTAAAATTTTCTTTATAACGTATTACTAGTGAAAACAATATTACAAGTGAAAACGTATTACAAGTGAAAAGAACAAACTTGGTCAAAGAAGTTCTGTCTTCTAAATGGGTAGGTACAATTAATAGAAACCTTAATATATCTGTTACGGACTTCTGGAGAAAGGCATCTGATCTAGACTAATTTAGTAAATCTGCACATAATAAAAATGCCTGTCATTATGCAAACCTATTCAGATAATTCGTCGACGTGGACGTTGACTTGAATATTTCAGAATTTTCTGCTTTTTTTTTGATCTTCCACCAAAAACTATGATTTGAAAATTCTTAAATTTTGGATTGAGATCATCAAGTAAGCAAGGTGGCATTAGCACTGCTTACTTTGCAACAGATGTGATGTAGAGTGATCATTTAGCTAACTAAATAATCTGCCACCGCCTGCCGCAAGTAATTTTGCCAAAGAATTCGTCTGTTTTATCTCTGAGCGGCACTTTTTTTGCACACAGCGGATTAAATGACGTAGTAACAAGTACTCCTATGGTTCAAGAAGGTTGGGAAAGGGGATCCACTGGACAGAAGAGACAGATGGCCTGCACAAGGGCCCCGGCTTAACGTCACATCCGGTGGATGGATGCCTATCCAAGCCCATCGATGCCCCTTACTGACAGTGGGCAGGGCGGGAGAGTTTTTGCGGAGATAAATCTTAAAACTGGTTCAGTTGGGGTTCCAACCTGGGAACTGCAGATTATGAGTCTTGCGGGCTATCGACTAAGCCCCCGCCCCCTCTCGCCGAAGAAACAATGGATATGCACATGTTATCATATGTCAATAATAAAATTTATACCTAATGTCTAAATAGTTCAATTATTTTTAATTCAACACAAATTGAAAAAAAAAGTTTTTCCCGGTAATTATCCCCCAAATGGGTTATTTTTAACCTAAAAAAAGTCGTACCCCTGTATAGATGTGTCTTTCTGCTGCGGTCTCTCCTTCCTCAAAATATTCTCTACAGCGTATTATATTGACAGGTTCCTGTCAAACTTCTCTGAGAAGGAGATGTTTGAGAAATAATTTATTTTCATTTCCATTTCATTCCATAAACTGATTTTTTCCTAGGAAACAGAATTCAGTTTGGAGAAATGAAACAAATATTTGGTCTTAGTGAAAATTTTAGAGTCGAAAAGCCATTTTACTAAACTGACTTCTCTAGAAACTGCGTTTCAGATTGTCACTAGAAAGCAACTAGTTGATGAGAATGGGACCTTCAGCTACGAGAAAACAACTCAGGTGTGACTTTGGCTGACATTGTGCATGGAACATTCACCCTAACCTGCACGGCTCTGCTGCAGAAAGCGGTGAGACCTTCCTGCAGGTGCGGTATCTCTGCTGCAGGAAGCGGTGAGAGCCGCTTCCTGCAGCAGAGCCCTACAGGTAGGTAGTGCAATAAAAGGGAACGAAAGGCTTGTCTTCCACATTTGCCTTGATTCAGCAGCGAACGCTGAAAAAAGGAAATAAGTCGAAAAAAAAAATGATTTAAATAGAGAAGATGAAATAAAGCAGCTTTCAGAAATACATTTTCGAAGAAGAAACTATTGCATGAAATTTAAATACAAAAATTTAAACTATATAGTATCGAACTAATATTAATTAATTAATTAATTAGTTAAATTTAACTATATATTATCGAATTTTTGGAAGAAATTATTTCTAGTAAACTTTTATATTCTTCAAGAGAGAATTGTGTTCGAAATAATTCCGTGAGCATAGTGAAACGTCAGTAGTGAAAATTATGACGGAAAATAAAATATTCCACAAGCAATTACTTGCTACCGAGATGTTTGGCAGGAGCCTGTTCATATAGTATTTTATAGAGAAATGAGAAAAACCAGACCTCGCAAAATAACAAAACAAAAAGAATGGCGATATTCAAATTTTTCAGATAACTAACTATTCATGAGTTCCGGGTTTACAGGATATTTCCTGTGATACTCAATTACAGAAAAGAAATTTTTATACCTAGCCAATGTTATAATATTTTGCAATATTTTACAAAATTAGTTATTTCTTTTCCAAAGTTTTTAATAAATATTTCTCATGAGTTATGCTTAATTGGAAAAAAGAAACCTGTCAGTGAGTGGTATCCATGGGCATCGACCGAGGGGAGGAGGGCAGTCTCCCCTCTTCTGGTAAAATAGATCGAAATATTAATTTGTAGCGAATAATACTGGTTTACCAAATATTAATGCTTTTTTTCCCTTACGAAATGAAATATTAATTATTTTAATATTTTCTTTCGTTTTCATAAACATATCACTTATATTTACTAATGTGAAGAAACATTTTTACATGAATTTTCAATAATAAGTTTCCCATTTTTCCGTTGTACTTTTTATAATAATAATAATAATCTTTATTGACATTCATGCTAGTTATACAAAAGTTTCAACAAATGCCCAAAAAACATCTGCTTATCTGCATCAGAGATGAATAATAAATAACATTACATGAAAATGCATAAATATTGTATAAAACAATGCCATCAACACTTAAATGTATCGATGTGAAATTTCAGTGGAAGCTCCATTGTGATAATTCAGTTTTTTTTTTCATTAATTTTTCAGCCTTGAAAAACATTCCTAACATTATTTTTGATTTCTTTAAATTTGTTTAATGAAATAATTTCTCTTGGTAATTGATTATACCCGTAGGTACTGTAAATGCCTCGTACATTTCCCATAGATATTTAATATTTTTGAAAGATGAAAATTATTATTGGATTGTAACCTTGTGTATTTCTCATGAGAGATTTCAGACTTGAATTGACTGTCAAACAATTTTTTGGAAGTGATCCTCTATTTGAAAAGGTTATTATGAAAGGAAAGTATGACGAAAATATCTTTTTCCATTATAAGAAAGGACGTATCCAGGGAGACCGGTGAGGTTTAGGTCCGACACCTCCGAAAATCCTGTTATCTCATATAAATCTGAAACTTGTGTACCTGCTTTGAAATCCCTAACAGGTGTCTTTGTATTATTTTCGCCTCATATGACATTCCCGACACTAAAAGTAGATATAAAAAAAACCTATATAATTTTATCTTATCTAGAATATCATTTTATCATTTCCTGTAGAATATTTCAGTAATTAGGAACCCCACTTTACCATTTATACCTTTGGACCTAAATCATGAACATTTGACAGATATTTTTTATGTATTCTGTAATCAACCATAGTGTTCGGATATATATTTGAGCGACTGTAAATAACTCTACTAAACTAAAGGCATGTGCTGTAGAGTGATTTTATAAAATGGATTTTAAAATAACACTTCTGCTAAGATTTTCATCAAATTTTGCTATTTTTTCGAACCGTAATCTGAAACTACTAAACTTATATACTCCTCCCCCACGAAAAACTATCACGTTCACTGGAAAAACCCAACGTTTTAATTTCATTGTTTTTTTTCCTTTTTAAGTACTAGTAAAGTATTATTATTTAAATTTTCCAAATCATCTGCTAGTTCGAATTATCACTATTAAAGAGTACAAAATTTGGAAAATGATAAATTTCGTTCTCTTTGAAAAGGAACATCCTATATTCTCCAGAGGTGATATATGTTCTTCCAGTGTTTTGACAGAAATTATTCTTGCCGAAAAAGGCAACGTATGATTTTTCTCTCTTTGAAGTGATCTTTCAAGAAGTATTATTACAAAGTATGTATATGGTACATGAAAATCAATATGGTCCCCTTTCAGCTCTCCCCAGAGGGGCTGGGGTGGCTCAGTCGGTAGCGCGCCAGGCTCGTAATCTGTAGTTCCCAGGTTCGAGTCCCAGCTGGGTCAGCGTTGAGATTTATCTCCGCAAAATTCCCCGCCCTGCCCACGGTCAGTAGGGGACACCGATGGGCTTGGAAAGGCCGCCGTCCGTCGGATGGGACGTTAAGCCCCGTGTGTGGGAGAGCCATACCCTGTGCACGTTAAAGAACACGCTGGATGGCCTTGACGGGAGGCTACGATCTGTCTCCCAACAGCTGTTCCAGTGGGTCCCCTCCCCCAAGCTTCTCTGAGCCTTCGGGGTCCATGTGACCTGGCCATTTAGCCCATGGTGGGCAAAAAAGTGCCGCTCAGAGGTAAAACAACCCAACAACAAAAGCTCTCCCCAGAACTACCAGGGCCATAACAACGGTGAGGCAAGTAAAGCACTAGCCTCGGGCGCACAAGATGTGGTGGCGTATAAAATACAAAATGAGGGGTCAGAAAAATACAAGATGAGGAGGCTCAGAAAAAGACTGCTATGAAACTATATAGGGGTGCAATTTTCTATTCTTGCCTCTGGCACAAATATAGCTAGTTACGGCTCTACCCCCCCCCCCCACACACACACACACAGCATGGGGTGTCTGTGTGTGTGTGTGTGTGTGGAGGGAGCAGGTTGACCCATTTGACAGAGCTCCAGACTCACAATTTCATTTTCCCAATTTCTACTCCCAAATGCGATTGCATTCAGATTTTCTTCCGTTAACCCCCGTGAGAAGGGGGTCACAGTGGGTTTCTGAAGATTGCCGTCCGTCAGATGGGACATTAACCTGTGGGTAAAACGCCATACCCTATATAAGTAAAAGAATTCACTGAATTCTCTTGATGGGAGATTACCAGCTGTCTCCTAATAGCTGTCCAGTGGATCTCCTACACCAACTTTCTCCAAGCCTTTTTGATTTGGCCACTTAGCCTGTTGTGTGCAAAAGTGTGCAGTTTAGAAGTTAAACCTAAGACTTAACCACCACCCAGTGCTGAGTAAAATAACTTTGTCTCTTTACTATTAACTAGATTCCTAATCAGAGATACACGAATTTGCACATCGTACAATCATTTATGAGGGTATAATAATATTTCATCCCTGAATTTTCATTAGCTAATAACTAACCGGACGTGGGTCCGAATCCCTGATAAGGCATGGATATTTCTTTTTCTGTGTTTTCTTTCTACTGATGTTTCGCCTTCATCCCAGTTCTTCTCGATAGCGTATTATGCGTACTAACAGGCTTCTCTCACATCTCTGTGACAGGCTGCTCTAATAATTTAATATTCTATTTATTTTTAGTGTGCTATAAATAATACTAACTACCTATGCTTTATCAGAGAATTTCCTTGGAGCACGTTTTCGGCATGTTCGCACAAAACTTATGTTATATATAACATATTTCCATAGGCTTTGGTTAGCATTGAATAAAAAGTGGGTTAGAACTTTTCGGAATGTTGCAATTTGCAGTAATATATCCATTGCCGATTTAGAAAGAGCATTTCGTGACATGAAAGGAAAGCATATTCGTAGGTAAATAAAAATTTTAGTGTAAAGTGTTTTATTTAAGATAAATTAGTCATCCATAACACGTGACTCTTTAATTCTATATTTTCAACATAATTCACTCAATTTTTAAAGGGTTATAGAAATTTAAATATTTAACAAGCTCATTGTATCAGAAATCTATTCCAGAAGTACATTAAAACTATGTAATAGTTTTTTATACAAGTCGGATCTAGAAAAAAAATTATGGGAAGAGCAATTAACTGGATCGAACCGGAAAAGAAATAAACGAAAGATTGAAAATACCTGAATTGGTGTTTCAGTATAATATTGCCACTCCATTGTAGTGTTGGTCTTAAATTTGTTTTGAAAAATCGTGTTGCGTATTTGTTTCATATTATTTATATCTCCAATCCGGTTACTAACATTCTGAAGATGAGGGAAAGAGGGACATGCCGTCCCCATCCACCCCAATAATAAATGAAAAAAAAAATAAATAAATACCCCCTCAAGCAGCTGCTTGCCACAGAGGTCTGACAGGAGCCTGTCAGTTTATATGCCAGAGTAGAAGGTCTGTGAGGACGGAAGGACCTCAGCAGAAAAACAGCACAAACGTCCATGCCTTATCCGGGGCTCGAACCCAGGTCCCTTAGATCAGTAGTCAAGCGCGCTAACCACTCGGCCATGGGACGGCTAAATAATAAATGAACATGAATGAAAAATTATATGAAACAAATATGTAATCAATTTTATCAGATAATTGTCTATTTTGGAAGTTTGTATAAATAATTATTGCTCTGTTAGTAAAGATTATATAAGTTCTTTACGCATTGCTTCTGTTAAATATTCCAGCATATGCAACTCCTTAAATAATAAGAGAATATTATTGAAATTTAATAATTAGCTGCACTAAATGTAGATCTTCATTTTTTTTTTTTGTTATAGCATTTTACCATAAAGTCTTATATTTTAAGTTAGAAAGCTCCAAAAGTTAGCATTCTGTTAAAAAAAATGGGGAAATTCTTTTATATTGTTGTCTAAGCATTATATCTATACATAGGTACTGAACAGAAAAAACGTTTCATGTTATTTGAATATGGAGTCATATTCAGATATCAGTAACTTCTTAAGTAATATTAATATGGACAAATTATGATTATAGTTATATTTGAGGTCTCTATCAAATCTCTTTAAATGTAAAATTATTCACAAATAATTGTTCAGTATCCAAATAATTTTGTAAGCTGGAAAATGTACTCAATCAAGACCAGAAAAATTATTGCAACATATTAAAATGAAAACGAAACATTTTGTAAACTTTTAAAAAATGTATATTTTAGCTGCATATGTAATGATTGAACAGTATATGAATTTTGAATGATTTTCGGTTAACAAGGTAAGCAAATGTTAAATATTCCAGATTCTATAACTCATTAAATATTAAAAATATCAAAAGTAGGTATTAAGGCAGACCGCACTCAGATCTTCAAACGTGATTGCCAATAATCACATTTTTCCATAAAAAGCTCTTTTAAGAAATTGTAAAGTTGTGAATTTGATTCCCTCTTGATCAAACATTTAACTATTTCAACTGTTTCTGCTTTCTGTTGAGAACCTATCAATGAATGAATTTATTATTCAGTCCTAAGACGTTTTTCTCTTCCCTTCAAATCCAAAAAAATTATTCAATGTTTCCTTTGCTCTTTGCCGAAATGTAAGTTTCAAGAAGCAATAAACAACCCACATTCTGCAGTCGACTCTTAGAGTCCCCCTGTTGCCTGGAGGGATGCAGGCAGTTTGTCAATTAGACGTTAATTGATGGTCGTTTGAACCCTCTGAGCGAGAGATGCACAAAGAGGGGAGGGAGAGTTCACCCGTTCTACCTACCTTCTCCCCGGCCGACGGGCCGGTATGGTAGCGAAAGGGATTCGGCCGGTACGGCCGGAACGGTAGTGAAAGGGTTAAACTCTATGTGGCTCTATAACGATATGAACTAGGTGATATGATAAAAAATGGGTAAGTTTTGGTAAACTTTAATCGAATATTCGAATTACGATATGACTGAAAATTGTACACTAATAGAGGCCCTATATAGGTAGAGGTTGGCCATTTCAAAATTGGACGCCATGTTTGGTAGTCGCTAGAATTGTTTAGTGTGCATAGCTGAATGGTATTGCAAGGTACTTATGGATTCCGGAAAAGGGGAGGGTAATATTTCATACATATTGCAGTGTTCATGATTGGAAGTACTTTAGAAAACTGCTAAAAAATAAGGAAAAGTAAATTTTAGGGCTTTTTTTTTAACAAAGCGAAATTTTATCTTTTTTTTTGTCTGTCTGCCTGTAGACATCGAACTTTTTTGTTTATGCAGATAAATAATTCTTTTAGTATTAGATAGGTATTAATGATATATTACGATTTGCATTTTCGAATCTCCCAAAAGTTATAACTGCGCCCTCTAACGGTGGAAAATTTTGAAAATTCCAAAATATCGAACGAATATTCGAAATGATGTAGGTATGTTAGAAGTTTGAAATTTTGATGTTGAAATGTGAAGGGTACGAAGTTACCATTGGCAATAATCACTTGACACTTTAGACCCAGTGGGGGGGGGGGGGGGGTGAGGTGTTGAAACATTGTTTTTTTTAACAGAAAAGTGTATGATTTAGAGATAAATTAAAAATTCATTTTGGGTTCGACAGTTATTGATAAAATATCATTTCTTGAGTTAGAATTTACATTTTGAGAATTTCTCGAAACCTATTATTGCGCCCTCTAAGGTTCGAAAAAAATCTAAAAATTCCTAAAACCCCTAGAAAATCCTACCCTCCCCCCCCCTAAAAAAAATAAGGAATATTGCAAACGATGTAGTTAAGCTAGAAATTTGAAATTTTGATCGTGCAATGCGACAGTCTTGAAAATTCGATTGCCAACAATGAGTTTACCGTAAGCGCAAGGTAGGCAAGAAATGGAAATGTTTTAAGAGATAATTTTTACTCTCTTTTTTTGTTGCTTACTAATAAAGTGTAATTCGCATTTTCAAAGGTAGTTTTAATTTGTATCATTAGAGATCACTAAATATTGAAACTGCAAAACTTTTAACGAATGCTTCATGTGATTTGTTTATGGTAGAAATTTCGGTGGGTAAAGTTGTGTTATGGTAGAAATTCCACTGACAGCAATGATCTGCCCACTATTTTCAGAGGACAGAGAGAAAAACAACTTTTTAAATTTAAGAACTAAAAGACAAATCCTCCTCCTCCTCCTCCTGAAACAGCCACGGCTACTACTGGGGTATTACCAGACTGTGCAATTTAATTCTCCAAGCAAGTTTGTCCTGTGCTGCATCTGGCTACTGCACACCCATTCTAATAAGGTCCTGTTTTACATCATCTGCCACTCTATCTTAGGTCTCCCCCACTTTCTGAGGCCTTTAGGCACACTGTTTATAACCCTATTCCCCAATCTATAATTATCCTTAAGGGCAACATGGCCAAACCACCAGAGTCTCTCTCTGCACAATATGCTGCTTAAAGGAGGTTGCAAACTCCATCGCCTAACCACGTCATTAGTTACAATGTTGAACTACCTAATGACCAAGATACTGCGTAAGCATCTAGTTTCCTGTTATCTTGTTTACAAAGTGTCCAAGTTTCACTAACATAACTAACCCTAGAAAGAACCAAACTATTATACAGTCTAATTTTAGTCTTTAGGTGTATACGCCTATTTCTCCACACTCTCCACAGATTCTTAAAAGTCCCGGCACCAATACCTATTCGTCTGTTAATCTCATACCGCACATCACCATTATCAGTTACATAGCTTCCAAGATAATTAAACTGTGACACCTGCTCAAGACTGCAACCATTCAGATTAAATGAATCACAGAATGCCTGATCAATTTTCATCACTTTAGTTTTCTCTCTGTTTATAACCAAACCTACTCTACTACCAGTCTCATCAACGGCTCGAATGAAAGAGTTCATCTCATCAACATCATTTGCCAAAAGGGCAAAATCATCAGCATAATCTAAATCAGCAATTTCCGTATCTACAGCCCATTTAGGGCCAAAAGCTTTCCCTTGAAGTGAATTTCGCATAACATAATCAATAACCAAACTAAAGAGAAAAAGAGACAAAATGCACCCTTGTCGAACACCAGAAGTAATGCTAAACCAATTGCTACAAGCCTTACCAACTCTCACACACGACTCAGTGTTATTATAGAGAGCTTTCATTATGTTAACTAACTTGTCTGGTATACCATATGAATACTTTTTATGTTTTATAATTACTAATAAAGTAGTACTATGTGCATTTCCCCCATCATATATTAAAAAATAAATAACCCCTCAAGCAGCTTCTTGTACGTAAGTCAGACAGGACTTTGTCAGTTTATGTTGCTTAGTGGAGGAGGGCAGAACCTCAGCAGAAGATTAACACGAACATCCATAATTAAAACATTTAACGAGTGAAAACGAAGGCAAAGGAAGAACGTCATTCTCTTTGAAAATGGGTTCGGTTGGGTTGTTTTACCTCTGAGCGGCACTTTTTTTGCACACCATGGGCTAAATGACCAGGTCACAAGGACCCCGAAGGCTCAGAGAAGGTTGGAGGAGGGGACCCACTGCAACAGCTATTGGGAGACAGATGGTAGCCTCCCGTCAAGGCCATCCAGCGTGTTCTTTGACGTTGGATTTTTTACTCTGAGCGGCACTTTTTTGCACACCATGGATAAATCATCAGGTCACAAGGACCCGGAAGATACAGAGAAGGTTGGGGGAGGGGACCCACTGGAACAACTGTTGAGAGACAGATGGTAGCCTCCCGTCAAGGCCATCCAGCGTGTTCTCTAACGTTGGATTGTTTTACTTCTGAGCGGCACTTTTTTGCACACCATGGGCTAAATCGTAAGGTCACAAGGACCCGGAAGGTACAGAGAAGGTTGGGGGAGGGGACCTACTGGAACAGCTGTTGAGAGACAGATGGTAGCCTCCCGTCAAGGGCATCCAGCGTGTTCTTTAACGTTGGATTTTTTACTTCTGAGCGGCACTTTTTTGCACACCATGGGCTAAATCGTCAGGTCACAAGGACCCGGAAGGTACAGAGAAGTTTGGGGGAGGGGACCTACTGGAACAGCTGTTGAGAGACAGATGGTAGCCTCCCGTCAAGGCCATCCAGCATGTTCTTTAACGTTGGGTTGTTTTACCTCTGAGCGGCACTTTTTTGCACACCATAGGCTAAATCATCAGGTCACAAGGACCCGGAAGGTACAGAGAAGGTTGGGGGAGGGGACCCACTGGAACAGCTGTTGAAAGGCAGATGGTAGCCTCCCGTCAAGGGCATCCAGCGTGTTCTTTAACGTTCGGTTATTTTACTTGTGAGCGGCAATTTTTTGCACACCATGGGCTAAATCGTCAGGTCACAAGGACCCGGAAGGTACAGAGAACGTTGGGGGAGGGGACCTACTGGAACAGCTGTTGAGAGACAGATGGTAGCCTCCCGTCAAGGCCATCCAGCGTGTTCTTTAACGTTGGGTTGTTTTACCTCTGAGCGGCACTTTTTTGCACACCATGGGCTAAATGGCCAGGTCACAAGGACCCCGAAGGCTCAGAGAAGGTTGGGGGAGGGGACCCACTGGAACAGCTGTTGGGAGACAGATGGTAGCCTCCCGTCAAGGCCATCCAGCGTGTTCTTTAACGTTCGGTTGTTTTACCTCTGAGCGGCACTTTTTTGCACACCATGGGCCAAATGGCCAGGTCACAAGGACCCCGAAGGCTCAGAGATGGTTGGGGGAGAGGACCCACTGGAACAGCTGTTGGGAGACAGATGGTAGCCTCCCATCAAGGCCATTCAGCGTGTTCTTTAACGTTGGGTTGTTTTACCTCTGAGCGGCACTTTTTTGCACACCATGGGCTAAATGGCCAGGTCACAAGGACCCCGAAGGCTCAGAGAAGGTTGGGGGGAGGGGACCCACTGGAACAGCTGTTGGGAGACAGATGGTAGCCTCCCGTCAAGGCCATCCAGCGTATTCTTTAAGTTTGGGTTGTTTTACCTCTGAGCGGCACTTTTTTGCACACCATAGGCTAAATGGCCAGGTCACAACGACCCTGAAGGCTCAGAGAAGGTTGGAGGAGGGGACCCACTGGAACAGTTGTTGGGAGACAGATGGTAGCCTCCCGTCAAGGCCATCCAGCGGTTTTTTAACGTTCGGTTGTTTTACCTCTGAGCGGCACTTTTTTGCACACCATGGGCTAAATGGCCAGATCACAACGACCCCGAAGGCTCAGAGAAGGTTGGGGGAGGGGACCCACTGGAACAGCTGTTCGGAGACAGATGGTAGCCTCCCGTCAAGCCCATCCAGCTGATTTTTAACGTTGGGTTGTTTTACCTCTGAACGGCACTTTTTTGCACACCATGGTGTAAATGGCCAGGTCAAAAGGACCCCGAACACTCAGAGAAGGTTGGGGGAGGGGACCCACTGGAACAGCTGTTGGGAGACACATGGTAACCTCCCGTCAAGGCCACCCTGCGTGTTCTTTAACGTGCACAGAGTATGGATCTCCTACATACAGGCCACAGCTTAACGTCCCATGCGACGGACGGCGGCCTTTTCAAGCCAATCGTTGTCCCCTACTGACCATGGGCAGGGCGGGGAGTTTTGCGGAGATAAATCTCAACGCTGACCCATCTGGGACTAGAACCTGGGAACTACAGATTACGAGCCTGGAGCGCTACCGACTGAGCCACCCCCGCCCTCTTTGAAAATGAGATTCCCATATGCGCAAAAGGGAATCTTCTAGTTATTTTCCACACTCAGTACCCTCTGACAGTGGAAATTCGAACTACTCTATAATTGAGAAAATAAACTACTCAATAATTGAGAAAATAAAACTTTACCAACGCGACAAATCATTAATATTGGTGTAAACAACTTGACAATTATACTCTAGGTTCAAAAACATAAATTTCTAGCAAAAATAGATCATTTGCAATATTCATTTAAAGATTTGGTATTTTGCAGGTTTTTTCTGCCGCTAGAGGCCGCTTTCGGAGTTTTATTTACCACATTTAGCACTCTCTGACAGTGGAAATTAAAACTAATGGGTAATGGGGATTCTAAAAATGTAAATATTAATATTTTGTTAGTGCCTGCAAAACAAAAAAAAATAGACTGTTTCGTTTATCTCTTAAAATAGAAAAAATTTCATTTTCGCCCCCACCTTTGGGTAAGAAGGCAAAGCCTTGTTGCCATTGCAAACTTTCTAACCGTTCATATTTCCAGTGCAAATAGTTTGCAATATTCGTTTGAAAATTTAGGATTTTCCATCTTTTTCCACCGCTAGAGGGAGTTATTAAAGCTATTAAAATTTTTAAGAACTGCGAATCGCAATATTTTTTTGACATCTTAACCAACCCAAAAAGAATTTTTCTTTTAGCTCTAAGAGTAAAAAAGTTGTCTATAGACGGGCAGACAGATGGACAGACAATTAACAGAGAGACGGACAGAAAGGTGGAAAGACAGATGGACAGACAACTAACAGAGAGACGGACAGACAGGTGGAAAGACAGGTGGACAGACAACAGTTAACAGAGTTTTACCTCTGAGCGGCACTTTTCTGCACACCATGGTCTAAATGGCCAAGTCACATGGACCCCGAAGTCTCAGAGAAGGTTGAGGGAGGGGACCCACTGGAACAGCTGTTGGGAGACAGATGGTAGCCTCCCGTCAAGGCCATCCAGTGTGTTCTTTAACGTTGGATTGTTTTACTCTGAGCGGCACTTTTTTGCACACCATGGGCTAAATGGCCAGGTCACAAGGACCCCGAAGGCTCAGAAAAGGTTGGGGGAGGGGACCCACTGGAACAGCTGTTGGGAGACAGATGGTAGCCTCCCGTCAAGGCCATCCAGTGTGTTCTTTAACGTTGGATTGTTTTACTCTGAGCGGCACTTTTTTGCACACCATGGGCTAAATGGCCAGGTCACAAGGACCCCGAAGGCTCAGAGAAGGTTGGGGGAGGGGACCCAATGGAACAGCTGTTGGGAGACAGATGGTAGCCTCCCACCAAGGCCATCCAGCATGTTCTTTAACGTTCGATTGTTTTACCTCTCAGCGGCACTTTTTTTGCACACCATTGCACACATTCTGAGGTCGAAGGTGCTGCTGACTGGTTTAGCAGCCTGGTTGGACAGTGCCAAGACCTCCATCAGGTGCTCAGTGGAGCAAGTTCGGGGCCCTGCTGAACGACTTGGTAACTCTAGTAGGTTAGGGCCCTTTTCAAAATCTGGGTCCAACCGAGTTCCCACCAATCGAACTTCGATCTACATATCTTTGTTCATGGCTAACCAGGGAACAGAATAAATTTAGGGTTTGACCGATGGATGACATTTCCTTTTATATGACTGTTTGCCGTAGGAGTGTCAGGGAGGAGCTACATCTATATGGTATAGTCTTGCCCCTGGCAGTAGATAGTACACGGCATTCCTTTACTGGCAGTGTCAAAGAGTGGAATCAGGGTTTGTCGTGTTTGCTGTGGTTGTCACAGCAAAACAGAAATTAATTAATGTAACAGCTCTTAAGAGACAGATGGTAACCTCCCGCCAAGACCGTCCAACGTGTCATTTAACATGCAGAGGATATGGCTTTCCCGCACACAGTTCCAAGGCTTAACGTCCCATTCGAATAACGCCTACATTTCCAAACCCAATGGTGTCCCATACTGACTGTGGGCAGGGTGGAGAGTTTTGCAGAGATAAATCATAATGTTTACGCAGCTGGCACTCGAACCTGGGAACTGCAGATTACGAGTCTGTATGGTTCCTCAGTATGGCTTAGAAAATCTGTTATTAAATAAATAATGAAATTCCTTTCAGATGATTGCAAAGAAAGGTTTGATGGGAAACTTTTAATAAGCCATAGAGAAGCTCTACGAGAAAGGCAAGCCCTCCAAAGAAAGACAACACAGACATTCGTGTCCTACCTTGGGGCCAAACCTAGGTCACTTTCATCCGTAACTAAGCACCCTAACCATAGTAACCCAGAAAAACTCCTTGTGTACTTCAACCAGAGAGGGTCGGCATGTCTTAGTCTTGAAGGGAGCCATTTAGGGTTATGCAAAGGATTTTGTAGTGTCAGCAAATCTCAAACATCACTCAATGATTTCGCAGAGAATTTCACTATGTTAATCACTTATCTGTTATGATATACGTCCTCACCATTAATCACAACGATCACCCGACTCAAAAGCATTTTTGAAATTTAAAACGCTAATAACCGCAGGTTTCTCAAATTCTAAACATTTCTCAAGAATCTGACTAAGTGAAAAAATCTGATCTACACATCTACCACTTTTGAATAACATTGTTGATCACGCAGTTCTCCGTAAATCAGATTATTTCTATTCAGCACAATTGTTATGCGCACCTCGCGGTTGCAAGCACTATTCCATTTTTATGTAGAAATATGCAAATTTAAATCTGTGGCGTTGTGTTTCCCACATTGTCCAATTACGGATTATTCCCTTAATTAGACCATGCGGGGCCGCAAAAATCCCAAGCCGTCTCCTTAGGGCAAAACGTTTTTATTAATAGGAAATCCAATGATGAGCACAACTCAGGTTTATGGAAACATAAAACAATAACGATATTTATTGAGACAAAATATTTAAAAGTAAAGGCAGAACAATTAATCTTTGTAATAATAAATCGTCTATTGTGGACTTGAAAAAAGAACTTAAAGAATTAAATGGACTATGGAACTGTGGAACATCTTTACAATTAAATCTAAAATTAAGGATAGCAACTTATAAGTTAAAGGAAGGGTAAGCGTACCGTTCTATGTGCTAAGTTCGTCCATCAGCTGCATCAGATTATGGCCAGGTCGTCGTTACTCTAGCTTTGGATGGGGACCATCTCCGTAATTCGTCCTTTAGCCGTTGACTGGGAAAACATCTCCATCGCACTGTGACTGATGTGGAGATGGGCCCTCAGTTGACCATCACATACGCTGTTGGGTAATTTGGTGGCAGTGAAGGGAGGCGGTCGGCTGCATCATCGTGGTTATGTTGGAAGGGGGAGGGTGCCCTTCACTGGTTAGGCACTTCAGAAGCAAATTCCAGTCTCTCTGCTTCTAATTTTTGGAAATCACTCATTCGTTGGGATGTCCTTGCGTTAACACATTGCTATTGTAAAACCTATTTATAAAACTGGAGACAAAAATTGTTTTAATAATTATAGACCAATTTCCATTTTTCCCACCTTTTCAAAAGTTATTGAAAAATAACACTTAAAAATTATTTACAAAAAGTTTCCTTTTTTTACAAATTTTCAGTTTGGTTTTGTAAAAAAAATACCTCCTCAAGCCACTGCTTGCCACAGAGGTCTGACAGGAGCCTGTCAGTTCATATGCCATAGTAGAAGGTCTGAGAGGATGGCAGAACCTAAGCAGAAAAATGGCACATACATCCATGCCTTACCTGGGGCTCGAACCCAGAACCCTTAGATCAGTAGCCAAGCACACTAACCACTCGGCCATGGTTTCAGGAAAGGTTTAAGTACTGAACATGCTATCTTAGAGTTTGCTACCAATATTTATCAAGGGATATATAAATGTAAAAAAACACTAGCCCTATTTCTCGACATATCTAAAGCTTTTGATGCAGTTAGACATATTTTATTTAAAAAATTTTATTTTTTAGGAATTAGGGGAAATTTATGGAGATGGTTTAAATCTTATTTATCTGAACGCTATCAAATTTTTAATTACTCTTTATTTTGGTAGATACAATCTCTTTTAAAACATGTTTTGACTAGCTTGGGGGAGGGGGGGTACTTATATGAATATTATTGAATGTGTTAGTAAAGTATAATATAAATTCTTAAAAGTTATAGACTTTATTATGAAATGTCATGAGTAATTTATGATTATAAAATTCTTAGTTTAGGATCATTGTATATGTATAGTACAGCTGTTTTTATCTTTAACAATCCAACATTTTTACAGTTTAAATGTATTGAGTAATGCTACTCATCAATCTGGCCTTTTATTTGTAATCCCTAAAGAAATAGCTCATAAGCACTTCTTATTTTTAGCTCCTAGAATATTTAATTCCTTGCCTATTGAAATTAGAAATGAACGTTCATACAGTGTTTTTAAATTGAAAGTTAAAAATTTTATTATTACTGCTTCAAATACTGATGATCGCTTTAAAATTATACAATGATCTTTTGTTTTTAACATGACACATTTTTTGTTACTAAAGACATTTCTCTTATTGTAATAATTTAATTTAGCATCCTAAATAAGCAAATTGCACAAAGGTTTGCTAATATGCAACTTTTATTTATTTTGTTTACATTTTATTTTATTCTTTTTCTAACTTGCACTACTATTGTTTTCTGTTTTGTATATGCAAGTTTTGCATTGTTTTGTTATTCTGTTCTTATTTATATATATATTATATAGTTTTGGTGCATTAAATTAGAATCGAAAAAAAATTAAAAAAAAAATATCTCACATATGTGAATTTCTCCCTGTGTGTGTCAGAACATGGTTCCTAATAGTAGACTTCAGTGTAAATTTCCTATTACATACTTCGCATATATGCGATTTTACCTATTATGTGTCAGAACATGGTTCCCAAGGGTACACTTCAGTGCAAATTTCTTATTACATATATCACATACATGGCTTTAACCCAATGTGTGTAGGCAAATGGTCTTTCAGGGTAGTTTACGTGCAAATTTCTTATTACATATTTCACACACATGCGGTTTTTCCCGTGTGTGTCAGAAAATGGTTCCTAAGGGTAGACTTCATTGTAAATTTCTTATTACATACTTCACACATGTGCAGTTTTTCCCCTGTGTGTGTCAGAACATGTCTCCTAAGGGTAGACTTCAGTATAAATTTCTTATTACATATTTCACTACGTGATTTTTCTCCTGTGTGTGTCAGAACATGGTTCCTAAGGGTAGACTTCTGTGTAAATTTCTTATTACATATTTCACATACATACGATTTTTCTCCTGTGTGTGTCAGAACATGGTTCCTAAGGGTAGACTTCCGTATAAATTTCTTATTACATATTTTACATACATGTGATTTTTCCCTTGTGTGTGTCAGAAAATGATTCAGAAGATTAGACATCTGTCGAAATTTCTTATTACATACTTCACATATATACGGTTTTTCTCCTGTGTGTGTCAGAACATGTCTCCTAAGGGTAGACTTTAATGCAAATTGCTTATGACATATTTCACATACATGTGGTTTTTCCCCTGTGTGTGTCAGAACATGTTTCCAAAGCTGAGACTGTTGCCCAAATTTCTTATTACATATTTCACATACATGTGGTTTTTCCCCTGTGTGTGTCAGACAATGCTGCGTAAGAAGGAACATACTTGAAAATTTCTTATTACATATTTCACAAACATGTGGTTTTTTCCCTGTGTGTGTCAGAACATGCTGCCTAAGGGAAGATTTATGTGCATAATTCTTATTACATATTTCACATAAATGTGGTTTTTTCCCTGTGTGTATCAGACAATGAACCATAAGATTATATTTCTTTGCAAACTTCTTATTACATACTTCACATACATGTGGTTTTTCCCCTGTGTGCATCAGAACATGGTCCCTAAGGGTAGACTTCAGTGCAAATTTCTTATTACATATTTCACATATATGCGGTTTTTCCCCTGTGTGTGTCAGAAAATGATCCCTCAGATGAGAGATCTGTCCAAATTTCTTATTACATATTTCACATACATGTGGTTTTTCCCCAGTGTGTGTCAGAAAATGCTTTTTAAGATTAGACATCTGTCCAAATTTCCTATTACATATTTCACATACATGTGGTTTTTCTCCTGTGTGTGTCAGAACATGCTTTCTAAGATGAGACATCGTTCCAAATTTCTTATTACATATTTCACATACATGTGGTTTTTCCCCTGTGTGTCAGACATGCTTTCTAAGATGAGACATCTGTGCAAATTTCTTATTACATATTTCACATACATGTGGTTTTTCCTCTGTGTGTTTAAGAAAATAACACCTAGAATGAGATTTCTCTGATGATTCCTTTTCACTCATTTTTTTTAAATGTGCTCATTCTTTGCTGGGTGAATCAGAAAGTGGTCCTTAAATCTGCATATGTAATTTCTGGTTATATATTTCAGGAATATGTGGCTTCTGTCTCTGTTCGATAATGAAATTTCAACCATCCTTTACTTGAAAATCTATTTTTACACATTTAAAATATGTGGTTTTCCATTTATGCATATCACATTATGAAACTTCAGATGCCATCAGCAAATTTCTAATATATTTCACACTCATGTAGCTTCTCTCTCATATGTGATGTGTCTTCTGTCCTCTGTGTGACATATAATAGACCATAAATGACCTTTGTTTTTTATTTTATTATTATGTATAACAAAAACAGGTTTTTTTTCTTTTGTCAAATTATAAATGGTATTCGTTTCTGCTTTGTTTTAAATGAATTTTTTGCATTTTTCACATATATAAAGCCTGTATTTCGTCTGAGAAAAATAAAAAAATGTCACAAACTTTATTTCAAAACTTTTGTTTCATACTTCACTGATATATGAAATCACGGATATATCTCAGAAATGCTCTTTACATCTTTGTTTCTGGAAAAACTTCCTACACACAAGTGTTTGTTCTGTCACAGTAATAGTTCCAACTCTGATTTCACTTTTTCTACTTTCTCACAAATATAAAGCATTTCTTTGCCTTCTTGTCAGTCCTTTGTGACAAATAAGGATTACTTTTTTGTTCCAGCTAAAGCAATTTATGATTCTAATTTATTCAGTGTCTTTTTCACGTTTTATGGGCATGAAGCATCTTTCAGTGTTGAAAACATGACGCATATTTTGTCAATTTGCCAAAATATGTTCCATTTCAATGAATAATGAGGTATATATATTTTTGTGTAAGGATAATATAAATGTGCAAACACAGAATTTATTCTTTTGACTTACAGAATTTCGAACAGTAGATTAGTGTCAACTGAATGTTTAAATGAATTTTTTTCAACTTCTCTAATTTTCTCCTTCTGTCAGTATTAATTTACTTCATATCTTTACTGCAACTTCTTTGTTCCACATACTTGGCTATATATACCTAGAAATGTAATAACGTAATCAGACACAAGAATAAGCAAAATATATACATTGAACAAAATTAAAACAAAGATGATGAAAACTGTTTAGTAATCGAATTAACTAATGGCAGATTGCAAGCCATGGCTGGCAATCTACCATTGCTCTAGTCACAATTGAACAAACATTTAGATTGTTCCCCCCCCCCCCCCCCCCCTTTTACCCTGTTATGGTGAGAAAGCGGAGAGTGATGGACTTGGAAAGTCCATTGCTGTCCTCTTTCTTTGATGGAATGGGGCACCATCACACCATATAGAGTGAGAGCTGGTCAACAAATGTTATAGCTAATAGCCAACAAGAAAACTGTATCCTTAAAATGTCACTACAAAAAAGTTCCTGAAAAGAAAAAAAACTTAAAAATATTTTTAGAGTCACTAGAAAAAAAATTTATTTCGTAAATAGCCACTAGAAAAAACTACATTATTTTAAAAGCCAGGAGAAAAACAAACCAATATCTTTTAAGAGCCACTGGCATAAAATTTACATTCCTAAGAAGCTTCTAGATAGAAATATATATCCTTAAAGAGCCAATAGAACAAGAAAAATATCCTTAAGTAGAAGAAAGAATATCGCGTCTGGTATATATGAGAATTTCGTTTTCAGAGAGAATGAACTTTTCACTTTCCCTAATGTTTCATTCCTTAAAAGTTTTATTTTGAGCAAGCAGATGATGGAAAAAATGCAAATAGTATTTTATTAGTAATTATACAACATAAAAGTATTCCTTAATTATTAAATCGAAAAAGTTGCATTTTCCACACCTCTCTCAGAGAAGTGGGTATATTATTGCTGTCAGTGGAATATCCCTTAAAGGCTACCACAGATTTTTCAAAATCCTCTTCTATAAATATTTTTTGTAAAACTCATTACAGTTGTTGTCAGACCGGTGATTTCCTATGCTTCACCCATATGGGCCAATACTACACCCACCAATATTCGTAAGATTCAGGTCTTACAAAACAAGATTTTGAGAACTGCATTCGATGCCCCCCTGGTTTGTCACTAATAGATAACTCCATAAGATCCTGGGCATCGACCATATATATATACACATATAAAATTCACCTCAAAAAATTTGTTGAGACCGTAAGCAATAATCTCAATGAGATTATTTCTTCGATTCGTTACGATAATACTGTTTTGAACAAGAACAAGAGGTCTAAAATGGTAGCATTCTCGGAGGAGACCTACCTGTTTTAGGTTTCTTATACAATTTTACTGCTATTTTTAGCTTTTCTTATGTTTGCTCTTAGTGGCCTAAGGGTGGTTTACTTGTATATTTTGTTCTTGCTCATGCCAAATAAGCATATCTTTATGATGGAGATGGCTAGGAATAAAATTATTACCCGATACATCAAATATGATTTTACGATCTACATTACAATTCTTATTATCATATTTAGAGACCTGTACAGATAATATACTGAAAACACTAAATATTTGAAAAATGCCAATTATAGCATATCATCACTAATATAAAATAAATCACTAATATCATCACTAAAATTATAATACTAATCACACTAAAAAGTTCTGTAATTATCAGTTTCATTGTTTCCAAGGGAAACTTCATGACATTAACATTCCACCATCAAAAGTACATATTTCTATAATTCATACATTGTTGCAATATTTGGGTTTGTATAGGGTAGCTAGGCAAAAACTGGAAGGAGAGCTGTGAATCAATCCCCAGTGATGATGCACAGAAATGTCCCGGTCTAGCACCTAATATCCGACCTCACCTTCTCATGGTGCAGGCTGTTACTACTTTTCAAGAGAGATATTGTCTTTTGGAAAGGAATGGAAGAGGAAGGCTGCTAACTCAGTGTGGACCTCTGATCTGGTCATCCTTATCCACTTTTTTTTTTCAACCCTACTGAGGAGTGGTCAACTTTACAGGCTCTTGGAGCTGATCATCTGTGCCCACTAGAGTGGACTGGTTTATGGATTTGTGCTTGATTATGGATCTTGGACTTGCTGCATTGGTGGGCTTCTGCTGAGGGAGAATCTGCCTCTATATTTTCTGTTTGTGGGTTGCTAGACCTAAGTGAATAGAGGCATGGGATACCTTATATCAGCTGGTGGATAATCCTGCTCAGAGGGATTGCAGGTACCTGAACCCTCACTTAGCTAGTTGGGCATTGTCAATTCTAAACTGAAATAATGTCTCAGGCAGGCCACATGGCTCTTCAAAAGGACCACTTGAAAATGTGGTGCCTGAATTTCTTTCAGGCATTGGTGACTTCAGCCTTTAGTCGACGAGGAACAGGTCTTTGCCGCATGTCTGTGATCTGGGAGGTGTTTGATATTGTTGGCCCTAACTCTCTCAATAAACAAGTTTCTTTAAAAACCCTACTAATCTCTCTGCAAGTTTGTGGAATGTGAGGATGTTACATAATGTTATTTTCTTGATCACCTCATGCAGGAATTCCAGCATTATAACCTAAGTATTCTATGCTTGCAAGAGATCTGATGGAGAAGTAAAGGTGAGATGCCCAAAAATAACTTTATATTTCTGTTTTCAGGCCGGGAGGATGGAAAGCATTTCCCAGGTGTAGGTTTGCTTCTCAGCAGACACGCCCGTGATGCTCATCTAGAATACGACTGCATTAATGAAAGATTTCTTACAGCAAAATTTGAAATAAAAATTAAGACTTGAGTGTCATCTGTTGATATGCCCCAAGACAGGACTCTGATGAGAATGAGAAGGATATGTTTTACAGCCAGTTTCAAGATATTTTGAGTTCTGTGAAGAAAGGAGGTATTTGTCTTGTGCTAGGTCATTCAATGCTAGACTTGGTGCCGATTCTAATATTTGGGCAGCAGTTTTAGGCCTCTTTGGTATTGGTACTTCCAATGGCAATGGGGAACATTTCCTACAGGTAAGTAAGCTTAATGGTTTGCGAAAAACTGACATTATAAATTATTATAAACAATGGCACATTTATAAATACATGGGATTCACCAGATGGGTTGCACAGGAATATGATAGATTATATTTTAGTTAAGAGCAAATAGGCTAGTTCGGTTGGGAATACCAGATTTGGGTTGGGTTGTTTTACCTCTGAGCAGCCCGTTTTTGCACACCATGGGCTAAATGGCCAGGTCACATGGACCCTGAAGGCGCAGAGAAGGTTGGGGAAGGGGACCCACTGGAACAGCTGTTGGGAGACAGATGGTAGCCTCCCGTCAAGGCCATCCAGCGTGTTCTTTAATGTGCACAGGGTATGGCTCTCCCGCACATGGGGCAACGGCTTAACGTCCCATCCAACGGATGGCAGCCTTTCCAAGCCCATTGGTGTCCCCTACTGACCGTGGGCAGGGCGGGGAATTTTGCGGAGATAAATCTCAACGCTGACTCAGCTGGGACTTGAACCTGGCAACTACAGATTACGAGCCTGCACGCTACCGACTGAGCCACACCCGCCCCCAGGAATAGCAGATCATACAGGGTAGCCGAAATTGGGTCTGATCATTATCTGGTCAAAAGTGTTTTGCAGCTGACGTTTAAGCAGTAAGAAATGTTGTGCTTAGGTTAAAAAAGTTAGCTATAACAGTGAAAGCCTGAAATATCTACATACAGCCAAGCAAAGCATGACAGGCTACTTAATCAATGACAATAGTGGTTTGAATACTGCTGAAGTTGGTAAAGAATGGGATCAGTTTAAACACGCTTTTCTTGAAACCAATAGTACTCTTTTGGGTAAAAGGGAACAGAAGAAACAAAATTATTTAACTGGTGAGGCTATGGAATCTATTTCTGAAAGAAAGAAGTGAAGATTAATACGAATCAACACCCTACTAATCGTAACAGAAGGCACTACTACAAGCTTAATAAACATGTAAAAGATCAGTTAACAGCTGATAAGAAACTTTGGCGTGATAGCTTGGCTGACAAAGCTGAGGAAGCAGTTAGACAGCACAACAGCAGAGGGTTGTACCAGATTATTAATGTTTTAAGTGGGAAGAAACAGACAGGTATACATGGTTTAAGCAATAAACATAGCAAGGCGGTTGAAGGTGAGGATTATGTGTTGGCTAGGTGGGCTGATCATTTCAGAGATGTTCTAAATAATGTGATTATTTCTACTCCCATTGTTTCCACTAACAATAGATGCATTACTGGCTTGTGTTGTCACATGGCCAACTGAAATTATGATTTTTTTTATGATAGAAGTGTTATTCCTAAGAATTTTAGTAGACCTATTGTTGTCCCTAGTTTTTAAAAAAGATGATTGCAATTCTTGCGATAATTACAGCAGAATTAGTTAACTTTCTGCTCCAGGTAAAGTTCTTTGCATGATTATACTTAATAGAATTAACAATTTTGTTTGATGGACAACTGCATGATGAACAGTGCAGAATCAGAAGTGGTAGGAGATGTACTGATCAAATATTTTCATTTAGGCAGATTCTTGAGAAATGTTTAGAGTTTCAGAAACCTAAAGTTGCTAGCTTTATAGATTTCAAAAAGGCTTTTGACTCTGTTGATCGACATGATTTGTGGTTGATTCTTAGATCATATGGAATACCTGGTAAGTTAGTTAGTGTACTGAGAGTTCTCTATAATAACATTGAGTTGTGTGTGAGAGTTGGTACATTTTGTAGCAATTGTCTCCTTCTCTATTTAGTTATCTAATGTGAAATGCTTTGCAAGGGAAAGATTTTGACCTTAAAAAAACTAGAGATTTCAAATTTTCTGATTTAGATTATGCAGATGATTTGGTCCTATTGTCTAATGATGATGATGAGATGAATTCCTTCATTAGGGCTGTTCATGAGAATGGTAATAGAGGAGGTTTGGTGATAAACAGAAATAATACTAAAGTGATGAAAATTGGTCAGGTAGATAATGCTTCAGTTTCTTTGAATGGCTGCACTCTTGAGCAAATGTCTCAGTTTAATTCTTTTGGGAGCTATGTAACAGATACTGTTGATGTGAAGTATGAAATAAATAGAAGAATAGGGATTGCTGCTGGGACTTTTAAGAATCTATGGAGAGTGCAGAAAAAATAGGAGTATATACACCTAAAGACTAAAATTAGAAATACCAAACTATTATACAGACTAAGGTTAGTTATGGTAAGGAAACATGGACCCTTTGTAAGCAGGATAACAAGAAACGTGATGCTTTTGATTGTAGATGCTTGCAGAGTATCTTGGGCATTAGGCGGTTTGACTTTGTAAGTAATGATGAGGTTAGAAGAAGGCATCATTAACCTCCTTTGAACAGATTATTGTGCAGAGAGATACTGGATTGGTTTGGCCATATTGCCCGTAAGCATAGCTGCAGATTACCAAACAGGATTATGAACAGTGTGCCCAAGGGTTTCAAAAAAAGGAGGAGACCAAGGATGAGATGGACAGACAATGTCAAACAGGACTTTGCCAGAATTGGCCTAGAGTGGCCAAATGCAGCAGCAGTAGCTCAGAACAGACATGTCTGGAGAGGAAAATTGCAGTGTGTTTGAACCTCCATAGCCAATGGCTGCATGATTCGTTTCAAATTTTGGAATTTTGAATCTTTTTTACCATTTGAGGAAATAATTATAGTGTTCAAAAGATTCCAAAAGTGCAAATAATAATATTTTATCAATTGCTAGCTAATCCGAAAAAGATTTTTTTCATTTATCTCTAAATACAAATAATTATCTGCAAAAACAATAAATTGTGTTGGGTGTAATAACCGAACTCACTGCTGTCAATGAAAATTCCGTAATCTTCACATTCCACTTCCAAAATTTCGAATTTCTTGCATAAATACATCGTTTGCAACATTCGTTTTAAATTATAAAATTTTTCCACCATTAGAGAGTGCAGTTATAGTTCTAGGAATATTCCAGAAGAGTGAATTGGTTTGAATTGTTTTACCTTTGAGCGGCACTTTTTTGCACATCATCATCCTCCTCCTCAAGCAGCCATGGGCTACGGAGGTCCAACCAGATCGTGCAATTTAGTTCTCCAAGAAAGTCTGTCCTGAGCTACATCTACTGCATCTGGCCACTGCACACCAATTCTAACAAGGTCCTGTTTGACATTGTCTGCCCACCGCATCCTAGGTCTCCCCTTCTTTCTGCGGCCTCTAGAAACACTGTTCATAACCCTATTCGCCAATCTATTATTATTCATACGGGCAACAAGGCCAAACCAACGGAGTCTCTCTCTGCACAATATGCTCCTTAAAGGAGGTTGCTGACTCCTTTACCTAACCTCATCATTAGTTACAAAGTTAAACCACTTATTACCCAAGATACTGCGTAAGCATCTGGAATCAAAAGCATCTAGTTTCCTGTTATCTTGTTTACAAAGTGTCCAAGTTTCACTACCATAACTAACCCTAGAAAGAACCAAACTATTATACAGTCTAATTTTAGTCTTTAGGTGTATAGGCCTGTTTCTCCACACTCTCCATAGATTCTTAAAAGTCCCGGCAGCAATCCCTATTCGTCTGTTAATCTCATGCCGCACATCACCATTATCAGTTACATAGCTCCCAAGATAATTAAACTGTGACACCTTCTCAACCCTGCAACCATTCAGATTAACTGAATCACAGCCTGCCTGACCAATTTTCATCACTTTAGTTTTCTCTCTGTTTATAACCAAACCTATTCTACTACCAGTCTCATCAACAGCTCGAATGAAAGAGTTCATCTCATCAACATCATTTGACAAAAGTGCTAAATCATCAGCATAATCTAAATCAGAAATTTTCGTATCTCCAGCCCATTTAAGGCCAAAATCTTTCCCTTGAAGTGAATTTCGCATAACATAATCAATAACCAAACTAAAGAGAAAAGGAGACAAAATGCACCCTTGTCGAACACCACAAGTAATGCTAAACCAATTGCTACAAGCCTTACCAACTCTCACACACGACTCAGTGTTATTATAGAGAGCTTTCATTATGTTAACTAACTTGTCTGGTATACCATATGATTTCACAATCAACCACAAATTATGACGATCAACAGAGTCGAAAGCCTTTTTGAAATCAACAAAGCTAGCAATCAAAGGTTTCTGAAACTCTAAATATTTCTGAAGAATCTGCCTAAGTGAAAATATCTGATCCACACATCCCCTACCACTTCTGAAACCACATTGCTCATCACGCAATTGACTGTCAACCATATTCTTAATTATATTAAGCACAATCATGGAAAGAACTTTACCTGGAACAGAGAGTAGGCTAATACCCCTATAGTTATCACAAGAACTGCGATCACCTTTTTTTGAAAATAGGGATAATAATAGCTCTGGTAAAATCTTTAGGAACCATGTCTTTATCATAAAAGCTATTCAAAATTTCAGTCATCCAAGTGGTAACTGAAACATTCCCAGCTCTAAGCATTTCCGTAGTAATTTCATCTACCCCTGGGGATTTATGAAGTTTAAGTTTAGAAACAGCCAAAAAAACTTCAGATTGTGTTCTAGGGCCAACATTAAAGCCACCAATGCATCTATTATCATTGCAAACAATGGGAATAGAACTAACCGCATTGTTTAGAATATCACTGAAATGCTCAGCCCACCTAGCCATGACAGAATCCTCACCTTCTATAACCTTACGTTGTTTATCCTTCAATCCCTGTATACCTGTCCGTTTTCTACCACACAAAACATTAACTATCTGGTACAGCTCTCTGCTGTTGTGCTGTCTAACTGCTTCCTCGGCTTTGTCAGCCAAACCATCAAGCCAAAGATTCTTATCAGCAGCTAACTGAACTTTTACACGTTTATTAAGTTCTCTGTAATGCTTTCTATTAAGACCAGTAGGGCATTGATTAAGGACATTCCTGCAGTTCTTTCTTTCCGAAATAAGCTCAAGTACCTTATCACTCAAATAATTCTCTCTCTTCTGCTCCATTTTTCCTATAAGAGTACTGTTAGTGTCCAAAAAAGCCTGTTTAGAATGGTTCCATTCTTCCTGAACTTCAGTAGTAAGCAAACCATGACTGTCATAATGACTAAGTAACCTATCATGGTAAGCTTTGTCTATAACTGGGTCTTTCAGAGCTTCAGTATTAAAAGCAAATTTTTTAACCCTAGCACAACACTTTTTAAGTTTAAGTTGCAAGATACTTTTAACAAATTAATGGTCAGATCCAATTTCCGCTCCCCTATATGAACTGATATTCCTGACAGAACTACCCCATTTGCTGCTAATATATAATCAATCATTCTTATGCAGCCCATCAGGTGAAACCCATGTGTACTGTGGTGTTTCTAATAAGTGGTAGTTATTCTGAAACCATTGGGTTTACTTACCTGTACGAGACGTTGCCCATTGCCATTGCAGCTACCAATACCAAAAGAGCCTATCACCCCTCCCCAAAGGTCAGAGTCACTACCAACTTTCTCATTGAAGTCACCAAGAACAAGGGTAATATCTCCTTTCTTGACAGAATTCAAAATATCCTGAAGTTTTTCATAAAACCTATCCTTCTCATCCTCAGTGGGGGCATAACAGCAGATAACATTCAGGTCTTTAACGCTTGTCTGAAATTTTGCTGTGAGAAACCTTTCATTAAAGCACTCATATCCTAGAAGAGCATCACTAGCATGTCTGCTGAGAAGCAGACCCACACCTTGGTGATGCTTATTGTCGTCCCTCCCTGAAAAGAGAAATTTAAGATTATTTTTAAGAATCTGACCTTTATCTGTCCATCTGGTCTCTTGCAAGTCGAGAATATCTAAATTATAACGGTGGAATTCTTGTGTGAGGACATCAAGAGAAAGAGCTATGTGCAGAGTCCTCACATTCCAACTACCTATGGAGAGAAAATGGTTAGTAGGATGTTTAAAGAAACTATGTTTATTGAGAGAGGGAATGCAGACAATATCAAACAGCCCCTTAATCGCAGACATGGGATAAAGACCCGTTCCCCCACCACTAAAGGCTGAAGCCATCTACACTGGAAGACTTCCTCCAATGTAGAATTTAACGATGCCAATAGAAGCAAGAGTTCAGGTGCCTGCGATGACTTCTGCTCAGGATTATCCACCAGCTGATAAACATATCCTGTGAATCTATTCACTTGGGGCTGTCAACCCACAAATAAACAGAAAACACAGCGGAAGATTTTCTTTCCACAGAAGCCCACCAGTGCAGCAAAATCAGGATCCATAATCAAGCTCAGAGCCATATATTTGTCCAGTCCAGTGGGTTTATATGGTCAGCACCAGGACCCTGTGTGGTTGACCACTCCTCAGCAGGGTAGAAAAAAAAGAAAAGTAGTTGTCCAGATCAGTAGGCCACACTAATCTGGCAGCCCTCCCCTTCCGTTCACTTCCACAAGAGAGTATCTCTTTTGAAAAGTACTAACGGTCTGCACCACGAGAAGGCGGGGTCGGACATTAGGTGCTAACCTGGCTGGCTCTATGCATCATCACAGGGGATTGGTGCATAGCTCTCCTTCCAGTAAATATTCGAAAAATGCAAATTACACACCCTATTTCGTTAGTACCAATCACACTAAATGTTTTGTAATTATCAGTTTCATTGTTTCGAAAGGAAACTTCATGATGTTCACATTCCACCATCAAAAGTCCATATTTCTATAATTAATACATTGTTGCAATATTCGGGTTTGTAAAGGGTAGTTAGGCGAAAACTGGATGGAGAGCTCTGTACCAATCCCCAGCGTAATGCACAGAACTGATGCACTTAATGTCCGACCTCACCTTCTAATGGTGCAGGCTGTTAGTACTTTTCGAAAGATATATTCTCTTTTGGAAGGAAACAGAATGGGAAGACTGCCAACTCAGTGTGGGCTACTGATCTGGTCATCCGTACCCACTTTTCCTTTTTTTCAACCCTACTGAGGAGTGGTCAACTTCACCGGATCATGGTGCTGATCATTTGTACCCATTAGACTGGACTGGTTTATGGATTTGACCTTCATTATGGATCCTGGACTTGCTGCATTAGTGGGTCTCTCTTGAAGGAGAATCTGCTGCTATGTTATCTGTTTGTCTGTGGGTTGCCAGCCCTAAGTGAACAGAGGCATGGGATAGCTTATAAAAGCTAGTGGATAATCTTGCTCAGAGGCCATCACAGGTACCTGAACCCTCACTTAGCTAGTTCGGCATCAATTCTAAAGTGAAATAACGTGTCTCAGGCAGGTCACATGGCTCTATGAAAGCACCACTTGAAAATGTGGTGTTTGAAGGCCCTACAGGCATCGGTGACTTCATCCTTTAGTGGAAGTGGAACAGGTCTTTGCCCCATGCCTGCGATCAGAGGGCTGTTTGATATTGTTGGCCTTACCTCTCTCAATAAATCTAGTTTCTTTAAAAATCGTACTAATCATTTTCTACCTGCAAGTTTGTGGAATGTGAGGACATTACATAAAGTTTATTCTTTTGATGTCCTCACGCAGGAATTCTAGCATTAATACCTAGATATTCTAGGCTTGCAATAGACCAGATGGATAAGTAAAGGTCAGATGATTAAAAATAACTTTAAATTTCTCTTTTCAGGCCGGGAGGATGGAAAGCATCTCCCAGGTGTAGGTTTGTTTCTCAGCAGACACCACAGTGATGCTCTTCTATTAAAATACTTCATTAATGAGAGATTTCTTACCGAAAATGTTTGAAACAAAAATTAAATGCTTGAGTGTCATCTGTTGATATGCCCCCAGACAGGACTCTGATGAGAATGAGAAGGGTATATTTTACAGCCAGTTTCAACAACAACAACAATAACTTCACAGGGATTGGGACTTCCTTTATCAGACTTTCTCATTTTCTATTTTTTTTTTATATGAAGATATTTTGAGTTCTGTGAAGAAAGGAGGTAATTCTCTTGTGCTACGTCACTTCAATGCTAAACTTGGTACTAACTCTAATCTTTGAGCAGCACTAGGTGCCTTTGGCATTGGTAGTTCCAATGGCAATGGGGAATGTCTCCTACAGGTAAGTAAACTTAATGGTTTGCGAATAACTAACACATACTATAAACACTGGGACATTTATAAATATACATGGAAATCACCTGATGGGTTGCACAGGAATATGATAGTTTATATTTTAATCGACAGCAAATAGGCTAGTTCAGTTAGAAATACCAGATTATATAGGGTAGCCGAAATTGGGTCGGATCATTATCTGGTCAAAAGTGTTTTGCAGCTGAAGTTTAAGCAGTAAGAAACATTGTGCTAAGGTAAAAAAAAAGGGTTAGCTATAACACTGAATGCCTAAAAGATCCAGAAATATCCAAACATACCATAACAGACTACTTAGTCAATATGACAATAGTAGTTTGGTTACTGCTGAAGTTGGGAAAGAATGGGATCAGTTTAAACAGGCTTTTCTTAAAACCAATAGTACCTTTTTGGGTACAATCCTTATCCTTTTTGGGTAAAAGGGAACAGAAGAAACAAAATTATTTGACTGGTAAGGTTAGGGACCTTATTTCTGAAAGAAGGAGGTACAAGATTATTAAGAATCAACACCCTACTAATCCTAACAGAAGGCATTACTACATGCTTAATGAATGTGTAAAAGATCAGTTAAAAGCTGATATGAATCTTTGGCTTGAAAGCTTGGCTAACAAAGCTGAGGAAGGAGTTAGACAGCACAACATCAGAGGGTTGTACCAGATTATAAATGTTTCAAGTGGGAAGAAACAGACAGGTACACATGGATTAAGCAATAAGCATAGCAAGGTGGTTTAAGGTGAGCATTCTGTGATGGCTAGGTGGTCTGATCATTTCTGAGATGTTCTAAATAATGTGATTATTTCTACTCCCATTGTTTCCACCAATGAGAGATGCATTGCTGGCTTGTGTTGTCACATGGCCAACCGAAATTGATTTTTTTTTATGATAGAAGTGTTGTTCCTAAGAATTTTACTAGACCTATTGTTGTCACCAGTTTTTTTTTGCCCAAAAAAATGATTGCAGTTGTGATAATTATAGGGGAATTAGTTAATTTTCTGTTTCAGGTAAAGTTCTTTGCATGATTATATAATTAATAGAATTAAGAATTTTGGTTGATGGACAACTGCATGATGAACAATGAGAATTCAGAAGTGGTAGTGGTTGTATTGATCAAATATTTTCACTTATGCAGATTCTTGAGAAATGTTTAGAGTTTCAGAAACCTGAGGTTGCTAGCTTTATAGATTTCAAAATGGCTTTTGACTCTGTTGATCAACATGATTTGTGGATGATTGTTAGATGATATGGAATACCTGATAAGTTAGTTCGTGTAATAAGAGCTCCCTATAATAACACTGAGTTGTGTGTGAGAGTTGGTACTTGGTCCAGTGATTGTCTCCTTTTCTCATTAGTTTAGTTACTGATTATGTAATTAACATTAAATAAAGGCAAGTCCCAGTTGTACCGCAGTACATCGACTGCTCACCAACTATGGGGAGTTTGTCTGAAAATACCACTACCTTCACCAGGGCAAGACGGTGCCACAAGGACACAGCTACCTATGGCGAGAAATCCTATAGAAGAAAGGCTCATTCATTGGTCAAAACCTAAATTTAATCTGTTTCCCGGTTAGCCACAAAGATGGTATATAGAACCAAACTGACTCGGCTCCCGGGGTGGAGACTCTTAGTTTGGCTTCTCCATCGATAATTCCATTGATCAGGGAGCCCACTCCCAGTCGGGAGCCTTCAACTTCTACCTCTCCATAAAGACGATCCGCAGCCCACCCGGGTTGGGTTGTTTTACCTCTGAGCGGCACTTTTTTGCACATCATGGGCTAAATGGCCAGGTCACATTGACCCCGAAGGCTCAGAGAAGGTTGGGGGAGGGGACCCACTGGAACAGCTGTTGGGAGACAGATGGTAGCCTCCCGTCAAGGCCATCCAGCGTGTTCTTTAAAGTGCACAGGGTATGGCTCTCCTGCACACGGGACCACGGCTTAACGTCCCATCCGACGGACGGCGGCCTTTCCAAGCCCATTGGTGTCCCCTACTGACCGTGGGCAGGGTGGGGATTTTGCGGAGGTAAATCTCAACGCTGACCCACTGGGATTGGAACCTGGGAACTACAGATTACGAGCCTGGCACGCTACCGACTGAGCCACCCCCCCCCAAAAAAAAAGCATGATATACATATAAATTTAATCCCTTTTTGCCTCTATCACCCTTACTATCATTCTCAAAGTGTTCTATCTATTCTGCGTAAACATTTTTTTATCAGTTATTGCTTTGTTGATCTTCAGGTTTTGTTGCTCCATTCCTTATGTAAAACAGAGTATAGACATGCGATATCCATTCATGATTTATAAAGATTTAATGATGGAGATACAACATGCAGTAGAAACGAGATGCAAAGGGGAGAATTTAGCAATGTTTGGTGCTGACATTTTCCATTCAGAAATACTAACTGCCACAAGGAGTAAGACGGAAAGTGATCAAGATGTAAGGTGGGGAGAATGGAGAAAGAAAGCTCAGTCATTACCCTGAAAAAGGGAAAAAAAGGGAGTAGATGAGACCCCTTTCTACATAGGGGTTGAAAATGCAGAAGATTTTATCCGTTTTTCATGCAATGGAGAACAGATATTTGCAGAAGGGTAACAACTGAGCTTTCTAATGAATCACAAAGGACATTTTCTCATTCCTTTCGTAAAAGAATTATTTTACCTAAGTGTGAAGCTAGTAGCGAAATAATTATGTTGGGGATTGGTAAGACCCAATATATACACAGTCATATCAGAATAATATGACCACCTACAATAGTATATGTATGGTAGGTGGTCATATAATTCTGAAACGAATATGTATATATATACAGTAAATGGGAGCTAGAGAGTACATTAGCAAAAAAATCATGACCCTGAGCTTACCTTATGAGAGACCACCATTTTGGTGGCAGAAAGCTTGTAACTGCAGGGCAGGGGCATAGCTATGGGGGAGAGAGATGGGGGTGACTCCCTCCAAAATAAATTGGAGTTGGCAAAATTCTAAACAACTTGGTATAATCCAGTGAGTTCTGTTGTTTTTGGGTTGTTTTGCCTCTGAGTGGTAGTTTTTTCTCTAAACCATTAAATAACTTAATGGTCAGGTCACAAGGATTCCAAAGGTTCAGAAAAGGTTGGAGGATGGGACACACTGGAACAGTTGTTGAAAGATAGATGGTAGCCTCCCATCAAGCGTCTTCTTTAACGTGCACAGGGTATGGTTTTCCTACATACAGAACCATGGTTTACTGTTCCATCTGATGGACAGCAAACTTTCAAAGCCCATCAGTGTCCCCTACTGACCATAGCAGCATGAGGAGTTTTGCACAGATAAATCTCAAAACTGACCAAGCTGGGACTTGAACTTGGAACTGCACATTATGAGCCTGGCGTGCTACTGAGCCATTCTTGCCAGAGTTGTGAAAATTGGGATTGTTTTCTTTTATAAAATTAGGGTTTTTTGGCAAAACTGAAGCAACTTGGTAAAATTGGAATTGTTTTTGAGATTAATGAATGAGATACACAGCTAGATAAATGTACACGAATTAAGCTGTTAATAGTAAAGCTAGTTACATCATTTCTATCACTCAAACCAGGAGGAGTGGAATAGTTAAAAAAATACCTATCTTCCTATAGGACCCTGAAACATAGAAAAAGAAATGTAAACCATATCGATGGTGCCATCAATCACTGAATTCGTATTCATTTCCAGGGAAGATAGGGCTCGGTAAACCTTCCTGAGTAGGTAAATCGGCACCCTATCTTCCTGTGAATAGTAACTCAGTGACTGATTGCACCATCGATATACTTTAGCTTTCCTTTTCTACATTTTAAGGTCCTATAGGATGATATGAATTTTAGATTTTTTAAATTTATTTTCACACTAAAAAAAACCTACTTTCAAAAATTTTCATTTGATATATTATTCACCAACATCGACCATATTTCCTCTCATTTTGGGTTGGGTGGTTTTACCTCTGAGTGGCACTTTTTTGCACACCATGGGCTAAATGGCCAGGTCACATGGACCCCGAAGGCTCAGAGAAGGTTGAGGGAGGGGAGCCACTGGAACAGCTGTTAGGAAACAGATGACAGCCTCCCGTCAAGGTCATCCAGCGTGTTCTTTAACGTGCACAGGGTATGGCTCTCCCACACATGGGGCCAAAGCTTAGCGTCCCATCCAACGGATGGCGGCCTTTCCAAGCCCATCGGTGTCCCCTACTGACTGTGGGCAGGGCGGGGAATTGTGCGGAGATAAATCTCAACGCTGACCCAGCTGGGACTCGAACCTGGGAACTACAGATTATGAGCCTGGTGCGCTACCGACTGAGCCACCCTTGCCCCTCCCATTTTGGATTTGTGTATGAATTAGCTCATGATATTTTAGATGTCACAAGCTTTAATTTGAGATATGAATCGTCAAATCGAACCACATAAAAATTCTTCCCATACTTTATCATGGGGGAATGATGGGAGAAAACAAGAAATAGTTAACGAGGTCACTATATGAGCTTTCATTTAACACCTAATGTGCAACTCTAAGCCTTTGCTTTCCGAATATATAGTAGAAAGCCTTCAATATCTCCAATTTTTAGGGGGGGGGGGAGAGAAAGCATGGGTGGTCAATTTTTTATATCCTATGACATATTGCTTCAATTGAAGCATAAAGAGGATATTTATTTATTTGTTTTGTTAGTTTTTCCACTCACGTTAAGGAGATATAGGTAAAAATCATCTTAATATTTCTTTCCTTTTTTTATGAGGAAAAAAACATGGGAGGTCAATGTTTCATAGCTTGTAACATTCCCCACGTTAGAAGCATTCATTTGTGGCATCATTTGTTGCTTTTGGTATTCTTTCTGGATAGAGTGGAGGAATAACTTTCATATTTCCCCATTTTTAGGAAGGAATAAAGCATGGGGGGATCAATTTTTATATTTTATGACGGTACCCACAACACAGGCTTCTGTTTAACATATAAATCATTAAGTTTCTCTATTGCATTGGAAAGATATGATAAACAACAATTTGTCAAATTCGCGAACTGGCAAACTGAGAAACTGACAAATCGACCACCTGAGAAATGTCAGAGGTATAAGCAATAGGAAGATAGGTAATAATGAGAGTTAACAAAATCAATGCTCCCCCTCCCCCCAAGTAACTAAATCCTGGCTACATTACTGACAGAGACATAATTAAATTTATGTAAAATACTTATTTTGCCTCTTGGCAAAATTTGATTTTTGAGTTTGAAAATTTCTGTCCCCCCACCACTCCAATCATAGTCCATTTGTTGCACCCCTTTCAACTGCCTATTACCAATCACCAAAGAATGCCATTTAGCAGTGTTCCAAAAACTTACAAAAATCTGTTTTGAAAGGCTCATACTGCTGAACAATGGACTGCTGTTCCACAATTTTAAATGATCATGGAATGAAAGTAATCTCACTGTACATAACTCTAAAAAGCCCAAAAAGATAATTCTAATAATTCATCACTGGTTCAAAAAGTGCTATGTCATCAGCAGAAATTGAGCATGTAATGTCTTCAGGTAATTGTTTAGGGAGGTCACGTAAAAGGATGTCAAATAGTCACAGAGAAACCACACTGCCCTGTGATACTCCTCTATTTAATTTTTGGGGATCAGAGAAGGTAGTCCCCAGCTGCACTTTTATGTTTCTGAGTGTGAGGAAGTTTTGTATGAAATGTAGTATGTGTCCTGTGATGCCAATGCTTTGGAGTTTATAAAGTATGCTAGGGTGTGAGGCAGTATCAAATACAGAAATGAGATCAAGGAAAACACAATATAAAATTTCCTTTTTGTGAATGGTTATTTCAGCTGAGGTTATCAAAGAAATTGTCAGTTGTTGACCTGTGCTCTCTGAAGCCAGTCTGGCAAATGGGGAATGTATTATTTGAGTGTGTAAAATATTTTACTCTTGAGAGCACCATTCTTTCAAATATCTGCAGCACACATGAAGTGAGTGCAATAGGCCTATATGAAGATATTTCAGATGCTGGTTTATGAGCTTTAGAATGGGGATGATATGAATGTCCCTCTATTCAGTTGGAAAATGGTGTATTGAAAAGCAGGTTGCTGAGTGTATTTGGCCCTAGGTGTTTGATTGCATTATTATAGGATGTGGTCAGGGCCACGGGTAATTTTTTATTAGTCCGTTATATGGCAATTTGTAATTCATGTTGTGTGAAGGGTAGGTTAAGTGCGGGTAGTTTGCATGTTTGTGTTTGCTTAAGTGAGTCATTCATGTGAGTGCAGTGGGTTTGGTAAGTGGGAGAGTTTGCCTGGGGGTGGTGAGCTATAAGGTTAGCCCCTTGTTTAATGGAAATTTGAGTTTTCCATATAAATGCACACCAAGGGGTTGGGATCTGAGTGATCTGATGGTTGACCAAATGAGTTTTGAGTCTGTTCTGGGGTTAATGTTATTGCAATATGTTCCCCACTCCTTTCTTTTTATTTTCAGTCAGAAGCATCTAATTTTGCATTTGCTTGATGGAATGTGTTAATGTTGGGTGGGGTGTCTTCTGGCAGTGTCTTCTGTTTTTTTTCTGATACCTGGTTGTTTGGTGATATTGGGGTGGTTTTTTGTAAAGTTAGTGAGGTGCTTAGTGATAAATTTATTTTTATCCATACTTTAGTGAATATATATAGTGGCGATATGTTGTGTTTGATTAGTTGTGTGAGGTTCACAATCTGTAGAGAAATTGTGCCACCTGATGTGTGTTGCATTTGTGGAAGCTGTGGGTTTGGTACCTTGAATTGTAATATAGAGTGGATAATGGTCACTATGCCAAGTGGAATGATTAACCTGTCATGTGATGATGGGGGCTATATCTGGAGGTCAATCCATTAGGTCAAGAATAGACTCATAGGGGGGGTTTGTGAACGAGGCTGAACCATCATTGTGTGCAGCCAATTTGAAATGTTGTATGAGTGATGCAATGGCAGTACCACTGTTGTTTGTATGTGTACTGCCCCAGCTTTCATTATGCAAGTTAAAATCTCCTAAGATAATGGTGGGGCCAGGGGAGAGGAAGATAATTTGAGTGAAACCATTGGTGAGTGTATTTGGGTTTAATGGTGCCTCACCATAGAAATAAGCATTGAAAATGTTGAATGTGATGTGTTGAATTTTGATATTTTTGCCTATGTCCATGTAGGCATAAGTGTATGGATTGGAGATGAGGCAGTGTGAGAATTTTTGGTGTACGAGCGTAGTAGAGTGTGAATGTGTTTTTCTGGTGGGTGCATTATGTAAGATGTAGGGTTTGAAGCTGAAGTTGTCTGGTAACCCTTGCTCCATTTAGGGCCAGAATGGGGATTATGTATAATTATGTGAGTGATTTGAGTTCATGTAATTTGTTTCTAAGGGACCTACAGTTCCATTGAATGCATGTGTAATTAGGGTTTGTGTCAACAAAAGCAAGTGTGTAAGGGGAGGAAAATTAAAATATTTGTTGCAGAAAGGCCATGATAGCTTGTATGGCTATGGAAAGTTGAGGACATCTGGTTTTGGGGGGGAGGAGACCATCAATAATGGAGACAAGAAGTTGTACTAAGTGAGAAACCAAGGATTGTTGTTGGGGGTAGATGTTGGTTTAGATTTAGTGCTAGAGCTTTTCTTTGACTTGGTGCTCTTTAAATAGTTGGTCCTCACTCACTTTATGGAAAATTTGGGTGATGGGGGTGGAGACTGCTGTGTGGGGTGTGCCTTGTTGAGTTCTTCATCTGAAGAGCTGACTTTCTGGTTTTTGCAGTGGTGAGGTTTAGGTGACTTATGTGTGGATGGTGGGGGTGCATAGATAATAGCAGGTTGAGTGCTGACTGGTTTTGGAGTGGATAGAGTAACAGGGGTTGTTTGGATTGGGGCGGGGGGGGGGGGGTGTTGAGTGACAGTAGAGTTGGTTGTAGTAATTGGTGTTGGGGTGAAGAGTTAGCTTTTTTTTAATTTGAATGGCCTTCAGCCTTGAGGAGCATGTACCGTAAGAGGTAGGGGCGGGGGTGGCTCAGTCAGTAGCGCGCCAGGCTCGTAATCTGTAGTTCCCAGGTTCGAGTCCCAGCTGGGTCAGCGTTGACATTTATCTCCGCAAAATTCCCCGCCCTGCCCATGGTCAGTAGGGAACACCGATGGGCTTGGAAAGGCCGCCGTCCATCGGATGGGACGTTAAGCCATGGCCCCGTGTGTGGGAGAGCCATACCCTGTGCATGTTAAAGAACACGCTGGATGGCCTTGACGGGAGGCTACCATCTGTCTCCCAACAGCTGTTCCAGTGGGCCCCCCCCCCCCAGTTACAGCATAGTAGAGGTTTGTCCCTTTTGCAATCAGTTTGCAGGTGACCTTGTACACAGTAGTTGCACCTGGCAGCACTTCTGCAGATGGAGATGATGTGTCCTGTGTGTTGACATTTGAAGCATTGGGAGGGGGGTTAGTGTAAGCTGTGACTTCATGAGTGTGATGGCCAAGTTCCACTGAAGGGGGGAGGAGGAGAGGGTTGAATTACAGGATGACCTTGTCAGTATTTATTCTAACAAGTGAACCATCAATGGTTTTATGGGCATAGATGATGCGCTTAATTTTGTGCTTAATTTGATAATATCATATATATGCTTTCACCAGTCAGATGTTCATCTACTGCTTCTATGCTACCACAGGATTTGGAGTAAGATATAGGGAATCTGCTGAGGACAAGAATGTTTTGTAGGTGTGTGATGGAAATAAGTCTCCTGGCCTGAGCAATGATTTTTAACTCTAACCAAATATTCTCTTCTGTGGGTGAATCTGGCATCAATTGGTTTTTCAATATAGGAATTAATTTCTTTCTCAAGGCTGAATGTTTCCTTTTTTAAGGGCATCAGGAGGGTTTGAGTATAGGAGTACTGGTACATACTCAAGCTCAGGAGAAAAGTTGCATAAAGTTTCATTATCTGAGGAATGTGACAATTTTCTGGATCATTTTCTACGGTCCAGGTGCCATCGTCATCCTGGTCTTTCATTTCAATATCAGTTGTTTGATTTGATGTGGATGGTTGACAGTAAAATTGGGGTGATTTTAGGTGGGAATTGAAGAATTTGACTAGTTGATTTCAAAGGATAGCTAGTGATATTCTCTGAGTCACTTTTGCTGCCATTACAATAAGCTCTGCCCTTCTTTGCCATACAGACCTGCTTGACAGTTGAGGCAGACATCATTTGGTCACTTGTGATTGCGGATTTTCCATTCCACGTTGGCTTGAACTTTAGATGCAGGTCGAGGGTCACTTGACAATGGTTCATCCATAATAAATCAGAAAGTTGCAGATCGTCTTATAAAATACATTAAAAAAAAAACCACAATAAATCAACACAAGCAGTGTCACTAATGATTGATAGGAGTGTCAGATGTCCGTTGAATGATCGGTTGGAGTTCACATCTTTCAAGGTCAGGAAAGGGGTAGCAGCAACTCGTTGCTATTACAGCCACAAAAATATTGTCACACAAAGGAAAATAAGAAATTTGAAATCAGCAGAAGGTTGTTGAACCACATGTGTAACTGATAGAAATATCTTACCAGTAAGCAGTCCAACTATTGATGAGTCACAAATTTAAAAAACTGAACTCACTAAATTGGCAAAAATAAAGATGAAGAATGGAGAACAGAAAAACCATTGCCATCGATTCACAGAACAGCAGCCTCTCTCTTCTATGATGGTAGCTCTTCTATGATGGCAGGAGAGCTATGCACCAATCCCCTGTGAATATTCATAGAACTGGCAAGGCCTAGCATTTAATGTCTGACACCACTTTCTTGTGGTGCTGGCCATTAGTACCTTTGAAAAGAGGTAGTCTCTTGTGGAAGTGAAT
This sequence comes from Ryuthela nishihirai, assembly GCA_038380435.1. Lineage (NCBI taxonomy): Eukaryota > Metazoa > Arthropoda > Arachnida > Araneae > Heptathelidae > Ryuthela > Ryuthela nishihirai. The sequence goes on from JAWZYU010000080.1 coordinate 1,502,672, forward strand.
GAAAGGGGAGGCTGTCAGATTAGTGTTGCTTACTGATCTGGACAACTATGGCTACTTTTCGTTTTTTTCTATCCTGCTGAGGAGTGGTCAACCACACAGGATTCCGGTGCTTACCTTATAAACTTAATGGCCAGGATTAAGAATCTGAGCTTGATAATGGATCCTCATTTTGTTGCACTGGTGTGCTTCTGTGGAGGGAGAATTTTCCGCTGTGTTTAGTTTGTGTGTTGCAGCCCAGGTACATATATTCACAGGATATGTTTTACCACCTGGGAGAAAATCCTGAGCAGAGGTCATCTCAGGCACCTGAACTCATGCTTCTACTGGCATCGTCAAATTCTACAGTCGAGGAATTTTTCAAGTGTAGTTGGTTTCAGCCTTTAGTGGTAGAGGAGTGGGTCTTTGCTCCATGCCTGCGATTAGGGAGCTGTTTGATATTGTTGGCATTCGCACTCTCAATAAACATAGTTTCTTTAAAAAACCAACAAACCATTTTCTCTCCATATGTAGTCTCTGCACACAGCTTATTCTCTTGATGTTTTCACACAAGAATTCCACCATTATAATTTAGATATTCTCGGATTGCAAGAGACCAGATGGACAGTTAAAGGTCAGATTCTTAAAAATAATCTTAAATTTCTCTTTTCAGGGAGGAATGATAACAAGCATCACCAAGGCAGAGGTCTACTTCTCAGCAGACATGCTAGTGATGCTCTTCTGGGATAGGAATATATTAATGAAAGGTTTCTTAGAGCAAAATTTCAGACATGCATTAAAGACTTCAATGTTATCTGCTGTTATGACCTCACAGAGGATGCCGATGAGGTTGAGAAAGATAGGTTTTATGGACTATTTCAGGATATTTTGAATTCTGTCAAAAAAGATATTACCCTTGTTCTAGGTGACTTCAATGCGAAAGTTGGCACTGACTCTGACTTTTGGGGAGGGTGATAGGCCCTTTTGGTATTGGTAGCTGTAATGGCAATGGGCAATGTCTCCTACAGGTAAGTAAACTCATTGGTTTCATGAAAACATTATTAAAAAACACCACAACATAAATAAGTACACATGGGTTTCACCTGATGGGTTGCATAAGAATATGATTGATTATATATTTATTAACAGCAAATGGATTAGCTGTGTTAGGAACACAAGATCATATAGGGAGGCTAAAATTGGATCTAATCATTACCTAGTTAAAAGTGTCTTACAACTTAAACTTAAGAAGAGTTTTGCTAAGGTTAAAAAACTTACCTTTAATTCTGAAGCTCTGAAAGACCCACTTATAACTAAAGCTTATTATAGGTTATATTAGTCATTATGACAGTCATGATTTGCTTACTACTGAAGCTGAGGAGGAATGGGACTGTTTTAACAGGCTTTTTTTGGAAATTATCACTACTCTTTTAGGGAAAAAGGTGCACAGGAGGCAAAATTATTTGAGTGATAAGGCATTTGAGCTTATTTCATAAAGAAAGAACTGCAGGAATTTCCTTAATCAATTCCCTACTAGTCTTAATAGAAAGCATTACAAAGAGCTTAATAAACATGTAAAGGTTAATGGCTAAGAATCTTTGGCTTGATGGCCTGGCAGACAAAGCCAAGGAAGCAGTTAGACAGCTCAACAGCAGAGAGCTATAGCAGAGAGTTAATGTTTTGTGTGGTAGAACAGGTATTACAGAACTGGTATACAGGGATTGAAGGATAAGCAAGGTAAGGTTATAGAAGGTGAGGATTCTGTCATGGCTAGATGGGCTGAGCATTTCAGTGATGTTCTAAACAATGTAGTTAGTTCTACTCCCTTTGTTTGTAATTATGATAGATTCATTACTGACTTTAATGTTGGCCCTATAACACAGTCTGAAGTTATTTTGGTTGTTTCTAAACTTAAACTACATAAATCCCCAGGGTCATATGAAATTACTATAGAAATGCTTAGAGCTGGGAGTGTTTTGGTTACTACATGGATGATTGAAGTTTTAAATATCTTTTATGATAAAGGAATGGTTCCTAAGGATTCTACCAGACCTATTATCCGTACTTTTTAAAAATATGCGATCGCAGTTCTTGAGATACCTATAAGGTTATAAGCCTACTCTCTACAAAACGTAAAGTTCTTTCCATGATTGTGCTTAATAGAATTAAGAATCTGATTGACATTCAATTGTGTGATGAGCAATGTGGATTCAGAAGTGGTGGGGGATGTGTAGATCACATATTTTCATTTAGGCAGATTCTTGAGAAATCTTTAGAGTTCCAGAAACCTAAAGTCATTAAATATTGAATAAACTCGACTTTCTTATTATATGCTAAATAATGACCTCCTGATAACATGTTATTAGGAGGTTGTGGGTTCATATTACACCCGACTCAAGACAATTTTTCCTCTAAGATTAAATCAACTTACAAAGTGGTGATTATTTAGTATAAATCTAAAGTTATAAGCTTCGTTGATTTTAAAAAGGCTTTCGACTTAATTGTCTTAATTTGTGGTTGATCACGAGGTTATGTAGCATAATAGAGAAGTTAGTTAACATAATGAAAGCTCTCTATAACATGGAGTCGTGTGTGAGAGTTGGTAACGCTTGTAGCAATTGGTTTAACATTTCTTATGTTTAACAAGGGTTCATTTTGGCCCCTTTTCTCTATAGTCTGGTTCTTGTTTATGTTATGTCAAATTCTTTGCAAGAGAAAGATTTTGTCCTCAAATGGTCTAGAGATTTCAAAGTTTCAGATTTAGATTATGCAGATGATTTGGCTTTGTTGGCAAATGATGATGATGAGATGAACTCTTTCATTCGAGCTGTTGAGAGTAGAGTAGAATAGGTTTGGTTATAAACAGGGAGAAAACTAAAATGATTGAAATTGGTGAGGCAGGCTAGGATTCAGTTAATCTGAAAGGTTGCTCTCTTGTGCAGGTGTCAGTTTAATTATCTTGGGAGCTATGTAACAGACAGTGGTGGACTGGCTAGGATGTCAGCATGGCCGATGGCAAGCGTGCCCTGATGAAGTGGGCCCCCTTTAACATTAGACAGTATGTTAAAAATGCTAGTTTTATAGTTGTGGCTGGGTCCCCATTTTCTCCTGGCAACCAATATTTTTTAGACCCATTCCGCCACTCATAACAGATACTGATCATGTGCGGCATGAGTTTAACAGATGAATAGGTATTGCTGGTGGGACTTTCAAGAATCTGTGTAGAGTGTGGAGAAATAGGAATATACACCTAAAGACTAAAATTATGCTGTATAGTACTTTGGTTCTTTCTAGGGTAAATTATGGAAGTGAAACTTGGATACTTTTTAAACAAGATAACAGGAAACTTGATGGTTTTGATTCTAGATGCTTACAGAGTATCTTGGGGATTAGGTGATTCAACTTTGTAAGAAATGAATAGTTTAGACAAAGAAGTTGGCAACCTCCTCTTAGCAGTATACTATGCACAGAAAGAGATTCCGTCGGTTTGGCCATGTTGCCCGTATGAATAATTATAGATTAGTGAATAGGGTTATGTACAGTGTGCCTTAAGGCCTACGAAAGAGGAGGAGATGTAGGATGCGATGGGCAGACAATGTCAAGCAGGATCTTGTTAGAATTGGTGTCCAGTGATGAGATGTAGCATATATAGCTCAGGACAGATATGCTTTGAGAACTAAATTGCATGGCCTGGTTGGACCGTCCATACGTTGAAAACTCACCATCATACTTTACACTTTTAACCTTTTCATCTACATTACTTCAGGACCTGATTCACGTCCATGCCCACTTGTGGCACCATCTAGTAACATGGGTGATATAAAGTGCAGAAGTAACTTTGTAGAGTTAGCCGTTAACAGGATGGGTGGTGTTTTTAACACAAAAAAAGAGAAACAAAAAATTTTCAACTTCTTCTGTGAAAGGGGGTGTGGGAAGGTTAGGGTTGGGAACTCCAAAAACACCTTTAGGAAAAAAAATAAAAAATAATGAGTTGTATGAAGTGGTGAAATTGTTTAGTAATGCATCTGAAAATAATTGGTCAAAGAATTTAAAGAAATGATCAGGAGTAAATATATTGATGGTTTGTTTTATGACCCCCAAGTTGTTTCAATGAGGTGTAATGTATAATAATCCCATTTATTTTAAAGCGAGCAAAAATTTAAGGCAAAATTTTACCAGAACACTTCTGTGCTACATCATGCAAATTGAATTAAGGAAAATAAATGACTGCTGACCATTCAATATTGTATAATTATAAAATATGCAAAACTCATTTTTGCTTTGTGATTTTATCATGTCGTTTAAAAGTGTTATATTTTTAATATCAAATAAAATCCATTTGGTGCTCCAACTAATTTTCATAAATATTTCATATTGTTGTTTATGTGTCGAGAAATAATGTGTAACTATCACATTTAGAATGATTCATTATTAAAATATCCTAATTATTAAATGATTCTTTAATCATTGTGAATCACTGACAAATTAGAAATTGTTTTATTGAAATTCTCTTTTACTTTTTTCAATTTAAATAAAATTAATTGGTGCATATCCTTTGTTTTACTTTTCCCAGTGTAATATATTTATTAAATTTTAAAGATGACTGAAGCACACAGCAAAAAATTAACAGTTTAAGGTAAAATATTGAGAAACAAAGAATAGTAATAGAGAAAATTAACATTTGTTCAAAAATATATTTTATGGCAATCTCTTTGAAAAAGAAAAAATGGCTATATAAATGAGAATATTGCTTACAACTGTGAAAAAAGAATATAAGTTTTTTGTGCATGATTTCATCCATTTTATGAAGTTGGGTGATCATAATTGATAAGAAACATTAAACTTAAACTTTTAAATCATTCTTTTCCTGGAATTAATCTATTTCTGCTCATATTTTTAAGCAATAATAATTCTTTACCTTCTTATATTTATGGCGACTTTGTCAGGATTCCATTTTAAATCTTATCGCGCGTTTCCCTACTCCTTGCTCAGTAAATGACTTATTGCTTGCTCAATAAATTATTTTTAATAAATACCTAGTTGAATGGGTTTCAGTTCTAGTATTTTGAGCAAGAAATTTAATACCAAACTGATCTCAAAGTTAGTGTCAAATCAGTTCATTATGCTGTCATTAGATGGCAGCACAAGTAATCTGTACACATTTCAAAGATTTTGAATTTCAAATAAGAGATTAAAGTTTATCAAAATTTACCTTCTATGTCATCATATCATCTAGTTGAAGGATCGTTACAGGGTCACATACACTCTAGTTCAATAATACACCATCAAATTAATCCATCCTAATATAGTTTCATATCAAACAAAACATAACTTGTTTGGAAATTTCAAATTCTGGAACTTCCTGTACTATTTAATGTTCCGTTATAGTGGCTCCGTTTAGTGAACTCCGTAACTTTGTTACACTGAGTAATTCCGGAAAATGGCTCGGCGTAACATACTGCTTTCTTAATCTGCTACATTATTAGAAAGTGGAACATATTAAACAAGGTTTTCGTTTGGCGGAAGTAACGCTTTTCGCTGTTTCCTTCGTTTTAACGAGGCGATTGTTTACTTTTCGATATTTTTATGTACGCTTAGTTTCTTCATTTAATTTGAAAAGTATAAAAGAAATTTTGAAAATTTTCATTCCATAAAACAGGCAAGAATAAGGTTAAATTTTAAAGTTCCAATGTATTGAAATGTAATTCATATATATAATAATGTTATTCACTTTGAACCATTTTTGAGAGTTCCGGAGCATTCGGTGTATACCATAATATCATTTTCACAAATTTGTGAAAAATAAATTTGTCAGGTTTTACTGCAGTGGAATGGATTAGAATCTGTGCCATAGGATGTCTCCGGAAGCAGACTATGCATAGATTAAATTGATCTTTAAATCTGGTTCTGCTGGGAACGAAAAATTTCGATATTACTCGAGCTCTATTGTTTTGGATTCTTTTACCTCTGAGCGGCACTTTTTTGCACACCATGGGCTAAATGGCCAGGCCACAAGAACCCGAAAGCTCAGAGAAGGTTGGGGGAGGGGACCCACTGAAACAGCTGTTGGGAGACAGATGGTAGCCTCCCGTCAAAGCCATCTAGCGTGTTCTTTAACGTGAACAGGGTATGGCTCTCCCGCACACGGGGCCACGTCCATCCGACGGACGGCGGACTTTTCAAGCCCATCGATGTCCCCTAGTGAACGTGGGTAGGTCGAGGAAATTTTGCGGAGATAAATCTCAACGCTGACCGAGCTGGGACTCGAACCTGGGAACTACAGATTACGAGCCTGGCGCGCTACCGACTTAGCCACCCCCGCCCCACTCGAGCTCTAATGGAAAAGAAATTACCCTAACAAACAACCAAAAAAATATTCTAAATCGATTGCCCAAAAACAAATTTTTAGTTCTATTATTAGAGGCCAATATAATCTTTAAACAGTAGGCCATTCCTAATCAGCCATCGCATGACCAAGTGGTCAGCACGCATGGCTACTGATCTAAGGAACCCGAGTTCGACCTCTGAATAAGGCATGGACGTTAGTATCATTTTTCCATTGAGGTAGGAAGATAAGAGGAGGAGCCCTAAGCACTTGAAAATGATGCTACGGAAGCCATGTTGTTCTATTCAAAACATTGATCAGTAGTTACTCACCTATACTAATTTTTGTCGACATTTGTATTTTGGCAGCCTGTTCAGCTTATGGCTGCACGAATCGCACAGTAAAACTGAGTGTAAGTAGGCTTGATTGCAGCGGCAGACGGTTTGTTTTGAATGCAACAACATGGCTACCGCAATGCTGCGTAAGCATCATTTTCCTTCCACAGGGAAGCGCGTTAGGGCGTCTCCTTATCTTCCTACCTCCATACATTTTTCCGCTCTGGTGCTGTCATCCTCACAGACTTTGTACTATGGCGTATAAACTGAGAGATGTCTGCAGCTGAGGATTCTTTGTTTATATGCATATCAGTTTACAGTATAATCGTTTCCCAAACTATGTAACTGAAAAGTGCTATAGATGTAAAACAAATATTACTAATGGTAAGTAGTAATACATCGAGAACTGCTAGTAATATATATACATGGGTTGGGTTATTTTACCTCTGAGCGACACATTTTTGCACACAATGGACTAAATGGCCAGGTCACATTGACCACAAAGGTTCAGAGAAAGTTGGGGAAGGGGACACACTGGAACAGCTGTAGGGAGACAGATGGTAGCCTCCCATCAAGCGCTTTCTTTAACGTGCACAGTGTACGTTCCATCCGACAGACGGCGTCCTTTCCAAGCCCATCGGTGTCCCCAACTGACGTGGGTAGGGCAGGGAGTTTTGCGGTGATGTCTCAACACTGACCCAGATCTGACTTACATATATGAAATGAGGATGAAAGTTCAGATTTACTCATATAAACACACCCGATCAGATGGCCCATGGCGTGTTGTTGGTCATGAGACCAAAGCCTTTGAAGAGCTGCAATAAAAGAGCCTTAAACATCTTAAGACTTTTTGGCTAGATGCTCTGATCCTATGACAATGGGATTTAACATGAAAAATAAATGACAACTGGACTCGCATCATCTGCGTACGTCCTTTACTAGCAGGGTAAAAGCTACCACCACTGACAGTCTCGAAATACCATCGACTAACAAAGCAGCTAATCTATTGAATTAACCATATTGAAAACTAACTGCAGAAAAGTAGTGCGATATGACAAATTCTAAAATTGAATTAATATTTTCAGAAGTTTGGACTACTTGAAGAGATGATTGATGGCTTACAAGCCAGTGTTGAATGGGATTGGGTTGTTTTACCAGTAAGAACCACTTTTTTGCACACAATGGGCTAAATGTCGAGGTCACAAGAAACCTGACGACTCAGAGGTTTGGTGAGGCCACTGTTGGGTTGTTTTACCTCTGAGCAGCAATATTTTGCACACCATGGGCTAAATGGCCAGGTCACATGGACCCCGAAGGCTCAGAGAAGGTTGGGGGAGGTGACCCACTGGAACAGCTGTTGGGAGACAGATGGTAGCCTCCCGTCAAGGCCATACAGCGTGTTCTTTAACGTGCACAGGGTATGGCTCTCATGCTCACGTGGCCACGGCTTAACGTCCCATCCGACGGACGGCGGCCTTTCCAAGCCGATCGGTGTCCCCTACTGACAGTGGGCAGGGCGGGGAATTTTGTGGATATAAATCTCAATGCTGACCCAGCTGGGACTCGAACCTGGGAACTACCGATTACGAGCCTGGCGCGCTACCGACTGAGCCACCCCCGCCCCAGGTGAGGCCACTGTAAAAACTCTAAAGCAACAAATGGTAACCTCCCGCAAAGACCGTCCAACTTGTCCCTTAACGTGCAGAGGATATGGCTTTCCCACACACATTGTCAAGGTTTAACGTCTCATTCAACGGACGGCTACATTTCCATTGGTGTGGGCAGGACACCGACTATGGACAGGGTGGGGAGTTTTGAAGAGATAAATCTCTATGTTGTCCCAGCTGGCACTCGAACCTGAGAACTGCAGATTACGATTCTGGTGCACTAATGGCTGAGCCACCCCCGTTTCGCTCATTGGGGTAAAAGGAAAGTTCCTCAGTAAGGCTGGGAAACTCTGTTATTAAAGAAATAATGAAATACCTTTCAAGCATATGCTTGCAAAGAAAGGTTTGAGGGAATCTTTTAATAAGCAAAAGAGAAGCTTTAGGAAGAAGGTCAGCCCTAAAAAAAAAGACAACACCGACATTCATGTCTTACCTTGAGGTCAAACCAAGGTCACTTTGATCCGTAACCAAGCGCCCTAACCATAGGACCACCGAGAAAAACTCCTTGTGTACTTGAACCAGAGGGTGGCGGCATGTCTTAATCGCAGAGGGGGCCATTTAGGGAAGCAAATCTAAGGGGTCAGCAAATCTCAAACATCACTCAATGATTTTGCAGAGAACTTTCACTATGCTAATCACTTGTCTGTTTTGGAATACGTCCTCACCATTAATCACAAATCAGGACGATCACCACACTCAAAAACATTTTGAAATCTGAAACGCTAGTAATTATAGGTTTCTCAAACTCTAAACATTTCTCAAGAATCGAAGTGAAGAAATCTGATCAACACCTCTACCACTTTTCAATGCACACTACTGATCACACGCAGTTGTCCGTCAATCACATTATTTCTCTTAAGCACAATCACGCGAACTTTACTTCGAACAAAAAGCAGGCTGATACCACTATAGTTATCAGAAGAATCGTAATCAAAATTGTTTTCTAAATAATAACTGCTTTAGTAAAATTCTCAGGAACCATGTCTTTATCAAAAAATAAATACCCCCTGAAGCAGCTGCTTGCCACAGAGGTCTCACAGGAGCCTGTAAGTTTATATGCCAACGTAGAAGATATGAGAGGATGGCAGGACCGCAGCAGAAAAACACATCCATCCATACTTTATCCAGGTCCCTTAGATCAGTAGCCAAGCACACTAACCACTCGGCCACGGGACGGCTAGGTGGCGAAAATATTTACAGGTATTACTTACATTATTCATTTTCGTGTTTTAAAATTTAAGGCTATCCTACAATATAACGACAGCAGTGTGTGTAGAAAAATTTAACAAAAATCGCACATAATCAGTTCTTTACCCGGGGTTCTAAAACTTATACCTATTTTACTCAAATGGTATAATAAATCTCTGATAAATATTAAAATATGCTTATTAAGTTTAAATTTATTTGTGATAAAGTATCGCGATAACAGTGGATGTATTGTAAATCATTGAAAGCCCGCTTGGCTACTAAGAGACCTGGGTTGAAGCTCCGGGCAAGACATTGATGCTTATCTTGTTCTTCTGGTGAGGTCCTGTCATCCTCACAGACCTTATATTATGGCATGTACACAGTCGTATCAGAATAATGACCACCTACCTAAAAAGGGGAATGAGGGGTAGTCATATTATTCTGATACGACTGTGTAAACTGCCAGGTTCCTGTGAGATCTCTGTGGCAAGCAGCAGCTTGAGAAAGTATTTCATTTATTTTATGAAACTCATTAAATATTAAGAATATTGATGAAAATTGAGACTTAGATTTTGTTCAGTACTTTATCTTTTGTTAGTTATAGGTAAAAAAAATCACAAATCTTCGAATTTTGCTTTCCATTTATTATGAAGTAACATGGTCAGTTCACAACTGATATTTAAAGATTTATGAAAGCTTAAACACTACATACCAGAATTTTATTCATAAACATTTTCCAGAAAAGTGAACACAGAAAACAATTAGCTAAAATAACATGATTCTAAAATAATATAAAAGTTTTTTAAATATTCTTAACGATGAATAAAACTGGTGCTTTTCAAACTAAGGACATTTGCAATGTTTCCTCTCAATGCATCACTATCATTATTTCCTTCAACAATTTTTAGAAATCAAGACTTCATTGGGGTTTTTCTTTCGTTCCTTTTCTCGTTAAAATTAATTAAATTTTGAATTATTCTCCGGTGTCACTTTTTCTGTAGAAGTCTTATTCCCAAAGTTGTTCATGGAAGTGTCCAAACACTTTTCAAGAAATTGATAAAAATTAAACTGAAAAAACGTTTTGGAATACATTTATACGGTACGGTTGGGTTGTTTTACCTCTGAGCGGCACTCTTTTGCACACCATGGGTTAAATGGCCAGTCTACATGGGCCACCGAAGGCTCAAAGAAGGATTTAGGAGGGGACCCACTGGAACAGCTGTTGGGAGACAGATGGTAGCCTCCCGTCAAGGCCATCCAACGTGTTCTTTAACGTGCACAGGGTATGGCTCTCCCGCACACGGGGCCACGTCCATCAGACGGACGGCGGACTTTTCAAGCCCATCGATGTCCCCTACTGACCGTGGGCAGGTCCAGGAAATTTTGCGGAGATAAATCTCAACGCTGACCCAGCTAGGACTCGAACCTGGGAACTACAGATTATGAGCCTGGCGCGCTACCGACTGAGCCACCCCCGCCCCCTTTATATGGTACAGTTGCGTTATAAAAATAAGGACATCGTCAGTCAATCATTTCTTTATTTTTCTTAAATTATAGTATTTAAAATATACATAGAATTTTTGGCATCATTGCTAAACTGAAAGCCAACATCGGAAATCCCAATCAGAAGAGTCGATTTTTTTCATCAGTGACAGGCAAATTTCAATACGCAATCAACTCCAAATTACATATTTCGTGGAGAGTCATTTATTTGCCACATCGGATGCTTCTGTTTCATCAGTATCAGACACTAAGCATCAAGTCATTTGTTACGTATTTCAAACACATGGCTTGTCTTCTCTACTTGGTTGAACGTGATTAAAGCACACGTTTCACTGAAGAGAAAGCTTTTCCACATATTTCGAAACTGGCCTTCCCTTTCACTCTCTAATACGGGTGTTTCCTGCAAAATTAGTTTTTCAAATATTTCACTTTCGTGTGGCTTCTCTATAAGGTACAGATTGTTATGTTGATCATTTATGCAAATTTCTTGTTATTTATTTCACAGACACCTATCTTTTATCTCGTTTTCTGTTTGTGGGTTGACAGCCAAAAGTGAATAGATTCGCAGGATATGTTTATCAGATGGTGGATAATCCCGAGCAGAGGTCATCGCAGGCACCTGAACTCTTTGCTTCTATTGGCATCGTCAAATTCTACATTGGAGGAAGTCTTCCAGTGTAGATGGCTTCAGCCTTTAGTGGTGGGGGAACGGGTCTTTGCCCCATGTCTGCGATTAGGGGGCTGTTTGATATTGTCGGCATTCCCTCTCTCAATAAACATAGTTTCTTTAAACATTCCACTAACCATTTTCTCTCCATAGGTAGATGTTATGTGAGGACTCTGAACAGACTTTTTCTCTTGATGTCCTCACACAAGAATTCCACCTTTATAATTTAGATATTCTCGGCTTGCAAGAGACCAAATAGGCAGATAAAGGTCAGATTCTTCAAAATAATTTTAAATTTGTCTTTTCATGGAGGGACGATAACAAGCATCACCAAGGCATGGGTCTGCTTCTCAGCAGACACGCTAGCGATGCTCTTCCAGGATATGAGTGCATTATTGAAAGGTTTCTTACAGCAAAATTTCAGACAAGCGTTAAAGACTTGAATGTTATCTGCTGTTATGCCCCCACTGAGGATGCCGATGAGGATGAGAAGGATAGGTTTTATGAACAACTTCAGGATATTTTGAATTCTGTCAAGAAAGGAGATATTACCCTTGTTCTTGGTGACTTCAATTCCAAAGTTGGTACTGACTCTGACCTTTGGGGAGGAGTAATAGGCCCTTTTGGTATTCGTAGCTGCAATGGCAATGGGCAACGTCTCCTACAGGTAAGTAAACTCAATGAATTCAGAATAACTAATACTTATTATAAACACCGCGACATACATAAGTACACATGGGTTTCACCTGATGGGCTGCATAAGAATATGATTGATTACATATTAATTAACAGCAAATGGGCTACTTCTGTTAGGAATACCAGGGCATATAGGGGAGCTGAAATTGGATCTGACCATTACCTTGTTAAAAGTGTGTTGCAACTTATACTTAAAAAGTGTTGTGCTAGGGTTAAAAAATTTACTTTTAATACTGAAGCTCTGAAAGATCCAGTTATAGCCAAAGCTTACCATGATAGGTTACTTAGTCATTATGACAGTCATGGTTTGCTTACTACTGAAGTTGAGGAAGAATGGGATCATTTTAAACAAGCTTTTTTGGACACTAACAAAACTCTTTTAGGAAAAAAGGAGCAGAAGAGGCAGAATTATCTGAGTGATAAGGCACTTGAGCTTATTTCGGAAAGAAAGAACTGCAGGAATGTCTTTAATCAATACCCTACTAGTCCTAATAGAAAGCATTAGAGAGACCTTAATAAACTTGTAAAGGATCAGTTAGCTGCTGATAAGAATCTGTGGCTTGATGGTTTGGCTGACAAAGCCGAGGAAGCAGTTAGACAGCACAACAGCAGAGAGCTGTACCAGATAGTTAATGTTTTGTGTGGTAGAAAACGGACAGGCATACAGGGATTGAAGGATAAACAAGGTAAGGTTATAGAAGGGGAGGATTCTCTCATGGCTAGGTGGGCTGAGCATTTCAGTGATGTTCTAAACAATGTGGTTAGTTCTATTCCCATTGTTTGTAATGATGATAGATGCATTGGCAGCTTTAATGTTGGCCCTATAACGCAATCTGAAGTTATTTTGGCTGTTTCTAAACTTAAACTTCATAAATCCCCAGGGGTAGATGAAATTACTACGGAAATGCTTAGAGCTGGGAATGTTTCGGTTACCACTTGGATGACTGAAATTTTGAATATCTTTTATGATAAAGGCATGGTTCCTAAGGATTTTACCAGAGCTATTATTATCCCTATTTTCAAAAAAAGGTGATCGCAGTTCTTGTGATAACTATAGGGGTATCAGCCTACTCTCTGTTCCAGGTAAAGTTCTTTCCATGATTGTGTTTAATAGAATTAAGAATCTGGTTGACAGTCAATTGCGTGATGAGCAATGTGGATTCAGAAGTGGTAGGGGATGTGTGGATCAGATATTTTCACTTAGGCAGATTCTTGAGAAATGTTTAGAGTTTCAGAAACCTTTGGTTGCAAGCTTTGTTGATTTCAAAAAGGCTTTCGACTCTGTTGATCGTCATAATTTGTGGTTGATTGTGAAATCATATGGTATACCAGACAAGTTAGTTAACATTATGAAAGCTCTCTATAATAACACTGAGTCGTGTGTGAGAATTGGTAAGGCTTGTATCAATTGGTTTAGCATTACTTCTGGTGTTCGACAAGGGTGCATTTTGTCTCCTTTTCTCTTTAGCTTGGTTATTGATTATGTAATGCGAAATTCACTTCAAGGGAAGGATTTTGGCCTTAAATGGGCTGGAGATACTAAAATTTCTGATTTAGATTATGCTGATGATTTAGCCCTTTTGGCAAATGATGTTGATGAGATGAACTCTTTCATTCGAGCTGTTGATGAGACTGGTAGTAGAGTAGGTTTGGTTATAAACAGAGAGAAAACTAAAGTGATGAAAATTGTTCAAGCAGGCTGTGATTCAGTTAATCTGAATGGTTGCAGTCTTGAACAGGTGTCACAGTTTAATTATCTTGGGAGCTATGTAACAGATAATGGTGATGTGCGGCATGAGATTAACAGACGAATAGGGATTGCTGCCGGGACTTTTAAGAATCTATGGAGAGTGTGGAGAAATATGCGTATACACCTAAAGACTAAAATTCGACTGTATAATAGTTTGGTTCTTTCTAGGGTTAGTTATGGTAGTGAAACTTGGACACTTTGTAAACAAGATAACAGGAAACTAGATGCTTTTGATTCTAGATGCTTACGCAGTATCTTTGGCATTAGGTGGTTCAACTTTGTAACTAATGATGAGGTTAGGCAAAGGAGTTTGCAACCTCCTTTAAGCAGCATATTGTGCAGAGAGAGACTCCGTTGGTTTGGCCATGTTGCCCGTATGAATAATTATAGATTGGCGAATAGGGTTATGAACAGTGTGCCTAAAGGCCTCAGAAAGAAGGGGAGACCTAGGATGCGGTGGGCAGACAATGTCAAACAGGACCTTGTTAGAATTGGTGTGCAGTGGCCGGATGCAGTAGATGTAGCTCAGATAGACTTGCTTGGAGAATTAAATTGCACAGTCTGGTTGGACCTCCGTAGCCCATGGCTGCTTGAGGATGATGATGATGATGAGCAATGAAAAGATTAAATGCAGTGTTGCCAACCTCGAAAGATGAAATGATGCCTAAGCTTCAGAATATGACGGCATTGAATTTGGCAGCGATTTCTGTTTCAACGTAGGATTGGTTGGTTGTTTTACCTCTTTGCGGCACTTTTTTGCACACCATGGGCTAAATAGCCAGGTCGCATGGACCCCTAAGGCTAAGAGAAGGCTAGGGGACCAACTGGAAAAACTATTGGGAGACAGGTGGTAGCCTCCCGTCAAGTCCATCCAGTGTGTTCTTTAACGTTGGGTTGTTTTACCTCTGAGCGGCACTTTTTTGCAAACCATGGGCTAAATGGCCAGGTCGCATGGACCCCTAAGGCTAAGAGAAGGCTAGGGGACCCACTGGAAAAACTATTGGGAGACAGATGGTAGCCTCCCGTCAAGGCCATCCAGCGTGTTCTTTAACGTTGGGTTGTTTTACCTCTGAGCGGCACATCTTCGTACCAGCGCCCGCCAGTGTTGCCTACGCTGGATCCCAGGCTGGCAAATGCCCAGGCCCTGCGCAGGCATCACTGGTTACTTCGGGGGCTAGCTCATCACGGCGTGTGGACGGACCGTGATGATCGCACATCCTCCCTACCCCCCCAAACACGAGTTGCTCCGCTGTTTTCCACCAGACTACGACGTCGTGGTTTCGAACAAAATGGCTCGTGGAGGAGAGTCTTCGAAATGGGCTCCACAGCCAATTTGCTTATATAGTAGGTCTTCAGGGCATTTATTAATTAGCGGTAGGTAATATTTTGAAAGTTGCATCATAAAAAATGAGGAATCTGGTAACGCAAAAATCTTATCAAGGATCATCGGTTAGAGGTCACCGAGATCTAATTATGGGAAATTTCATAAAGATAGGTCAAGTAGGTTTTTTATAAAAGGCGTTCAAAATTCCCATAGAAATAACATGATGGAAACCACCTGAAATTTTTTTAGAAACCAAAACCGAGGGAGAACAACATTTCAAAGTGAAACATGAAACCTCGTAAATGACGTTCGCCAAGGAATGAGGTTCGTCACCCTGTGAATTATGGGTAAAGGGTTATAAAGATGGCCTCGAGCAAATGAGATTTCTTGGTAATGTTAAAGAATAGGGAAAAGCTGGATCGAAAACCTAATGTTATCCTATGGATATTAGTCCTAGCAAAAAATCTTTATAACGCTCGAACCTTTCGAGATAGCGGGTTCCGATTACGTGATTCGGGATCTACGTCAAATTACTTCACTCCCATATGGAGCACGAGGCTCTAAACTCAATGTTTAAAAAGTTAAAAATGAATTTTAAACTGTTAAAATCCCGAAAACCGCACGTCCCGAGTCGAATCCGGGTTCGGAATCGGATGCAGCTCGACGAGTTGTTTCAGAAAAGGGGTCACACGACAGGGCTACCTCTAATATTTAAGAAGTTAGCATCAGCCAATCAGCATTGAGCATTTCAAAATTCTGGAATCCCATTCGTTCTAGGTTGTAGAGGTAGATTTAAAATGTGCTCTCTTTTTTCAATGTAAAGGAATTCCTATGATAAGAACGCATTTATAATTTTCAACCAATGAGATTAACTGGACGGATTCGTTCTCACTGGGCTTAAAAGAATGAGGGGCGTTTCATGATAATTCGAAACACGGATTCTTTTCTTACTAGGAGGACTGAAGCGATAGAGATTTTATCCCTAACGATATACATAAATAAATATTTTTAACCAATCGCAGCTCAGGAAGCTGATTAAGAAAGGGTTAAAATGGCTCCTAACTCTCAGTGACTTACTACTAGTACTTCCTATGCCTCAGAATAGGGAATCATGGGAGTCCACTCATCTGAGACCACTCAATCTGAGCATTTCAATCTCCTTATACATATACGTGGACAGTCTTATGACGTCACAATTTATTAGCCAATCAGCTTTGTCACGTGATTTCAATTAACCAATGAATTCAAACCTTAATCATTGTGTATTTATCCTAATGTTTCGGTATACGGACAGTAAAAATTCACCCGCCCCTGCGATGGCACAATGCTTTCTCTAAGGAGCTCCTCAATTGCAATCCTCACATGTTAACCTATGGGTAATCTGGGTCAAACAGTCACTAAGTCTAGCCACTAAATTAATGAATAAATGAATTATTTATTTTTCTACTATTATTCTACAGTATAGGGATATGGCATTCTTCATGTCTTTAAAAACATGGATGCTTACAGGTAGACAGGGATGTAAGAAGGATGAGACTTCTTTTAACCAATTCTGGAGCGTTTTTTTATAATAATTTCACTCTTTTCTCTTTTATCCCATACTCCGCAAAGGATCGATACACTTTTTAAATACTTTCAATGGAGTGAAAGAACTTCTTTATTACATTTTAATTTCACTAAGCCTAATCTCATACTATTAACATACGGATAAGCTATATCTCAACCTCTAATCACTCTTTTCACCTTTCTTCATAGTTTTCAATCTTCTTTCATTCTATACATAGGGCAAGCCTCAAAACCCTCCACAGAGTGAAGCCACAGGGCCCGTGCAAAATAGTCCCCAACTCACAAGGGGAAGACTTGCCGCAAAGCCCCTTGCAACGGGAAACCGCAGGGTCCACAAATAAAATGACCCCAACTTGCGAGAGACGCACGCCCTGAAAAGCCTAGAACCCGCACTATAATAGACTTACTCATCGTGGGTCTCAGTCGGTAGCGCGCCAGGGTCGTAATCTGCATTTCCCAGGTTTGAGTACAGTCGCCTTCATGTACAGTCGCTCAAAAAATATTCGAACACTACGGTTGATTACGGAATTCAGAAAAAATATCTGGTAACGATTTTTTTACAAATTAGTGATCTGGCAACCTTCGTGTACAATACATGTACAACTGCTCAAAAAATATCCGAATATTGTGGTAAAAAATATCCGAACACAAGGGGAAGACTTACCGCAAACCGCTTGCAACGGGAAACCGCAGCGCCCACATATAAAATGCTCCCAACCCGCGAGAGACGCACGCCCCGAAAGCCCATCATCATCATCACATCATCATCATCATCATCATCCTCAAGCAGCCATGGGCTATGGAGGTCCAACCAGACCGTGAAATTTAGTTCTCCAAGCAAGTCTATCCTGAGCTACATCTACTGCATCTGGCCACTGCACACCAATTCTAACAAGGTCCTGTTTGACATTGTCTGCCCACCGCATCCTAGGTCTCCCCTTCTTTCGGAGGCCTTTAGGCACACTGTTCATAACCCTATTCGCCAATCTATAATTATTCATACGGACAACATGGCCAAACCAACGGAGTCTCTCTCTGCACAATATGCTGCTTAAAGGAGGTTGCAAACTCCTTTGCCTAATCTCATCATTAGTTACAAAGTTAAACCACCTAATGCCCAAGATACTGCGTTAGCATCTGGAATCAAAAGCATCTAGTTTCCTGATATCTTGTTTACAAAGTGTCCAAATTTCACTACCATAACTAACCCTAGAAAGAACCAAAGTATTATACAGTCTAATTTTAGTCTTTAGGTGTATACGCCTATTTCTCCACACTCTCCATAGATTCTTAAAAGTCCCGGCAGCAATCCCTATTCGTCTGTTAATCTCATGCCGCACATCACCATTATCTGTTACATAGCTCCCAAGATAATTGAACTGTGACACCTGCTCAAGACTGCAACCATTCAGATTAAATGAATCACAGAATGCCTGATCAATTTTCATCACTTTAGTTTTCTCTCTCTTTATAACCAAACCTACTCTACTACCAGTCTCATCAACAGCTCGAATGAAAGAGTTCATCTCATCAACATCATTTGCCAAAAGGGCTAAATCATCAGCATAATCTAAATCAGAAATTTTCGTATCTCCAGCCCATTTAAGGCCAAAATCTTTCCCTTGAAGTGAATTTCGCATAACATAATCAATAACCAAGCTAAAGAGAAAAGGAGACAAAATGCACCCTTGTCGAACACCAGAAGTAATGCTAAACCAATTGCTACAAGCCTTACCAACTCTCACACACGACTCAGTGTTATTATAGAGAGCTTTCATAATGTTAACTAACTTGTCTGGTATACCATATGATCTCACAATCAACCACAAATTATGACGATCAACAGAGTCGAAAGCCTTTTTGAAATCAACAAAGCTAGCAACCAAAGGTTTCTGAAACTCTAAACATTTCTCAAGAATCTGCCTAAATGAAAATATCTGATCCACACATCCCCTACCACTTCTGAATCCACATTGCTCATCACGCAATTGACTGTCAACCAGATTCTTAATTCTATTAAGCACAATAATGGAAAGAACTTTACCTGGAACAGAGAGTAGGATGATACCCCTCTAGTTATCACAAGGACTGAGATCACCTTTTTTGAAAATAGGGATAACAATAGCTCTGGTAAAATCCTTAGGAACCATGCCTTTATCATAAAAGATATTTAGAATTTCAGTCATCCAAGTGGTAACCGAAACATTCCCAGCTCTAAGCATTTCCGTAGTAATTTCATCTACCCCTGTGGATTTATTTATTTCAGTTTAGAAACAGCCAAAATAACTTCAGATTGTGTTATAGGACCAACATTAAAGCCACAAATGCATCTATCATCATTGCAAACAATGGGAGTAGAACTAACTACATTGTTTAGAACATCACTGAAATGCTCAGCCCACCTAGCCATGACAGAATCCTCCCCTTCTATAACCTTACCTTGTTTATCCTTCAATCCTTGTATGCCTGTCCGTTTTCTACCACACAAAACATTAACTATCTGGTACAGCTCTCTGCTGTTGTGCTGTCCAACTGCTTCCTCGGCTTTGTCAGCTAAACCATCAAGCCAAAGATTCTTATCAGCAGCTAACTGATCCATTAAAAGTTTATTAAGGTCTCTGTAATGCTTTCTATTAGGACTAGTAGGGTATTGATTAAGGGCATTCCTGCAGTTCTTTCTTTCCGAAACAAGCTCAAGTGCCTTATCATTCAGATAATTTTGCCTCTTCTGCTCCTTTTTTCCTAAAAGAGTACTGTTAGTGTCCAAAAAAGCCTGTTTAAAATGATCCCATTCTTCCTCAACTTCAGTAGTAAGCAAACCATGACTGTCATAATGACTAAGTAACCTATCACGGTAAGCTTTGGCTATAACTGGGTCATTCACAGCTTCAGTATTAAAAGTAAATTTTTTAACCCTAGCACAACACTTTTTAAGTTTAAGTTGCAACACACTTTTAACAAGGTAATGGTCAGATCCAATTTCAGCTCCCCTACATGCCCTGGTATTCCTAACAGAACTAGCCCATTTGCTGTTAATTAATATGTAATCAATCATATTCTTATGCAGCCCATCAGGTGGAACCCATGTGTACTTATGTATGTCGCGGTGTTTGTAATAAGTGTTAGTTATTCTGAATCCATTGGGTTTACTTACCTGTAGGAGACGTTGCCCATTGCCATTGCAGCTACCAATACGAAAAGGGCCTATTACTCCTCCCCAAAGGTCAGAGTCAGTACCAACTTTGGCATTGAAGTCACCAAGAACAAGGGTAATATCTCCTTTCTTGACAGAATTCAAAATATCCTGAAGTTGTTCATAAAACCTATCCTTCTCATCCTTATCGGCATCCTCAGTGGGGGCATAACAGCAGATAGCATTCAAGTCTTTAACGCTTGTCTGAAATTTTGCTGTAAGAAACTTTTCATTAATGCACTCATATCCTGGAAGAGCATCGCTAGCGTGTCTGCTGAGAAGCAGACCCACGCCTTGGTGATGCTTATTGTCGTCCCTCCCTGAAAAGAGAAATTTAAAATTATTTTTAAGAACCTGACCTTTATCTGTTCATCTGGTCTTTTGCAAGCCGAGAATATCTAAATTATAACGGTGGAATTCTTGTGTGAGGACATCAAGAGAAAAAGCTCTGTGCAGGGTCCTCACATTCCAACTACCTATGAACAGAAAATGGTTAGTGGGATGTTTAATGAAACTATGTTTATTGAGAGAGGGAATGCCGACAATATCAAACAGCCCCCTAATCGCAGACATGGGACAAACACCCGTTCCCCCACTACTAAAGGCTGAAACCATCTACACTGGAAGACTTCCTCCAATGTAGAATTTGACGATGCCAATAGAAGCAAAGAGTTCAAGTGCCTGCGATGACTTCTGCTCAGGATTATCCACCAGCTGATAAACATATGCTGTGAATCTATTCACTTGGGGCTGTCAACCCACAAAGAAACAGAAAACACAGCGGAAGATTTTCCGTCCACAGAAGCCCACCAGTGCAGCAAAATCAGGATCCATAATCAAGCTCAGAGCCATATATCTGTCCAGTCCAGTAGGTTTATATGGTCAGCACCAGGACCCTGTGTGGTTGATCACTCCTCAGCAGGGTAGAAAAAAAAGAAAAGTAGCCATAGTTGTCCAGATCAGTAGGCCACACTAATCTGGCAGCCCTCCCCTTCCGTTCACTTCCACAAGAGAGTATCTCTTTTGAAAGTTACTAACGGTCCGCACCACGAGAAGGCGGGGTCGGACATTAGGTGCTAGGCCTGGCCGGTTCTATGCATCATCACAGGGGATTGGTGTATAGCTCTCCTTCCAGTAACCCGCACTATATTAGACTTATACATCGGAGGGGGGAGGGGGGTCCGAAACCTTCATGTATAGTCGCTCAAAAAAGTATCCTAACACTACGGTTGATTACAGAATTCAGAAAAAATATATGGCAACGATTTTTTTTTACAAATTAGCGATCTGGAAACCTTCGTATACAGTCACTCAATAAAGTATCCGAACACTACGGTTGATTACAGAATTCAGAAGAAATATCTGGCAACAAATTTTTTTTTACAAATTAGCGATCTGGCAACCTTCGTGTACAGTCGCTCAATAAAATACCCGAACACTATGGTTGATTACAGAATTCAGAAGAAATATTTGGCAACGATTTTTTTTTTTACAAATTTGTGATCTGGCAATTTTCGTGTACAATACATGTGTAGTTGCTCAAAAAAATATCTGAATACTATGGTTGATTACAGAATTCAGAAAAAATTTCTGGCGTTTTTTTAACAAATTAGTGATCTGGCAACCTTCGTGTACAATACATGTACAATTGCACAAAAAAATCCAAACAATATGGTTGATTACAGAATTCAGAAGAAATATCTGGCAACGATTTTTTTTTTTTACAATTTAGTGATCTGGAAACCTTCGTGTACAATACATGTACAGTTGCTCAAAAAATATCCGAACACTATGGTTCATTAGAGAATTCAGATAAAATATCCGGCAACGATTTTTTTAGAAATTGGCGATCTGGCAATCTTCGCGTACTTTCTAAAAAAAAATCGTTACCGGATATTTTTTCTCTATTCTGTAATCAACCATAGGGTTCCGATATTTTTTTGAGTGACTATACACATTAAACAACACGCTGGATGGATTTGATAAGAGACTACTATCTGTCTCCCAACAGTTGTCCAGTGGGTCCCTTTTCCCCAAACTTCTTTGAGCTCTCGGGGTGCTTGTGACCTGGCCATTTAGCCCATTGTGTACAAAACATGTCCTCATAGGTAAAACAACCAAACTCCCTTTGTTTGTTTAACTATTATTCATTTTTAATCTCTATTTTATAAATATAAATTATTTTTCTAGTTAAGGATTTTTTACCTTTTATTTACTAAAATAATCCAAACGAGGTATCTTTGCTCTCTATGACATGACGCAGATCTCCAGAATATTCTTAATAGAAAAGCTTTTTTAAACCATTGTAAATAAAAAAAAAATTGTTTTAAAGCCCCCGTTTAAAACTTTCAAGATGTGGGCAATCACTGAATCCATCAGTATTTTGAACTCTAAAGGCAATTATTTTCAAATTATCAGACGAAAGAACGGCTTCTGGAATAAAATAAATGAAGTTTCATCTCCATAGTTCGTTGGCGAGATCTGGCAACGAAAACAGACTTTTCTAAACGATGTACAGGTAGTTCAGCTTCCATAGAGTCAATGTAAAATCAAGTCATTGGTGTACAGATGGAAATTAGTTTCAAATCCTTCTGCAATTACTTATTATTATTCATTTTTATTAATATTATAATTTATATTCTGTTAGAATTAGCTATTAATGGTTTGCGTCATAAATTGGCAACTAATCATTTGTTGAAGAAAAAGTCGTGAAAAGGTTTATTTATTAATAATTTAGTATTTAATGATTTTAAAAAGTTGTAATATTTACTCTTTGGTGTGCTTGTTTTACTTATAGAAGTTGATTCAAGAAAAATAATTTCAAAAGGTCAAGTATTAAAATCATTCTTCAAATGTGAAATTCAATTTAATATTTTTCTTGAAATATCAATTTCTGTAGCTTCGTGTACAGAGTTATACTTGTCCCCTAGGGTTAAGTTATTATCTTAGCTCTAGGGCCATTTATCCCATTCTCTGCAATAAAATACCGATCAGACGAAGCTTTTCTAATAAAATTAATGAATTATCGTGTGCATAACATGTTAGCGAGATCTGGCAACGAAAACAGAGTGAACAGTAGATTAATTTGTAATGTCAATTCGAACGTACTTTTCAAAATTTTGCCTCGAAATAGGTAAAATGGAAAAGTTTTAAATGTTATTTGGGAAGAATTAACCTTTTGCAATACATTCCAGAGATTTTAAGAGTATCGCTCTATCTGTCTAGAAGTATTGAAACGCCTTCTTCGTTCCTACAATAAACATTTGCATTTAGAAATTGAAATGAAGTAATGCCCTGAATAATAATAATGGATTTGAAAAACACTCTAACTATAAGGTGACTCAAATGTGAGATTGCGAGAAAAACGCTGCTATTTATGAATAAAACTTTCTACCTCATCTCTAAAGCTGACAAACCGAAATCAATATCTGGTTCTTATTGCGAAACTGTGTTTCAATAAAACCGTGAAACTATACTACGCATGAAATTGAAGAAAAATATTCGGAAAGTATTTAAAAAGTATATCAATCCTTTGCGGAGTGTTATATAAAAAAGAAAAGAGTGAAATTCTCATGAGAAAGGCTCTAGAATTGTTTAAAAGAGATGTGAAAACCCTTACATTGCTCTACCCTGTAGGCATCCATCTTTGTAAAAACATGAAGAATGCCATATTCCTCTATCTGCAGAATAACCGTAGTCGAAAAATAAATAATTAATTGATTTATTTCATGGCTAGACTTGGTGACTGTTTGACCCAGATTACCCATAGGTTAACACGTGAAGAATTCAAGTGAGGAGCTCCCTAGAGAAAGCATGGTGTCATCGGAGGGGTGGGTGGCTGGACTTTAAAAAAAAAAAAAATTGTAAGTATGGAGTCATGTGATCCCTGTAGTTTGAAATGATTGGCTGTCATAAATTTTGATAATGAGGTCTGTCTTCTGATTGGCTGATTTTGTGTCACGTGATAAGGCTGTCCTTACATGGCATATTGGTGTACATATCAAATGTATGTGCAGTAGTTATGTGTGACGTCATAGGTATGCGCAGATTGAATGCGCTGTAGTATTCCAACGGAATATAAATTAGGATAACTATACCCTTAAGGTTTGAACTAATTGGCTACTTATGTATGACCTCATCGATCTGTCCTTATATGGCAATTCATGTGTAGACGTCCTAGGTATGCGCAGATCTGATGTGCAATGTACTTCGTATGCCAGAGAGTGTAGAATAGAGGTGAAATTAAGTATCCAATCGAATCCGTTGACATCTTAAGATTTAAATGTCATTGGATCTCGGTGGCCTTTAACGGACAACTCCTGGTCAGATTTTTTGCGTTGCCAGATCCCTTAATATTGGCGACGAAACTTTGAAAATATTAGCTACCGCTAATTTATAAAGGCTCCAATTACCTACTATATAAGCAAATTGCCTGATAGGTGGATTTGTAAACTTTTGCCACGACGCGCGTTTTGTTCTCTGGCCCAATGCGGAAACAGGCGGAATTCGTCGTGTTTGGGGGGTGAGCGAAAGCCAAGTGAGAACGAATCTGTCAAGTCATGAATCTCTGGAGTGTGAACCTCCGGGTGTCCCGAATGATCAGGAAACGAACCGGATGAGGCCAATTGAGAACGAATCCGTCAAGTGATGAATCTTTAGGTCACGTAACTCTACTTTGGACATTAGTAAAGAGTCCTTTTTTTTACCTTTCTGGGTAAAATGTCTTTTTCTCTCTTGCTTTCCGTCCACTTTCAAAATCAGTTTTTTTTACCTTTGCTCTCCTTCTATGGGACCTAGGGTTTTCAGACTTTATAGTCAATTTGGGGCAAACCTTTTCCACACCTAGGGGGCGCTGTTCACAACCTTCGTGTCACGCGACACGAAGGTTGCCGCATCACTAATTTAAAAAAAAAATCGTTGCCAGATATTTTTACCGAATTCTATATTCAACCATATTTTTCAGATATTTTTTTCAGCGACTGTACATGTGACTTGCCCTTTTGGTAATCTGGCCTCTTTTATTTCAAAGGGCATTTTTCTGGGGTGCTTTTTTAGTTTGCCAGTGGGTCAGCTCCCCCAGCCTTCTGTGAACCTTTGGATTCCTTGTGATCTTGCCATTTAGCCCATTTTGTGCAAAAAAATTGCCGCTCAGAAGTAAATCAACCCAGTAGAGATTGTTAGAAACAATTCCACTATTTTCCATAAAGAAAATCTCTATGTTAGGTCAAATGGAAAGCTAACGTCGAAGCTCTATAACTGCTAAAATCAGTTTTTTTTTGTTTTCAAAATTGCGATTGCATATAAAGATCTCAATTAAATCAATATCTCGATTTTCAACAATATTCGTCCAGTATTTAATGAGTTATTTGAATATTTAGCGATAAGAATGCCAATCAGAAAAATTGACTTCAGAAGAATCTTAGTAACAAGTATTATTGTATCAAAGTGTTTAATAAAATAAGTTTGTATTTTAGAACTTTGTGTAAAGAATTCTTTCACTATTTTTCAGTTTTGCTGAAGTTTGTTAAGACGGTTCGAATCCCTCTACGTCGGAAATGATTTTTTTTTTTACATCTAAGGATTGATTGAATCAGAAAAGATGCGTCTCAGCCCTATCGCAATCAACTAGACAATTGAACAATTGGGTTAAAAAGCATTTTAATCTCGGAAACGTACATCAGATCGGACGGACCGATGGCCGAAATAGGACGAATGAACCGAAACGGAAAATTGTCAATCTGACAACAAAGGACAACTCCAATACCTATATGTGAGGCAACAGTGCTTTCTGAAGACTTTCGTATCGTATACTGTTTTCGCTACGCCACAATTGGAATTCGAAAAAACAACTGTTGTTCCTCCATTGTCGTCGATTGGCTTCGAAAAACGATCCCCGGATGTACCCAATGCAAATTCACGTCTCGTTCCGTCATCGGACATGTTCACTTACAATTCTGCAAACAACTAAACGGTCAAAACGATTCTTTCATAAATGCGGACTCTTTACTGTACGAAAAACCAAAGGTATTGAACTGCCAAGGAGGTTCTTGTTGTTTGTTACAAAACATACCACCCATTAAATGAATATGGGGTCACTTTCGGTCGCCTATGTTGCGATTGGTTCCTTAACCAACCATCTACAGAGGTTGCATCATTCGCATTCGGGGTTTCCATACCTGCAATTACTTTTGGTATATTGTAAATTCCCATGGGGCTTGGAAAGTCCGCCGTTTGTCGGATGGGACGTTAGGCCGCGTGTGGGAGAGCCATACCCTGTGCACGTTAGAGAACACGCTGGATGGCCTTGACGGTAGGCTATCATCTGTCTCCCAACAGCTGTTCCAGTGGGTCCCCAACTTTCTCCGAGCCTTCGGGGTACTTTTGACCTGGCCATTTAGCCCATGGTGTGCAAAAAAGTGGCGCTCAGTGTTAAAACAATCCAAATGCACTTACGATTGGTTTACTGAGTACTACTCCTTAACAGAGATTCAGAAGATGTTTATGTGGGTGTTGTAATGAAAAGATTAAATGCAATGTTGCCAACCTCGAAAGATGAAATGATGCCTAAGTTTCAGAATATGACGGAAATGGATTTGGCAGAGATTTTTGACCTCTGAGCGGCAATTTTTTGCACACCATGGGCTAAATGGCCAGGTCACATGGACCCCCTAAAGCTCAGAAAAGGTTAGGGGACCCAATTGAAAACCTGTTGGGAGACAGATGGTAGCCTCCCGTCAAGGCCATCCAGTGTGTTCTTTAACGTTGGGTTGTTTTACCTCTGAGCGGTACTTTTTTGCACACCATGGGCTAAATGGCCAGGTCACATGGACCCCTAATGCTCGGAGAAGGTTAGGGGACAGAATTGAAAACCTGTTGGGAGAAAGATGGTAGCCTCCCGTCAAGGCCATCCAGTGTGTTCTTTAACATTGGGTTGTTTTACCTCTGAGCGGCACTTTTTTGCACACCATGGGCTAAATTTCAGAAAAACTATCGGGCAACGATGTTTTTATAAATGAGGGATCTGGCAACCTTCGTATATTGTCGCTCAAACGAATATTCGAACACTATATTTCAAAAAGAGCATCTGGCAACGACGTTTTTAGAAATTAGGGATCTGGCAACCTCTGTGTACAGTCGCTCAAACAAATATTCGAACACTATACTTGATTTCAGAAAGAATATCTGGCAACGACGTTTTTAGAAATCAGGGATATGGCAACCTTCGTGTACAGGCGCTCAAACAAATATTCTGACACTATAGTTGATTTGAGAAAGAGTATCTGGCAACGACGTTTTTAGAAAATAAGGATCTGGCAAAATTCGTGTAGAGGCGCTCAAACAAATATTCGAACACTATAGTTGGTTTCAGAAAGAGTATGTGGCAACGACGTTTTTAGAAATTAGGGATCCGTCCCATGGCCGAGTGGTTAGCGCGCTTGGCTACTGATCTACGGGACCTGGGTTCGAGCCCCGGATAAGGCATGGATGTATATCGTTTTTCTGCTGAGGTCCTGCCATCCTCTCAGATCTCCTACTGTAGCATATAAACTGACAGGCTCCTGTCAGACCTCTGTGGCAAGCAGCTGCCTGAGGGGATATTTATTTTTACTTTATTACCTTCGTGTACAGTCGCTCAAACAAATATTACAACAATATGGTTGAGTAGAGAATTCAGAAAAAATATCCGGCAACGATTTTTTTAGAAATGGGCGATCTGGCACCCTTCGTGTGCTGTACACGAAGGTTGTCAGATCACTAATTTCTAAAAAAAATCGTTGACGGATAGTTTTTCTCTATTATGTAATCAACCATAGTGTTCGGATATTTTTTTGAGTGACTGTACACATTAAACAACACCATATTTACAGTTTAAGTGACTGTACACATTAAACAACCACCACATTTAACAACACTAGTTGCCAGATAGTTTAAACAACACGCTGGATGGTTTTGATAAGAGACTACCATCTGTCTCCCAACAGTTGTCCAGTTGTTCCCTTTTCCCCAAACCTCTTTAAGTTCTCGGGGTGCTTGTGACCTGGCCATTTAGCCCATTGTGTACAAAACATGTCCTCACGGATAAACCAACCCAACTTCTTTGTTTGTTTAACTAACCTTTTATTTACTAAAACCTAACCTTTTATTTACTAAAATAATCCAAACGATTGCAATCTATGATATGACGCAGATCTTCACAATATTCTTAATAGAAAAGCTTTTTTAAACTCTTGTAAATAAAAAAAATTGTTTTAAAGCCCCCCTTTAAAACTTTCAAGCTGTGGGAAATTACTGAATCCATCAGTATTTTGAACTCTAAGGGCAATTATTTTCAAATGATCAGACGAAAGAACGGTTTCTGGAATAAAATAAATGAATTTTCATCTTCATAGTTTGTTGGCGAGATCTGGCAACGAAAACAGACTTTTCTAAACGATGTACAGATAGTTCAGCTTCCATAGAGTCTTAATGTAAAATCAAATCATTGGTGTAGAGATGGAAATTAGTTTTAAATCCTTCTGCAATTGCTTATTGTTATTCAGTTTTATTAATATTATAATTTATATTCTGTTAGAATTAGCTATTAATGGTTTTCATCATAAATTGGCATCCAATATTTAATTGAAGAAAAAGTCGTGAAACTGTTTATTTATTAATAATTTAGTATTTAATGATTTTAAAAATTTCTAATATTTAACTTTGGCCTATTTTAAGTGTTTTCTCTGCTTGTTTTACTTATAGCAATTGATTCAACAAAAATAATTTCAAATGGAGGAAATGATCAAGTATTAAAATCTTGCTATCATTTTTCAAATGTGAAATTCAATTTAATTTTTTTCCTGAAGTATCAATTTCTCTTCTCTAGCCTCGTGTACAGGAGTTATACCTGTCCCCTAGGGTTAAGTTATTACCTTAACCCTCGGGGCCCTTGTAACCTGGCCATTTATCCCATTCTTTGCAATAAAATACCGATCAGACGAAAGTAGAACAGCTTTTCTAATTAATGTTAATGAATTATCGTCTGCATAATATGTTAGCGAGATCTGGCAACGAAAACAGAGTTTGCTAAATGATGTAGAAGTAGATTAATTTGTAATGTCAATTCGAACGTACTTTTCAAAATTTTGCCTCGAAATAGGTAAAATTTAAAAGTTTTAATTGTAATTTGGGAAGAATAACTCATAATTAACCTTTTGCAATAAATTCCAGAGATTTTAAGAGTAGAACTGCATGGAATATTTTTCCCTCTACCTGTCTCGTTCTCTAGAAGTATTCAAACGCCTTCGTTCCTACAATAAACATTTGCATTTAGAAATTGAAATGAATTAATGCACTGAATAATAATGGATTTCAAAAACACTCTAAGCTAAGTACTAACTATAAGGTGACTAAAATGTGAGATTGCGAGAAAAACGCTGCTGGTTTTTCATTTATCAATAAACCTATTTTTTTATTTATCTACGTAGTCTCTACACCTGACAAAACGAAATCAATAACTGGTTCTTATTGCGAAAATGTATTTCTATAAAACCGTAGTTTAATTAATTTCTATAAAACCGTAGATATTAATTTCTATAAAACCGAAGATTAATTATTATATAACCGAACACAGTGGATGATTACAGAATTCGGAAAAAATATCTGGCAACAATTTTTTTTAGAAATAAGTTATCTGGGAACCTTCGTGTCACGTGACACGAAGGTTGCCAGATCACTAATTTCTAAAAAAATCGTCGCCAGATATTTTTTCTGAATTCTGTAATCAACCGTAGTGTTCGGATACTTTTTCCAGCGACTGTACACGAAGGTTGCCGAATCGCTAATTTGTAAAAAAAAGAATCGTTGCAGATATTTCTTCTGAATTCTGTAACCAACCATAGTGTTCGGATATTTTATTGAGCGACTGTACACGAAGGCTGCCAGATCGCTAATTTGTAAAAAAAAATCGTTGCCAGATATATTTTCTGAATTCTGTAATCAACCGTAGTGTTCGAATATTTTTTGAGTAATGGTACATGTATTCTACACGAAGGTTGTCAGATCACGAATTTGTAAAAAAAATCTTTATCTGATATTTTTTCTGAATTCTGTAATCAACCGTAGTGTTCGGATACTTTTTTGAGCGACTGTACATGAAGGCGACTGTACTCGAACGTGGAAATGCAGATTACGAGCCTGGCGCGCTACCGACTGAGAGTAAGTCTAATATAGTGCGGGTTCTAGGCTTTTCGGGGCATGCGTTTCTCGCGGGTTGGGGGCTTTTTATATGTGGGCCCTGCGGTTTCCCGTTGCAAGGGGCTTTGCGGTAAGTCTTCCCCTGTGAGTTGGGGACTATTTTGCACGGGCCCTGTGGCTTCACTCTGTGGAGGGTTTTGAGGCTTGCCCTATGTATAGAATGAAAGAGGGTTGAAAACTATGAAGAAAGGTGAAAAGAGTGATTAGAAGTTGAGATATAGCTCATCCGTATGTTAATAGTATGAGATTAGGCTTAGTGAATATTATAATGTAATAAAGAAGTCCTTTCACTCCATTGAAAGTATTTAAAAAGTGTATCGATCCTTTGCGGAGTATGGGATAAAAGATAAAAAAGTGAAATTATTATAAAAAAAAACGCTCCAGAATTGGTTAGAAGAAGTCTCATCCTACTTACATCCCTGTCTGCCTGTAAGCATCCATGTTTTTAAAGACATGAAGAATGCCATATCCCTATACTGCAGAATAAGAGTAGTAGAGAAATAAATAATTAATTAATTCATTAATTTAGTGGCTAGACTTAGTGACTGTTTGACCCAGATTACCCATAGGTTAACATGTGAGGAGTTCAATTGAGGAGCTCCTTAAAGAAAGCATGGTGCCATCGCAGGGGCGGGTGAATTTTTACTCTCCGTATACCAAAGCATTAGGATAAATATACAGTGATGACATGGTTAAGGTTTGAATTGATTGCTTAATTGAAATCACGTGACAAAGCTGATTGGCTAATAAATTGTGACGTCATAATTCTGTCCATGTATATGTAGAAGGAGATTGGAATGCTCAGATTGAGTGCGTCTATGTATTATCATAGGATACATATTGGGATAACTATACCCTGATGTCATCGTTAAGGTTTGAAATGATTGGTTATTTATATATGTGACGTCATAGATATGTCCTTATATGACAATTCATGTGTAAAGGTCCTAGGTATGCGCAGATCTCATGTGCAATGTACTTCGTATGTTGCAGACTGGAGAATAGATTAGTTCCGAGCAGAAATGAAGTATCTAATAAAATCCGTTGGCATCTGAAGGTTTAAATGTGCTTGGTTAAAAAAAATTATTCAATTATCTTTTTTAAATATGAAAGAATTAAATTTAAAAATATATTAAATACTTTAATTAGTCCGTTTGGTGACTCCCATGATTCCCTATTCTGAGGCATAGGAAATACTAGTAGTAAGTCACTGACAGTAAGGAGCCATTTAAACCCTTTCTTAATCAGCTTCCTGAGCTGTGATTGGTTAAAAATATCTATTTATCTATCTCGTTAGGGATAAAATCTCTATCCCTTCAGTCCTCCTAGTAAGAAAAAAATCCGTGTTCCGAATTATCGTGAAACGCCCCTCATTCTTTTAAGGCCAGTGAGAACGAATCCGTCCAGTTAATCTCATTGGGTGAAAATTATAAGTGACTTCTTATCATAGGAATTCCTTTACCTTGAAAAAAAGGCGAGAACTTTAAATCTACCTCTACCACGTAAGTAGTTTAGTCACAACCTACGGATCCCCTTTGCACAGTGCTTTCCCCTCCTATGTCGCAATCGTCCACGTTGCCTTCTTGACTTGGACCCCCTATGTCGCAATCGACCAGAAATTGACCTGTGCTGGGCCACGTTGCCTTCTGAACTTTGACCCCTATGTTGCAATCAACAGGAAATTGACCCTGGCGTAGCAACTGTCGTGGTATTAATTCATAATTAATAATTCATAATTAATAATTCATAATTAAAAATTCCTCCCCCTTTTAACCTCTTGTGCTATCTAGTTTTTAACTCTAATTTTAAGTCCTCCTTCTCGAATAGTCTCGATTTTTCTTTATTTCAGACTCACCTTTTATTTTAAAACCTCGATTTTGCAAACCCCCTGGTTGACCTATATTTTAAGCCCTACCTATATTTTAAGTCATGGATTTTGCAAACCACATGGTTGACCTATATTTCAGACTCACCTTTTATTTTAAAACCTCGATTTTGCAAACCCCCTGGTTGACACACCTATATTTTAAGCTCCCCTTCTCGAATAGCCTCGATTTTTCTTTATTTCAGACTAACCTTTTATTTTAAAACCTCGATTTTGCAAACCCCCTGGTTGACCAACCTATATTTTAAACTCCCCTTCTCGAATAGTCTCGATTTTTCTTTATTTCAGACTCACCTTTTATTTTAAGCCCTGTTCATAGACCCCACCCCCCTGGTTGAGCTATATTTTAAGTCCTCCTTCTCGAATAGTCTCGATTTTTCTTTATTTCAGACTAACCTTTTATTTTAAAACCTCGATTTTGCAAACCCCCTGGTTGACCCACCTATATTTTAAGCCCCCTCATTCCCACGGATTTCAAGTCTCAGAATAATTCCACAGAAAAGGATGACACAAGTCTCAATTGTAAAAACACCTCCAAAAAGACCCACCATGGTTGACCTATATTTTAAACCCTACCTATATTTTAAAACCTCGATTTTGCAGACCCCCCTGGTTGACCTATATTTTAAGCCCCCTCCTTCCCTCGGATTACAAGTCTCAGAATAATTCCACAGAAAAGGATGACACAAGTCTCAATTGTAAAAATCAACTCTCAAAGTTGTATTCTTATTAATTAAAACCCTTTCTATTAAAAGTTACCTCTATTAAAAATCTTTTGGTGTTCATTTTGCCAGGACTTCTAAACGATTCCCTTTTATTAAATTTCAATTCTTTGGGATTCATTTTTTCCAATCCTGTTAATCGATCCCCTAGTAAATAAAAACTCTCACTCACCTTTATTAAAATCATCCAGCGCTCGTAATAAATCAGTTTAATCGGGAAAAAAAAAATCATTCCATCGCTAGCGTACCTCCACGTTAATTTCGGGAAAAAGTCTCATCGGATCCAAGGTTCACGTATTTTACTAGAAGAATGACACAGTAACTGTTCCACAGAAAAATTAATAAAATTTGGTTTAAATTATTCGTAGGAATTGTACAAAAAAGGATGATACAAGTCTCAATTGTAAAACCATCTCCAAAAAGACCCAACATGGTTGACCTATATTTTAAACCCTACCTATATTTTAAGCCCTGGATTTTGCATACCTCCTGGTTGACATATATTTTAAGCCTTGGATTTTGCAGACCCTCCTGGTTGACCTATATTTTAAACCCTACCTATATTTTAAGCCCCCTCCTTCCCTCGGATTACAAGTCTCAGAATAATTCCGCAGAAAAGGATGACACAAGTCTCAATTGTGAAAATCAACTCTCAAAGTTGTATTCTTATTAATTAAAACCCTTTCTATTAAAAGTTACCTCTATTAAAAATCTTTCGGTGTTCATTTTACCAGGACTGCTAAACGATTCCCTTTTATTAAAACTACTTCGGTATTTATTTTTTCCAACCCCGTTAATCGATCCCCTAGTAAATAAGAACCCTCACTCACCTTTATTAAAATCATCCAGCGCTCGTAATAAATCAGTTTAATCGGGAAAAAAAAAATCATTCCATCGCTAGCGTACCTCCACGTTAATTTCGGGAAAAAGCCTCATCGGATCCAAGGTTCACGTATTTTACTAGAAGAATGACACAGTAACTGTTTCACAGAAAAATTAATAAAATTTGGTTTAAATTATTCGTAGGACTTGTATATAAGATCTACCTTGCAATAGACGTTCAACAGGCTAAAAGTTTTCCAAGTCCGTTATCAGTGTATCGGAAATCGTACGTTTCCTGTAGACATCCTTCAGATCGTTTATTAGGGGGTAGCAACAGCACTTTCGCCACATCACACGATATGGTGCAATCCTTTATCAGCTGGAAGGTCAAATGTCCAGCGCTTCACTGTGTCTGCATTTGCAACTGATAAGATTTAAAAATAGATGTTTCCTAGAATCCACATTGCCTTCTCAGATTGGACTTTGACCCCTATGTCGCAACCGACCATATTTTAAGTCCTCTTCATAGACCCCATGGTTGACCTATATTTTAAGTCCCCTTCTCGAATTTTCTTGTTTTCCCCCTGTTTAACTCATATTTTAAGCCCTCCCCTCTTCATAGACCCACCTATTGATCCACCTATATTTTAAGCCCTCCCCTCTTTAAACCAAATCAGTTTTTGCGCATTTAATCGGTGTCATCCAACGTCCATACTATTTTTAGTACGTCTCATGTATTTAAAAAAAAAATATTGGCTTTCGTCGCCGTATTTGAACGCGCTACCTCAGTGCCGATAGCTGAAGCGTCATCGCCAGGGCGCGGATTTTTGCGGAGATAAATCTCAACTCTGGCCCCTGCTATCCGCTCGACAATATTTGCTACTGGTAAAACGATTTCCTTCATTAAAAATAAAAACAAATTAAATAATGGTTTATCACTGGGAAAATACTGGGAAGAACCCAAACTGATTTCGTGCTAAAACATCTCCAGATTTCAGCTTACTTGAAAAACTATTGTTAGAAATGAACCAGTGACTTGAATCACTCAACTTCCATAAGAATACACAATTATGGTACAGTGTCGGGAAGAAATATGTTTCAACGAAATTCAATTGCATGCATTACGATCAGAAAAATAATTTAGTGGACAAAGTTTAAAATAGTTATTAAATGGTACCTTACAGTGCAAGTGCGCTTCAGGCGAAAAGCCTCCCCTTCGAACACTGCACCCCGTTTTTCCGAAGTAACTGTGTCACAAGTCTTCCTACATCATCCCTAAACAGAGAATCGGATTCAATGTGCAAGAAGATCAAGACCTCATTTGAAGGAGCACATAGTGGATACTCTACTCCATAGTGAAATGAACATTGGCCTCTTGCGGGACCTAGTTATATCCCTACTCCAAGAGAATTACTAATGAAAACGTGCTATTCTTAATGTATGTAATTCCGACAAAAAATGTTTTGTCTGTTTTAGCCACTTTGTATCCTGCAATAGGAAACACTGAACACCTTAACAACTATATACATTTAGAAGAAAACACATCAGGTCTAATTTCCCCTTTAACAATCTGGATACGAGAAAGAGATGTTCCCACTCTACATCACACCATTCAGATTTAAAGCGCACGCAAATCTCCTACTGTTGTCAGACGATGAAATGCAGCATTATTGTTCCATTAAGAATTTGTTTCTATGAACATCAAAGGGAGAATGCTGTTTTCCATATTATAAGGAATGCAATTAATACATTCCTTGCAGATGGATGTCCTTTAGGTTATGAAATAATCTTATTAGAACGCTTAAAATTGAGATGACACACATTAGCTCCTCCGAGAAGCGCTAGGGGGGTAGAAGAATATACCCGTGTAATGAAAATATTCATTCGACAAAAAAAAAACCTACACCAATATAACGTACACTGACGTGCTCCTCTTAGCTGATCTGTTTGGTGGCAGATGCTGACCCTGTTATATTTACATAGCTCCTGCCTTCGTACCTGAAGATGACAAATACTAGAGTTGATAACCTACAATGTACCTTTTTGGAAGGCATACGAGGAGGAATTTCGGTGATATGCAGACAACAAGCATTTAGAATGAAACACTGATTGCAAGTTTGCTTAACCGTCATACAAACCTGAAAAGAGATGAAATGGGTAGTACTTTACCCATGATAAACCATGTGACTAGGTCGTGAAATCAAATTACATGCATAAACGAAAATTAGAAAAACAACGAAATGGTTGGTAAATTCAATGAGAATCACTAAAATGTAAAGAGTGTTGGAATATCTGTAAATGCACACACATTTCAGTGGATAGGTGAATATTTTCACAATTCTTTGGAAGTGGAAGGCACAATAACTGTAAAACATACTGTGACGAGAGAGAAAGTATAAAAATGTAGTGGGATGGTTGTAAAAAATCGCTTCAAAACAGAAAATTACAACGCAAATACTGAAAGATAGAAAAAACGACTATTCGACGGTTATTCCAAGCTGTTATCTCACGCTCTTTTCAGATTTCCTGGTTCTATAGTTCCCTGGTACGTAGCGCATAAGTGTGGGTGTAGTTGGCTATTTTTCGTTGCAAACGCAAGTTGTTTTCATTTTTCCTCCATGAGAATACACATTTCTATACTACATTGCGTACACACGGATGGACAAATATTCAAAATACTTTGCATATAGAAAACATCAGCAAAGAACCACAGAAGTTTGGAAATTTAAAATCTGAAAACTCAGTGTTCATAAGAAAACAACAATATTTTCAGTACTTCCATGAAAAGTTGAGACCCAGAATCGATCCGCTAGACCTGACTTTGCATTCTCTGACTTCAACCACCAATAAAACGTAATGTAAGCTCTCTCGTCGGTTATCCCAACCCGCTATCTCTTTTCAGAGTTTCTGGCCCCCTCGGTACGTTTGAATAAGCGCATAAGTGTGGGTGAAAATGGCTATTTTTCGCTGCAAACACAAGTTTTTCGACAAAGATAGGGTGTTTCACTACAATCTAACATGGGATTTCATGTGTGTTTAGTTATTTTTCCTGCATGAGAATATTTCTAATCCTTCTCATAGACAGCAGGTTAGTTACTTCGGATCTAACAAAGCCAAGGTTTGAGATCCATAGTAAGACATGAACGTTTGCGTTGTTTTCCTACCAAGATCCCGACATCCTCTCACCCCCTTCTACTGGGTCGTATGAAAAAATCCTGTAACTGTTACGACAATTAGCTGCGTGAAGGCGTATTTATTTTTAAAGCAAAGACACTAATTTCGGACTCGCTAGCTAGAGAATGATATATTAACTTGCTAAAGTTTGATTTTAATGATCAGATAGTGTATACATCACCACTTTTTTAGTTCATACTAATATCTTCTAACTTTCAAAGGAAATATTGTCTCATTATAAGCGATTTCATACAAAGAGATGCGCACTCTATGCTTCACATTTAAATCTATAGAGATAACGATCACTGCCCGTGGAACACATCTGTGAAAAACACGCTGTGATAGGGTTTGAGAAAGATTTTTAGCCCATGGGGGTGCTGCACTGCAGGAAAGCACATTATCTTTGAGATCAGAACCTACGTGAAAGTTATACTGTTTGGGTTTGAGAAAGATTCTTTAGTTCACGGGACACCGCATGAATAAGTACACTACTGAATATAGTATACTACTGAAATATAAAACAGTATAAATAGTATACTACTGAAAAAATCCAGTTGTTTCAAAAAAGAGACCTCTTTTTTGAAACAAGGATTTTTTCAGTAGTATTACGATTTATCACCCTTCGTCCCCTTGCGCGAAACAACAGGATTTCGATCGCTTCGGGTCATGTTTCAGTTGTTAGTATCCCTCCACTTCGTTCTTAACGCATCAGGATGTTGTATTATTCTAAGTTTGAAATATTCTCGGTTGAATGTCCTCTTCTGTATTAGCAAAACACACACACACACACACACGCTTTGTTCGTTACGAGACATCTGACAGGAAACGTAACGTAAGACGTAACGTAAGACAGTCGTGTTCAAAAAATATTCGAACGTGCTGAAGAAAAATCCTTACATCTCCTGAAATATGAGTATTGAAGTTAAGATCTGTGATGAAATATTTTGCGTAACCACTAGTCTCGTTTTAAATTGTTAGCTTCTTCTGTAGCAAGCAAGTGTCCGTAAGACAATATGTTTATTCTTGCATGTGAACAAAACACACATACGATAACATATACACATACAGATGAAAGACACACACACACACAGAGAGAGAGACATGAAGACGTATACACACACACACACTTGAAAACATACGCACGCACACACTCATCCGCACACAGAAACATACACACACACACACACAAACATGAAAGCATACGCACGCGCAAACATACAATTACAGAGAGAAACAAGTGTGTGAGAAAAAACTTAGTCTATTGCACGGATATATGCATACACTTAGAAAGACATCCGTTGAATAATACCATACACCACACAAGAATATATTTTGCATAAGATCAGAAAAACATTCTCCTACATATTCATAAACCGATTGCTTAAAAGTAATAATCTTGTTTTTACTCGAATCAGACAGTCAACATATTTGCCCCTAGATGGCATTGGTGAAAAGCCCCAAAACACAGAAAATCAGTTTCTTAACTGTTGCACTGATCATCTTCCTTAGAAAGTTCTATCTTTTGTGTTCGTGAGAATAGTATATAGATATGAAGAGACACAAGAAAGAGACACGTTTTATGTATCCATGAGTTTACACTGATGTGTTTTAAATATTCTTCTCAAGTGAATGTTTGGTTCACATACAGCTGAAATCATTATGCTTATGGAATTTACAGGAGTAATGCTCCATAGACAGTGTTCTTTCCAAACAGGGTGCATGACATTATCAAAAAACGTGTGCTTGCCAGAACCACTTTCACACGAACATAGTACCACTTGTTCTAAGAATTCCACACTAGTATAGAAATATGCAGGGAAAAATAACTAAACAAATATGAAATCCCGTGTTAGATTGTAGTGAAACACCCTATCTTTGTCGAAAAACTTGTGTTTGCAGCGAAAAATAGCCATCTTCACCCACACTTATGCGCCTATTCATACGGTGCCCTGTGAACTAAAGAATCTTTCTCAAACCCAAACAGTATAACTTTCACGTAGGTTCTGATATCAAAGATAATGTGCTTTCCTGCAGTGAACCACCCCATAGGTTAAAAATCTTTCTCAAACCCTATCATACCGTGTTTTTTCACAGATGTGTTCCATGGGTAGTGATCGTTATTTCTATAGATTTAAATGTGAAACATAGAGTGCGTATCACTTTGTATGAAATCGCTTATAATGAGACAATATTTCCTTTAAAAGTTAGAACTTATTAGTATGAACTTAAAAAAGTGGTGATGTATACACTATCTGATCGTTAAAATCAAATTTTAGCAAATTACTATATCGTTCTCTAGCTAGCGAGTCCAAAATTAGTGTCTTTGCTTTAAAAATAAATACACCTTCACGCAGCTAATTGCCGCAACAGTTACGGGATTTTTTCATACGACCCAGTAGAAAGGGGGTGAGAGGATGTCGGGATCTTGGTAGGAAAACAACACAAACGTTCATGTCTTACTATGGATCTCAAACCTTGGCTTTGTTAGATCAGAAGTAACTAACCTGCTGTCTATGAGATAGATTAGAAATATTCTCATGCAGGAAAAATAACTAAACACACATGAAATCCCATGTTAGATTGTAGTGAAACACCCTATCTTTGTCGAAAAACTTGTGTTTGCAGCGAAAAATAGCCATCTTCACCCACACTTATGCGCTTATTCAAACGGACCGAGGGGGCCAGAAACTCTGAAAAGAGATAGCGGGTTGGGATAACCGACGAGAGAGCTTACATTAAGTTTTATTGGTGGTTGAAGTCAGAGAATGCAAAGTCAGGTCTAGCGGAACGATTCTGGGACTCAACTTTTCATGGAAGTACTGAAAATATTATTGTTTTCTTATAAACACTGAGTTTTCAGATTTTAAATTTCCAAACTTCTGTGGTTCTTTGCTGATGTTTTCTATATGCAAAGAATTTTGTGATAATCGTCCATCCGTGTGTACGCAATGTAGTATAGAAATGTGTATTCTCATGCAGGAAAAATAACTAATAGTGAAAACAACTTGCGTTTGCAACGAAAAATAGCCAACTACACCCACACTTATGCGCTACGTACCAGGGAACTATAGAACCAGGAAGTCTGAAAAGAGCTTGAGATAGCAGCTTGGAATAACCGTCGAATAGTCGTTTTTTTCTATCTTACAGTATTTGCGTTGTAATTTTCTGTTTTGAAGCGATTTTTTACAACCATCCCACTACATTTTTATACTTTCTCTCTCGTCACAGTATGTTTTACAGTTATTGTGCCTTCCACTTCCAAAGAATTGTGAAAATATTCACCTATCCACTGAAATGTGTGTGCATTTACAGATATTCCAACACTCTTTACATTTTAGTGATTCTCATTGAATTTACCAACCATTTCGTTGTTTTTCTAATTTTCGTTTATGCATGTAATTTGATTTCACGACCTAGTCACATGGTTTATCATGGGTAAAGTACTACCCATTTCATCTCTTTTCAGGTTTGTATGACAGTAAAGCAAACTTGCAATCAGTTTTTCATTCTAAATGCTTGTTGTCTGCATATCACCGAAATTCCTCCTCCTCCTATGCCTTCCAAAAAGGTACATTGTAGGTTATCAACTCTAGTATTTGTCATCTTCAGGTATGAAGGCAGGAGCTGCTTAAACATAGCAGGGGTCAGTATCTGCCACCAAACACATCAGCTAAGAGGAGCACGTCAGTGTACGCGATATTGGCGTAGGTTTTTTTTTTTTATGTCGAATGAATATTTTCATTACACGGGTATATTCTTCTACCCCCTAGCGCTTCTCGGAGGAGCTAATGTGTGTCATCTCAATTTTAAGCGTTTTAATAAGATTATTTCATAACCTAAAGGACATCCATCTGCAAGGAATGTATTAATTGCATTCCCTATAATATGGAAAACAGCATTCTCCCTTTGATGTTCATAGAAACAAATTCTTAATGGAACAATAATGCTGCTTTTCATCGTCTGATAACAGTAGGAGATTTGCGTGTGCTTTAAATCTGAATGGTGTGATGTAGAGTGGGAACATCTCTTTCTAGTATCCAGATTGTTAAAGGGAAAATTAGACCTCATGTGTTTTCTTCTAAATGTATATAGTTGTTAAGGTGTTCAGTGTTTCCTATTGCAGGATACAAAGTGGCTAAAACAGACAAAACATTTTTTGTCGGAATTACATACATTAACAATAGCACGTTTTCATTAGTAATTCTCTAGGAGTAGGGATATAACTAGGTCCCGCAAGAGGCCAATGTTCATTTCACTATGGAGTACAGTATCCACTACGTTCTCCTTCAAATGAGGTCTTGATCTTCTTGCACATTGAATCCGATTCTCTGTTTAGGGATGATGTAGGAAGACTTGTGACACAGTTACTTCGGAAAAACGGGGTGCAGTGTTCGAAGGGGAGGCTTTTCGCCTGAAGCGCCCTTGCACTGTAAGGTACCATTTAATAACTATTTTAAACTTTGTCCACTAAATTATTTTTCTGATCGTAATACATGCAATTGAATTTCGTTGAAACATATTTCTTCCCGACACTGTACCATAATTGTGTATTCTTATGGAAGTTGAGTTTTTCAAGTAAGCTGAAATCTGGAGATGTTTTAGCACGAAATCAGTTTGTGTTCTTCCCAGTGTTTTCCCAGTGATACCCCATTATTTAATTAGTTTCTATTTTTAATGAAGGAAATCGTTTTATCAGTAGCAAATATTGTCGAGCGGATAGCAACAGATCTGTCTGCAATCACCCCTTAAGAAAGTGACCTTGTCACATCCTGCTTGTTGCGAAATGTACGATGAAAGGTCGAACTCGCAAAATACGGTAAAAGAATTGCAACACCCTCGTTGCCATTAAAACGTGGTCCGGTACCAAACGCTTGTTCTAAAGCGGAACTTTTATGACACCCAAATAGGTCACCATATCACACATAATGAGGAATAAGTTTTTCCTTTTTATTAAATTTTTTTACCCAATGACATTTTCTGAGGTACAGTCTTACTGTAGAATAGTCCTTCTAGTAAAAATTGGACAACCCGCAGTAACGGAGTTAAAAGAAATAAGTGTTACTGAAACGGACATAAAATACGAAGGTTAAAAAAATACGTATATTAATATGAAAGGACTATAGGGGTTCATTATAAGAAATACGTAGGAAAAGCGAGTTATAAAGAATACGAAGGTTATGAAAAAACTTAGTAAAATAAAAAAACGTAGTTTAATACCTGAAATATAAAACTCAAGCTGTAATAAAGAGATACCTAATTTATACGGTTATACCCCGTTTGAGACACATCTAAGCTACATATTAGGTACAAGGCATAGCTGAGCGCAATTACGCTATCGGCACAGAGGTAGTGAGTTCAAATACGGCGTTGGAAGCAAATTTTTTTAAATACACGAGACGTACTAAAGTTATAGGCCCCTTTTACATAATGACGAATAAGTTTTTAAGATTTTTTTTTTCCTTTTATTAATTTTTTACCCATTGGTATTTTCTGTGGGACAGTCTTTTAAAACTGTAGAATAGTACTTCTAGTAAAAATGCGATAACCAACAGTAATGGAGTTAAAAGAAATACGCTGAAAAATGTTCGTTATAAAGAATACGAAGGTTGTGAAAAAAGTAGGGTAATAAAAAACCTAGTTTAATATCTGAAGTAAATCTTTAAACTGTAATAAAGAGATACGTAATTTATATGGCTATACCCGTTTGAGACACATCTAAACCACATCATCAAGCAACAAGGCATAGCCCAGCGCGATAACGCTCCAACTATCGACACTGAAGTAGCGAGTTCAAATACGGCGACAAAAGCAAATTTTTTTTAAATACAGGAGACGTATTAAAACTAGTATGAATGTTGGATGACACCGATTAAATGCGCAAAAACTGATATGGTTTAAAGAGGGGAGGGCTTAAAATATCGGTGGATCAACAGGGGGGTCTATGAAGAGGGGAGGGTTTAAACTATGGGTTAAACAGGTGAAAAACAAGAAAATTCGAGAAGGGGATTTAAAATATAGGTAGGGCTTAAAATATAGGTCAACCAGGGGGTCTGTAAGAGGAGGGAGGGCTTAAAATATAGGTCAACCAGGGGGTCTGCAAGAGGAGGGAGGGCTTAAAATATAGGTCAACCATTGGGGAGTCTGAAATAAAGAAAAATCGGAAATTAGACTTAAAATAAGGGGTTTTCCGAAAATAGTACTTCTCACTGTCAACAGATAGCGCCCGGGGTTTTTTTAATAAGGGGGAGGGCTTAAAATATAGGTGGGGCGACCGGGGGATCCGAAAATGAGAAATTAGACTTAAAATAAAGGGTTTTTGGGAAAATAATACTTCTCACTGTCAACAGATGGCGCCACTGAGGGGGATGAAAGGGGTGTTTAATCAGGGGGAACAAATTATTAATAAAGAGGCGTGGCATGTTAAGTCATGATTACGTCATGTTACATCACAGGGGTGTGGCTGGTGATGTCATGTGGGGCGTGCCTTGCGACGTCGTAGGGCGTGGCCGGAAGTGGGCGTGGCTTGTGACTTCATAGGGGGAAAGCACTGTGCGTGGGGGGGACTGAAGTGTCAGGACACTACTGACGTCAAAGAACGCGGTGGATGGCCGCGACTAGAGATATGTGTTTTCCCTCCCCGAACCTTTTCTGATATTCCTTGTGGCCTGGCTATTTAGCCCATTGTGTGCATAAAAAGTGCGAGTGTAAAAGCCTCATCTTCTCACGTATACCAATAATACATTTTTATATGTGGTGAATGTTTGATAAACACAGGAATTGCGGTGTTCATCGAAGTCATAAGCCTTTTGACTCTGTCGCAGACATGGAGCATTCCATTCCTTTTTTTTTAGGAACTTAATATAGATAGACACCAAAAAAACTTAATATTTATAATCGGCGAAGAAATGGAATCTCGCAAATGGATCCCCCCGATTACGGAAATGTGTAGATGTTGGGTAAAAGTCATAAAAGGACGACGGAACAAAGTATCAAAAGTCGCAAAAATTCACTCTGTAGCAGAATTCATAAAAAAGCTAGGGGGGGCTTTTTTTTTTCTCGTAATTCGGACCACTGATTGATTCTTGATGACAGACTGGAGACGCACTTTCAACATTTATTATGATTGTACGGGTGCGAATCTCTCATTCCCTATTGGGTGCACAGCGACTTTTTCATCACCCTGTATAATGCGTTTTTTTGGTTTTCGACTCTTTCTGAAGCCTTTTTTTTATGTGACTTTAATATCTATATATCTTCGTATTCAGGAGACTTGGTACTTCAATGTATTGAATGGCTTTGTTGCCAGATTCCGTGTCAATCTTTTTACCCCGGCGGAATGCAAATTTTAGAATTTCGGAACAAAACAATTTTTGAACAACCCAACATTAAAGAACACACTGGATGGCCTTCACGGGAGGCTATCATCTGTCTCCCAACAGCTGTTCCAGTGGGTCCTCAACCTTCTCCGAGCCTTCGGGGTACTTGTGACCTGGCCATTTAGCCCACGGTGTGCAAAAAAGTGCCGCTCATTGTTAAAACAATCCAAATGCACTTACGATTGGTTTACTGAGTACTACTCCTTAACAGAG
This sequence comes from Ryuthela nishihirai, assembly GCA_038380435.1. Lineage (NCBI taxonomy): Eukaryota > Metazoa > Arthropoda > Arachnida > Araneae > Heptathelidae > Ryuthela > Ryuthela nishihirai. The sequence goes on from JAWZYU010000080.1 coordinate 1,547,287, forward strand.
ATTCAGAAGATGTTTATGTGGGTGTTGTAATGAAAAGATTAAATGCAGTGTTGCCAACCTCGAAAGATGAAATGATGCCTAAGCTTCAAAATATGACGGCAATGGATTTGGCAGCGATTTCTGTTTCAACGTAGGATTGGTTGGTTCTTTCACCTCTGAGCGGCACTATTTTGCACAACATGGGCTAAATGGCCAGGTCACATGGACCCCTAAGGCTCAGAGAAGGTTAGGGGATCCACTGGAAAACCTGTTGGGAGACAGATGGTAGCCTCCCGTCAAGGCCATACAGTGGGTTCTTTAACGTTGGGTTGTTTTACCTCTGAGCGGCACATTTTCTTACCAGCGCCCGCCAGTGTTGCCTATGCTGGATCCCAGGCTGCCAAATGCCCAGACCCTGCGCAGGCGCCACTGGATACTTTGGGGGCTAGCTCATCACGCCGTGTGGACCGACCGTGATGATCGCGCGTCCTCCCTACCCCCCCAAACACGAGTTGCTCCGCTGTTTCCCACCAGACTACGGCGTCGTGGTTTCGAAGAAAATTGCTCGTGGAGGAGAGTCTTCGAAATGGGCTCCACAGCCAATTTGCTTATATAGTAGGTCTTCAGGGCATTTATTAATTACCGGTAGGTAATATTTTGAAAGTTGCGTCATAAAAAATGAGTAATCTGGTAACGCAAAAAATCTGACCAAGGGTCATCGGTTAGAGGTCACCGAGATCTAATTATGGGAAATTTCATAAAGATAGGACAAGTAGGTTTTTTTTAAAAGGCGTTTAAAATTCCCATAGAAATAACATGAAGGAAACCACCTCAAATTTTTTTAGAAAGCAAAACCGAGGGAGAACAACATTTCAAAGTGAAACATGAAACCTGTTAAATGAGGTTCTGAAAGATTTGAATTATGGGTAAAAGGATTATAAAGATGGCCTCGAGCAAATGAGATTTCTTCGTAATGTTAAAGAATAGGGAAAAGCTGGATCGAAAACCTAATGTTATCCTTGGACAATAGTCCTAGCAAAAAATCTTTATAACGCTCGAACCGTTTCAGATAGCGGGTTCGGACTACGTGATACGGGATGTACGTCAAATTCGATATCTCCCATATCGAAGACGAGGCTCTAAACTCAATGTTTAAAAAGTTTAAAATGAATTTTAAACTGTTAAAATCTCGAAAACTGCACGTTCCTGGTCGAATCCGGGTTCGGAATCGGATGCGTCTCGACGAGACGTTTCAGAAAAGGGGTCACAAGATTGAGCTACCTCTAATATTTAAGAAGTTAGCATCAGCCAATCAGCATTCAGCATTTCAAAATTCTGGAATCCCATTCGTTCTAGATTGTAGAGGTAGATTTGGAATGCGTGCCCTTTTTTCAATGTAAAGGATTTCCTATGATAAGAACGCACTTATAATTTTCAACCAATGAGATTAACTGGATGGATTCGTTCTCACTGGGCTTAAAAAAATGAGGGGCGTTTCATGATAATTCGGATCACGGATTCTTTTCTTACTAGGAGGACTGAAGGGATAGAGATTTTATCCCTAACGAGATAGATAAATAAATATTTTTAACCAACCATAGCTCAGGAAGCTGATTAAGAAAGGGTTAAAATGGCTCCTAACTGTCAGTGACTTACTACTAGTGTTTCCTATACCTCAGAATAGGGAATCATGGAAGTCACCAAATCGACTAATTAAAGTACTTAAATGTATTTTTAAATTTTAATCTTCCATATTTAAAAAAGATAATTGAATAATTATTTTTAACCAATCACATTTAAACCTTCAGATGCCAACGGATTCTATTGGATACTTCATTTCAGCTCGAAACTAATCTATTCTGCAGTCTCCAACATACGAAGTACATTGCACATAAGGTCTGTGCATACCTAGGACCTTTACACATGAATTGTCATATAAGGACATATCTGTGACGTCACATATTACTAACCAATCATTTCAAACCTTAATGATGACATCAGGATATAAAAAAATAAAATACCCCCTCAATCAGCTGCTTGCCACAGAGGTCTGACAGGAGCCTGTCAGTTTATATGCCACAGTAGAAGGTCTGAGAGGATGGGAGGACCTCAGCAGAAAAACGACACACACATCCATGCCTAATTCCGGGGCTCGAACCCAGGTCCCTTAGATCAGTAGACAAGCGTGCTAACCACTCGGCCACGGGATTATCCCAATATGTATCCTATGATAATACATAGACGCACTCAATCTGAGCATTTCAATCTCCTTATACGTATACATGGACAGCCTTATGACGTCACAATTTATTAGCCAATCAGCTTTGTCACGTGATTTTAATTAACCAATCAATTCAAACCTTAATCATTGGGTATTTTTCCTAATGTTTCGGTATACGGACAGTAAAAATTCACCCGCCCCTGCGATGGCACCATGCTTTCTCTAAGGAGCTCCTCAATTGAAATCCTCACATGTTAACCTATGGGTAATCTGGGTCAAACAGTCACTAAGTCTAGCCACTAAATTAATGAATAAATTAATTATTTATTTCTCTACTACTCTTATTCTGCAGTATAGGGATATGGCATTCTTCATGTCTTTAAAAACATGGATGCTTACAGGTAGACAGGGATGTAAGAAGGATGAGACTTCTTTTAACCAATTCTGGGGCGTTTTTTATAATAATTTCACTCTTTTCTCTTTTATCCCATACTCCGCAAAGGATTGATAAACTTTTTAAATACTTTCAATGGAGTGAAATAACTTTTTTATTACATTTTAATTTCACTAAGCCTAATCTCATACTATTCACATACGGATGAGATATATCTCAACTTCTAATCACGCTTTTCACCTTTCTTCATAGTTTTCAATCTTCTTTCATTCTATACATAGGGCAAGCCTCAAAACCCTCCACAGAGTGAAGCCACAGGGCCCGTGCAAAATAGTCCCCAACTCACAAGGGGAAGACTTGCCGCAAAGCCACTTGCAACGGGAAACCGCAGAGCCCACATATAAAATGCACCCAACCCGCGAGAGACGCACGCCCCGAAAAGCCTAGAACCCGCACTATATTAGACTTATTCATCGGGGTCTCAGTCGGTAGCGCGCCAGGCTTGTAATCTGCATTTCCCAGGGTCGAGTACAGTCGTTTTCATGTACAGTCACTCAAAAAAGTAAAACAACACTACGGTTGATTACAAAATGAAGAAAAAATATCTGACAACGATTTTTTTTTTTACAAATTGCCGATCTGGCAACCTTCGTGTACAATACATGTACAGTTGCAGAAAAAAATATCCGAACATTGTGGTTGATTACAGAATACAGAAAATATATCTGGCAACGATTTTTTTTACAAATTAGTATCTGGCAACCTTCGTGTACAATACATGTACAGTTCCTCAAAAAATATCCGAACACTACGATTGATTACAGAATTCAGAAAATATATATGGCAACAATTTTTTTTTTACAAATTAGTGATCTGGCAACCTTCGCGTACAATCCATGTAGAGTTGCTCAAAAAAATATCCGAACAATATGGTTGACTACAGAATTCAGAAGAAATATCTGGCAGCGATTTTTTTTACAAATTAGTGATCTGGGAACCTTCAAGTACAATACATGTACAATTGCTCAAAAAATATTCGAACACTACCGTTGATTACAGAATTCAGAAAATATATCTGGCAACGATTTTTTTTACAAATTAGCGATTTGGGAACCTTCGTGTACAGTCGCTCAATAAAATATCCGAACACTATGGTTGATTACAGAATTCAGAAGAAATATCTGGCAATGATTCTTTTTTTTACAAATTAGCGATTCGGCAACCTTCGTGTACAGTCCCTGGAAAAAGTATCCGAACACTACGGTTCATTACAGAATTCAGAAAAAATATCTGGCGACGATTTTTTTTTAGAAATTAGTGATCTGGCAACGTTCGTGGCACGTGACACGAAGGTTCCCAGATCACTTATTTCTAAAAAAAATTGTTGCCAGATATTTTTTCCGAATTCTGCAATCAACCACAGTGTTCGGATATTTTTTGAGCGACTGTACGCTCGTGGCAGGGGAAGGTAAAAAGATATTTTTTCTTCCTTTTGGCTGTGAAAGTATATTAAAGAATATTATTTTCCGTGGGAAATGAGAGAATGAAGAAAAGGTTAAGAACACACGTCTGTTCGTGGTGCTGAGAATAAAGGCAAGTTCCCCGTCCCATGGCCGAGTGGTTAGCGCGCTTGGCTATTGATCTAAGGGACCTGTGTTAGAGCCCTGGGTAAGGCATTAATGGATGGTTGGCTACTGATCCTGAAATACTCCCAATATCGGCCCCCGCCCCAAAATTGGTTCCAAACACCCATAAACAGGCCCTTAGTGGTAGAAAACGCACCAATGCCCCAAAAAAGGCTGTGTGAAATGACCCCAAAGCTATCTGGGTTCGAGCCCCGATGTTTTTCTGCTAAGGTCCTACCATCTTCTCAGGACTTCTCTTATGACATATAAACTGACAGGCTCCTGTCAGACCTCTGCGACAAGCAGCTGCTTGAGGGGGATGTTTTACTGATTGCTTTCCGAATTTTTTTCTTCCATTTCATGGGTAGCAATCGAAAGGAATTTTGCTTTCAGTCCCAGTGAAATATTTTAAAGAACAGAGTAAGTTTAAGTAACTTTGTTTGCATTATGCATTAAAGGAAATAAAATAGAGCAACCGAAGCTAACGAGCTGCGAATTTCTGCAGTTACTTCTTTCAAAATGATTGAAACATTTACATAATCTACGGTTTTATAGAAATACATTTTCGCAATAAGAACCAGTTATTGATTTGGGTTTCTCAGGTTTAGAGATTAAGTAGATAAATAAAAAAAAAAGTTTTATTGATAAATGAAAAACCAGCAGCGTTTTTCTCGCAATCTCACATTTTAGTCACCTTATAGTTAGTACTTAGAGTGTTTTTGAAATCCATTATTATTCAGTGCATTAATTCATTTCAATTTCTAAATGCAAATGTTTATTGTAGGAACGAAGGCGTTTGAATACTTCTAGAGAACGAGACAGGTAGAGGGAAAAATATTCCATGCAGTTCTACTCTTAAAATCTCTGCAATATATTGCAAAAGGTTAATTATGAGTTATTCTTCCCAAATAACAATTCAAACTTTTCCATTTTACCTATTTCGAAGCAAAATTTTGAAAAGTACCTTTGAATTGACATTAGACGTTAATCTGCTACTTCTACATTATTTAGCAAACTCTGTTTTCGTTGCCAGATTTCGCTATCATATTATGCAGACGATAATTCATTAACTTTATTAGAAAAGATGTTCTACTTTCGTCTGATCGGTATTGCAGAGAATGGGATAAATGGCCAGGTTACAAGGGCCCCGAGGGCTGAGGTAATAACTTAACGCTAGGGGACAGGTATAACTCCTGTACACGAAGTTAGAAAACAAGAGACTACATTTCCCAGGTTCGTGTCCCAGCTGGTGCAGCACTGGGATTTTACCTCCGAAACCTTCATGTACAGTCGCTCAAAAAAGTATCCGAACACTACGGTTGATTACAGATTTCAGAAAAAACATGGCAAGGATTTTTTTTTTTTAGAAATTAGCGATCTGGAAATCTTCGTATACAGTCACTCAACAAAATATCCGAACACTACGGTTGATTACAGAATTCAGAAAAAAATATATGGCAAGCATTTTTTTTTTTTTACAAATTAGCGATCTGGCAACCTTCGTGTACAGTCTCTCAATAAAATACCCGAACACTATGGTTGATTACAGAATTCAGAAGAAATATTTGGCAACGATTTTTTTTTGTTAAATATTAGTGATCTGGCAACCTTCGTGTACAATACATGTGTATTTGCTCAAAAAAAATCTGAACACTATGGGTGATTACAGAATTCAGAAAAATATGTGGCAACGATTTTTTTAACAAATTACTATTCTGGCAACCTTCGTGTACAATACATGTACAGTTGCACAAAAAAATATCCGAACACTATAATGATTACAGAATCCAGAAGAAATATCTGGCAACGATTTTTTTTTACAAATTAGTGATCTGGAAACCTTCGTGTACAATACATGTAGAGTTGCTCAAAAAATATCCGAACACTATTGTTGATTACAGAATTCAGAAATAATATCCGGGAACGATTTTTTTTAGAAATTAATGATCTGTCAATCTTCGTGTACTGTACACGAAGGTTGACAGATCATTAATTTCTAAAAAAAATCGTTCCCGGATATTATTTCTCTATTCTGTAATCAACCATAGGGTTCGGATATTTTTTGAGTGACTGTACACATTAAACAACACGCTCGATGGTTTTGATAAGAGACTACTATCTGTCTCCCAACAGTTGTCCAGTGGGTCCCTTTTCCCCAAACTTCTTTGAGCTCTCGGGGTGCTTGTGACCTGGCCATTAAGCCCAGTGTGTACAAAACATGTCCTCACAGGTAAAACAACCCAACTCCCTTTGTTTGTTTAACTATTATTCATTTTTAATCTCTATTTTATAAATAAAAATTATTTTTCTAGTTAAGAATTTTTTACCTCTTATTTACTAAAATAATCCAAACGAGGTATCTTTGCTCTCTATCATATGACGAAGATCTTCAGAATATTCTTAATAGAAAAGCTTTTTTAAACTCTAGTAAATAAAAAAAAATTTGTTTTAAAGCTCCCCTTCAAAACTTTCAAGATGTGGGCAATCACTGAATCCATCAGTATTTTGAACTCTAAGGGCAATTATTTTCAAATGATCAGACGTAAGAACGGTTTCTGGAATAAAATAAATGAATTTTCATCTGCATAGTTTGTTGGCCAGATCTGGCAACGAAAACAGACTTTTCTAAACGATGTACAGGTAGTTCAGCTTCCATAGGGTCTTAATGTAAAATCAAGTCATTGGTGTACAGATGAAAATTAGTTTAAATTCTTCTGTAATTACTTATTATTATTCAATTACATTAATATTATAATTTATATTCTGTTAGAATCAGCTATTAATGGTTTGCATCATAAATTGGCATCTAATCATTTATTGAAGAAAAAGTCGTGAAAAGGTTTATTTATTAATAATTTAGTATTTAATGATTTTATAAATTTGTAATATTTACTCTTTGGCCTATTTTAAGTGATTTTTCTGCTTGTTTTACTTATAGAAGTTGATTCAACAAAAATAATTTCAAATGATCAAGTTTTAAAATCATTCATCAAATGTGAAATTCAATTTAATTTTTTTCTTGAAATATCAATTTCTCTATACAGGAGTTATACCTGTCCCCTAGGGTTAATTTATTATCTTAGCCCTAGGGCCATTTATCCCATTCTCTGCAATAAAATACCGATCAGACGAAGCTTTTCTAATAAAATTAATGAATTGTCGTCTGCATAACATGTTTGTGAGATCTGGCAACAAAAACAGAGTTTGCTAAATAATGTAGAAGTAGAAGATTAACTTGTAATATCAATTCGAACGTACTTTTCAAAATTTTGCCTCGAAATAGGTAAAATGGAAAAGTTTTAAATATTATTTTCTAAGAATTAACCTTTTGCAAAAAATTCCAGAGATTTTAAGAGTATCCCTCTACCTGTCTAGAAGTATTCAAACGCCTTCTTCGTTCCTACAATAAACATTTGCATTTAGAAATTGAAATGAATTAATGCACTGAATAATAATAATGGATTTTAAAAACACTCTAACTATAAGGTGACTCAAATGTGAGATTGCGAGAATAACGCTGCTATTTATCAATAAAACTTTCTACCTCATCTCTAAAGCTGACAAACCGAAATCAATATCTGGTTCTTATTGCGAAACTGTATTTCTATAAAACCGTGAAATTATACTACGCATGAAATTGAAGAAAAATATTCGGAAAGTTTTTAAAAAGTATATCAATCCTTTGCGGAGTGTTACATAAAAAAGAAAAGAGTGAAATTCTGATGAAAAAATAAAAAAATAATAATAAATAAATACCCCCTCAAGCAGCTGCTTGCCACATAGGTCTGACAGGAACCTGTCAGTATATATGCCAAAGTAGAAGATCTGAAAGGCTCTAGAATTGTTTAAAAGAGATGTGAAAACCCTTACATTGCCTCTGCCCTGTAGGCATCCTTCTTTGTAAAAACATGAAGAATGACATATTCCTCTATCTGCAGAATAACCGTAGTCGAAAAATAAATAATTGATTGATTTATTTCATGGCTAGACTTGGTGACTGTTTGACCCAGATTACCCATAGTTTAACACGTGAAGAATTCTAGTGAGGAGCTCCCTAGAGAAAGCATGGTGCTATCGGAGAGGTGGGTGGCTGGACTTTAAAAAAAATTGTATGTATGGAGTCATGTGATCCCTGCAGTTTGAAATGATTGGCTGTCATAAATTTTGATAATGAGGTCTGTCTTCTGATCACTTCACTTTTTTGCACACCATGGGCTAAATCGCCATGTCACATGGACCCCCTAAGTCTCAGAGAAGGTTAGGGGACCCAACGGAAAACCTGTTGGGAGACACATGGTAGCCACCCGTCAAGGCCATCCTGTGTGTTCTTTACATTGGGTTGTTTTACCTCTGAGCCACACTTTTTTGTACACCATGGGCTAAATTTCAGAAAAACTATCTGGCAACGACGTTTATATAAATGAGGTATCTGGCAACCTTTGTGTAGGGTCGCTCAAACGAATATTCGAACACTATATTTCAAAAAGAGTATCTGGCAACGACGTTTTTATAAATGAGGGATCTGGCAACCTTCGTGTAGAGTCGCTCAAACGAATATTCGAACACTATATTTCAAAAAGAGTATCTGGCAACGAAGCTTTTAGAAATTAGGGATCTGGCAACCTTCCTGTACAGTCGCTCAAACAAATATTCGAACACTATATTTGAGAAAGAGTATCTGGCAAAGACGTTTTTAGAAATCAGGGACATGGCAACCTTCGTGTACAGCCGCTGAAACAACTATTCGAACACTATAGTTGATTTGAGAAAAAGTGTCTGGCAACGACTTTTTTTTAGAAATTAGGGATGTGGTAACCTTCGTGTACAGTCGCTCAAACAAATATTACAACACTATGGTTGATTAGAGAATTCAGAAAAAATATCTGGCAACGATTTTTTTTTGAAATTGGCGATCTGGCAACCTTCGTGTACTGTACACGAAGGTTGTCAGATCACTAATTTCTAAAAAAATCGTTGCCGGATATTTTTTCTCTGTTTTGTAATCAACCATAGTGTTCGGATATTTTTTTCAGTGACTCTACACATTAAAGAACACGCTGGATGGTTTTGATAAGAGACTACAATTTGTTTCCCAACAGTTGTCCAGTGGGTCCCTTTTCTCCAAACCTCATTAAGCTCTCGGGGTGCTTGTAACCTGGCCATTTAGCCCATTGTGTACAAAACATGTCCTCACGGGTAAAACAACCCAACTCCCTTTGTTTGTTTAGCTATTATTCATTTTTAATCTTTATAAAATATAAATTTTTTTCCTAGTTAAGGATTTTTTACCTTTTATTTACTAAAATAATCCAAACGAGGTATCTTTGCTCTCTATGATATGACGCAGATCTTCAGAATATTCTTAATAGAAAAGCTTTTTTAAACTCTAGTAAATAAAAAAAAAATTGTTTTAAACATTCAAGCTGTGGGCAATCACTGAATCCATCAGTATTTTGAACTCTAAGGGCAATTATTTTCAAATGATCAGACGAAAGAACGGCTTCTGGAATAAAATAAATGAATTTTCATCTGCATAGTTTGTTGGCGAGATCTGGCAACGAAAACAGACTTTTCTAAACGATGTACAGGTAGTTCAGCTTCCATAGAGTCTTAATGTAAAATCAAGTCATTGGTGTACAGATGGTAGTTAGTTTTAAATCCTTCTGTAATTACTTATTATTATTCAGTTTTATTAATATTATAATTTATATTCTGTTAGAATTAGCTATTAATGATTTTCATCATAAATTGGTATCTAATCATTTATTGAAGAAAAAGTCGTGAAACGGTTTATTTATTAATAATTTAGTATTTAATGATTTTAAAAATTTCTAATATTTAACTTTGGCCTATTTTAAGTGATTTTTCAGCTTGTTGTACTTATAGAAGTTGATTCAACAAAAATAATTTCAAATGGAGGAAATGATCAAGTATTAAAATCGTGCTATCATTCTTCAAATGTGAAATTCAATTTAATTTTTTTCTTGAAATATCAATTTCTCTTCTCTTGCCTCGTGTACAGGAGTTATACCTGTCCCCTAGGGTTAAGTTGTTATTTTAGCCATAGGGGTCCTTGTAACCTGGCCATTTATCCCACTCTCTGCAATAAAATACCGATCAGACGAAAGTTTTCTAATTAAAGTTAATGAATTATCGTCTGCATAATATGTTAGCGAGATCTGGCATCGAAAACAGAGTTTGCTAAATAATGTAGAAGTAGCAGACCTGTAATGTCAATTCCTTCAAATAGACCTGTAATGTCAATTCGAACGTACTTTTCAAAATTTCAAAAGTTTTAATTGTTATTTGGGAAGAATAAGTCCTAATTAACCTTTTGAAATGAATTCCAGAGATTTTAAGAGTAGAACTGCATGGAATATTTTTCCCTCTACCTGTCTCGTTCTCTAGAAGTATTCAAACGCCTTCGTTCCTACAATAAACATTTGCATTTAGAAATTGAAATGAATTAATGCACTGAACAATAATGGATTTCAAAAACACTCTAAGTACTAACTATAAGGTGACTAAAATGTGAGATTGCGAGAAAAACTCTGCTGGCTTTTCATTTATCAGTAAAACTTTTTTTTTATTTATCTACTTAATCTATAAACCTGACAAAACCAAATCAATAACTGGTTCTTATTGCGAAAATGTACCGCGACTAGAGATATGTGTTTTCCCTCCCCGAACCTTTTCTGATATTCCTTGTGGCCTGGCTATTTAGCCTATTGTGTGCATAAAAATTGCGAGTGTAAAAGCCTCATCTTCTCACGTATACCAATAACACATTTTTATATATGGTGAATTCCATTCCTTTTTTTTAGGATGTTGATATAGATAGATACCAAAAAAACTTAATATTTAAAATCGGCGAAGAAATGGAATCTCGTAAATGGTTTCCCGCGATTACGGAAATGTGTAGACGTTAGGTAAAAGTCACAAAAGGAAGACGGTACAAAGAATCAAACGTCGCAAAAATTCACTCTGTTGCAGAATCCATAAAAAAGCTAGGGGGTGTTTTTGGAGTGCAGACGCACTTTCAACATTTATTATAATTGTACGGGTGCGAATCCCTCATTCCTTATCGTCTGCACAGCGACTTTTTCATCACCCTGTATAATGCCGTTTTTTGGTATTAGAGACCTAATTATGGAGGAAATTTCATAAAGATAGGTCATTTAGGTTTTTTATAAAAGGCGTTCAAAATTCCCCTAGAAAAAACATGATGGAAACCACCTCAAATTTTTTTAGAAACCAAAACCGAGGGAGAAGAACATTTCAAAATGAAACATGAAACCTGTTAAATGACGTTCGCCAACGAATGAGGTTCGTCACACTTTGAATTATGGGTAAAGGCATGGAGGTAGGAAGATAACCCCTACCTCCATGGGTAAAGGGTTATAAAGATGGCCTCGAGCAAATGAGATTTCTTGGTAATTTTAAAGTATAGGAAAAAGCTGGATCGAAAACCTAATGTTATCCTATGGACATTAGTCCTAGTGAAAAATCTTTATAACGTTCGAACCGCACGAGATAGCGGGTTCGGACTACGTGATTCGGGATCTACGTCAAATTACTTCACTCCCATATCGAGCACGAAGCTCTAAACTCAATGTTTAAAAAGTTTAAAATGAATTTTAAACTGTTAAAATCTCGAAAACCGCACGTCCAGGGTCAAAACCGGGTTCGGAATCGGATGTGTCTCGACGAGATGTTTCAGAAAAGAGGTCACACAATAGGGCTATCTCTAATATTTAAGAAGTTAGCATCAGCCAATCAGCATTCAGCATTTCAAAATTCTGCAATCCCATTCGTTCTAGGTTGTAGAGATACATTTAAAGTTCTCGCCCTTTTTTCAATGTAAAGGATTTCCTATGATAAGAACGCACTTATAATTTTCAACCAATGAGATTAACTGGACGGATTCGTTCTCACCGGGCTTAAAAGAATGAGGGGCGTTTCATGATAATTCGGAACACGGAATCTTTTCTTACTAGGAGGACTGAAGGGATAGAGATTTTATCCTTAACAAGATAGATAAATAAATATTTTTAACCAATCACAGCTCAGGAAGCTCATTAAAAAAGGGTTAAAATGGCTCCTAACTGTCAGTGACTTACTACTAGTATTTCCTACGCCTCAGAATAGGGAATCATGGGAGTCACCAAATGGACTAATTAAAGTATTTAAATATATTTTTAACTTTAAATCTTCCATATTAAAAAAGATAATTGAATAATTATTTTTAACCAATCACATTTAAACCTTCAGATGCCAACGGATTCTATTGGATACTTCATTTGAGCTCGGAACTACTCTATTCTGCAGTCTGCAACATACGAAATACATTGCACATGAGATCTGCGCATACCTACGACCTTTACACATGAATTGTCATATAAGGACATATCTATGACGTCACAAATATAAATAACCAATCATTTCAAACCTTAACGATGACATCAGGGTATAGTTGTCCCAATATGTATTCTATGATAATACATAGACGCACTCAATCTGATCATTTCAATCTCCTTATACGTATACATGTACAGCCTTATGACGTCACAATTTATTAGCCAATCAGGTTTGTCACGTGATTTCAATTAACCAATCAATTCAAACCTTAATCGTTGAATATTTATCCTAGTGTTTTGGTATACCAACAGTCAAAATTCACCCACCCCTGCGATGGCACCATGCTTTCTCTAAGGAGCTCCTCAATTGCACTCCTCACATGTTAACCTATGGGTAATTTGGGTCAAACAGTTACTAAGTCTAGCCACTAAATTAATGAATTAATTAATTATTTATTTCTCTACTACTCTTATTCTGCAGTATAGGGATATGGCATTCTTCATGTCTTTAAAAACATGGATGCTTACAGGTAGACAGGGATGTAAGAAGGATGAGACTTCTTTTAACCAATTCTGGAGCGTTTTTTTTTATAATAATTTCATTCTTTTCTCTTTTATCCCATACTCCGCAAAGGATCGATACACTTTTTAAATACTTTCAATGGAGTGAAAGGACTTCTTTATTACATTTTAATTTCACTAAGCCTAATCTCATACTATTAACATACGGATGAGCTGTTATCTCAACTTCTAATCACTCTTTTCACCTTTCTTCATAGTTTCAATCTCTTTCATTCTATACATACAAAACCCTCCACAGAGTGATGACACAGGGCCCGTGCAAAATAGTCCCGAACTCACAAGGGGAAGACTTACCGAAAAGCCCCTTGCAAGGGGAAACCGCAGGGCCAACATATAAAATGCCCCAAACCCACGACAGACGCACGCCCCGAAAAGCCCAGAACCCGCACTATATTAGACTTACTCGTCGGAGAGGGGGTTGGTCTCATTCGGTATAGCGCCAGGCTCGTTATCTGCATTTCCCAGGTTCGAGTCCCAGCTGGGGCAGCGCTGAGATTTTACCTCCGAAACCTTCATGTACAGTAGCACAAAAAAGTATCCGAACATTATGGTTGATTACAGAATTCAGAAAAAATATGTGGCAAAGTTTTTTTTTACAAATTAGCGATCTGGCAACCTTCGTATACAGTCACTCAATAAAATATCCGAACACAACGGTTGATTACAGTATTCAGAAGAAGTGTCTGGCAACAAATTTTTTTTTACAAATTAGCGATCTGGCAACCTTCGTGTAAAGTCGCTCAAGAAAATACCCGAACATTATGGTTGATTAGAGAATTCAGGAAAAATATCTGGCAACAACTTTTTTTTAACAAATTAGTGATCTGGAGACCTTCGTGTACAATACATGTACAGTTGCACAAAAAAATCCGAACACTACGGTTGATTACAGAATTCAGAAGAAATATCTGGCGACGATTTTTTTTTTACAAATTAGTGATCTGAAAACCTTCGTGTACAATACATGTACAGTTGCTCAAAAAATATCCGAACACTATGGTTGATTACAGAATTCAGAAAAAATATCTGGCAACCATTTTTTTTAGAAATTGGAGATCTGGCAATCTTCGTGTACTGTACACGAAGGTTGCCAGATCACTAATTTCTGAAAAAAACCGTTACCGAATATTTTTTCTCTATTCTGTAATCAACCATAGGGTTCGGATATTTTTTTGAGTGATTGTACATATTAAACAACACGCCGGATGACTTTGATAAGAGAGTACCATCTGTCTCCCAACAGTTGTCCAGTGGGTCCCTTTTCCCCAAACTACTTTAAGCTCTCGGGGTGCTTGTGACCTCGCCATTTAGCCCATTGTGTACAAAACTTGTCCTCACGGGTAAAACAACCCAACTCCCTCGTTTCTTTAACTATTTTTCATTTTTAATCTCTACAAATATAAATTATTTTTCTAGTTAAATATTTTTTACCTTTTATTTACTAAAATAATCCAAACGATTGCGATCTATGATATGACGCAGATCTTCACAATATTCTTAATAGAAAAGCTTTTTCAAACTCTTGTAAATAAAAAAAAATGTCCTAAAGCCCCCATTAAAACTTTGAAGCTGTGGGCAATCACTGAATCCACCAGTATTTTGAACTCTAAGGGCAATTATTTTCAAATGATCAGACGAAAGAACGGCTTCTGGAATAAAATAAATGAATTTTCATCTGCATAGTTTGTTGGCGAGATCTGGCAACGAAATCAGACTTTTCGAAACGATGTACAGGTAGTTCAGCTTCCATAGAGCCTTAATGTAAAATCAAGTCATTGGTGTACAGATGGAAATTAGTTTTAAATCCTTCTGCAATTACTTATTATTATTCAGTGTTATTAATATTATAATTTATATTCTGTTAGAAGTAGCTATTAATGGTTTTCATCATAAATTGGTATCTAATCTTTTATTGAAGAAAAAGTCGTGAAACGGTTTATTTATTAATAATTTAGTATTTAATGATTTTAAAACTTTCTAATATTTAACTTTGGCCTATTTTAAGTGTTTTTTCTGCTTGTTTTACTTATAGAAGTTGATTCAACAAAAATAATTTCAAATGGAGGAAATGATCAAGTATTAAAATCGTGCTATCATTCTTCAAATGTGAAATTCAATTTAATTTTTTTCTTGAAATATCAATTTCTCTTCTCTAGCCTCATTAAGTTATTATTTCAGCCCTAGGGGTCCTTGTAACCTGGCCATTTATCCAATTCTCTGCAATAAAATACCGATCAGACGAAGCTTTTCTAATTAAAGTTAATGAATTATGCCTAATATGTTAGCGAGATCTGGCAACGAAAACAGAGTTTGCTAAATAATGTAGAAGTAGCAGATTAACGTCTAATGTCAATTCAAAGGTACTTTTCAAAATTTTGCCTCGAAATGGGTAAAATGGAAAAGTTTTAATTGTTATTTGGGAAGAATAACCCATAATTAACCTTTTGCAATAAATTCCACAGATTTTAAGAGTAGAACTGCATGGAATATTTTTCCCTCTACCTGTCTCGTTCTCTAGAAGTATTCAAACGCCTTCGTTCCTACAATAAACATTTGCATTTAGAAATTGAAATGAATTAATGCACTGAATAATAATGGATCTCAAAAACACTCTAAGCTAAGTTCTAACTATAAGGTGACTAAAATGTGAGATTGCGAGAAAAACGCTGGTGGCTTTTCATTAATCAATCAAACTTTTTTTTTTATTTATCTATCTAATCTCTAAACCTGACAAACCCAAATCAATAACTGGTTCTTATTGCGAAAATGTAATTCTATAAAACCGTAGATTATGTAAATGTTTCAATCATTTTGAAAGAAGTAACTGCAGAAATTCGCAGCTCGTTAGCTTCGGTTGCTCTTTTTTATTTCCTTTAATGCATAATGCAAACAAATTTACTTAAACTTACTCTGTTCTTTAAAATATTTCACTTTGACTGAAAGCAAAGTTCCATTCGATTGCTTCCCATTAAATTGAAGAAAAAAATTCGGAAAGCAATCAGTAGAACATCCCCCTCAAGCAGCTACTTGTCGCAGAGGTCTGAGAGGAGCCTATCAATTTATATGTCATAAGACAAGTCCTGAGAACATGGTAAGGACCTTAGCAGAAAAACATCGGGGCTCGAACACAGGTAGCTTTGGGGTCGTTTCACGAAGGTTGCCAGATCACTAATTTCTAAAAAAATCGTTGCTAAATATTTTTTCTGAATTGTGTGATCAACCGTAATGTTCGGATACTTTTTCGAGCCACTGTACTCGAAACGTCGGATTCCTATTATAGTAAGGCTCCATAATCCGACCTGCAAAACCGGTGCCATTTCTCCGTCGGGCAATAGGGGGACACCGATGGGCTTGCAAATTCCGTCGGATGGGACGTTAAAGAACGCGGTGGATGGCCGCGACTAGAGATATGTGTTTTCCCTCCCCGAACCTTTTCTGATATTCCTTGTGGCCTGGCTATTTAGCCCGTTGGGTGCAAAAAAAAATGCGATTGTAAAAGCCTCTCACGCATACCAATAATACATTTTTATATATGGTGAATTCCATTCCTTTTTTTTTAGGATCTTGATATAGATAGATATCAAAAAACTTAATGTGTAAAATCGGCAAAGAAATGGAATCTCCTAAATGGATCCTCGCGATTACGGAAAGGTGTTGATGTTGGGTAAAAGTCAAAAAAGGAAGACGGTACAAAGAATCAAACGTCGCAAAAATTCACTCTGTTGCAGAATCCATAAAAAAGGTAGGGGGGCTTTTTTGGAGTGGAGACGCACTTTCAACATTTATTATAATTGTACGGGTGCGAATCCTTCATTCCTTATCGGGTGCACAGCGACTTTTTCATCACCCTGTATAATGCCGTTTTTTGGTTTTCGGCTCTTTCTGAAGCTTTTTTTTATGTGACTTTAATACCTATATATCTTCGTACTGACGAGACTTGGTACTTCAATGTATTGAATGGCTTTGTTGCCAGATTCCGTGTCGATCTCTTTCCCCCGGCGGAATGCATATTTTAGAATTTCGGAACAAAACAATTTTTGAACAACCCAACGTTAAAGAATACACTGGATGGCCTTGACGGGAGGTTATCTGTCTCCCAACAGCTGTTCCAGTGGGTCCCCAACCTTCTCCGAGCCTTCGGGGTACTTGTGACCTGGCCATTTAGCCCGCGGTGTGCAAAAAAGTGCCGCTCAGTGTTAAAACAATCCAAATGGACTTACCATTGGTTTACTGAGTAATACTCCTTAACAGAGATTCAGAAGATGTTTATGTGGGTGTTGTAATGAAAAGATTAAATGCAGTGTTGCCAACCTCGAAAGATGAAATGATGCCTAAGTTTCAGAATATGACGGCAATAGATTTGGCAGCGATTTTTGTTTCAACGTAGGATTGGTTGGTTCTTTTACCTCTGAGCGGCACTTTTTTGCACACCATGGGCTAAATGGCCAGGTCACATGGACCCCTAAGGCTCAGTGAATGTTAGGGGACCCACTGGAAAAACTATTGGGAGACAGATGGTAGCCTCACGTCAAGGCCATCCAGCGTGTTCTTTAAAGTTGGGTTGTTTTACCTCTGAGCGGCACTTTCTTGCACACAATGGACTAAATGGCCAGGTCACATGGACCCCTAAGGCTAAGAGAAGGTTAGAGGACCCACTGGAAAAACTATTGGGAGACAGATGGTAGTCTCCCGTTAAGGCCATCCAGTGTGTTCTTTAACGTTGGGTTGTTTTACCTCTGAGCGGCACTTTTTTGCACACCATGGGCTAAATGGCCAGGTCACATGGACCCCCTAAGGCTCAGAGAAGGTTAAGGGACACACTGGAACACCTGTTTGGAGACAGATGGTAGCGTCCCGTCAAGGCCATCGAGTGTGTTCTTTAACGTTGGGTTGTTTTACCTCTGAGCGGCACTTTTTTCCAAGCAATGGGCTAAATGGCCAGGTCACATAGACCCCTAAGGCTCAGAGAAGGTTACGGGACCCACTGGAAAAACTATTTGGAGACAGATGGTAGCCTCCCGTCAAGGGCATCCAGGGTGTTCTTTAACGTTGTGTTGTTTTACCTCTGAGCGGCACTTTCCTGCACACAATGGGCTAAATGGGCAAGTCACATGGACCCCTAAGGCTAAGAGAAGGTTAGGGGACCCACTGGAAAAACTATTGGGAGACAGATGGTAGTCTCCCGTCAAGGCCATTCAGCGTGTTCTTTAACGTTGGGTTGTTTTACTCTGAGCTGCATTTTTTTTGCAAACCATGGGCTAAATGGCCATGTCACATAGACCCCTAAAGCTCAGAGAAGGTTACGGGACCCACTGGAAAATCTATTGGGAGACAGATGGTAGCCTCACGTCAAGGTCATCCAGTGTGTTCTTTAACGTTGGGTTGTTTTACCTCTGAGCGGCACATCTTCGTACCAGCGCCCGCCAGTGTTGTCTACGCTAGATCGAAAACCGCACGTCCAGGGTCAAAATCGGGTTCGGAATCGGATGTGTCTCGACGAGATGTTTCAGAAAAGGGGTCACACAATAGGGCTACCCCTATTATTTAAGAAGTTAGCATCAGCCAATCAGCATTCAGCATTTCAAAATTCTGCAATCCCATTCGTTCTTGGTTGCAGAGGTAGATTTAAAGTTCTCGCCCTTTTTTCAATGTAAAGGATTTCCTATGATAAGAACGCACTTATAATTTTCAACCAATGAGGTTAACTGGACGGATTCGTTCTCACTGGGCTTAAAAGAATGAGGGGCGTTTCACGATAATTCGGAACACGGATTCTTTTTTTACTAGCAGGACTGAAGGGATAGAGATTTTATCCCTAACGAGATAGATAAATAAATATTTTTAACCAATCACAGCTCAGGATGCTGATTAATAAAGGATTAAAATGGCTCCTAACTGTCAGTGACTTACTACTAGTATTTCCAATGCCTCAGAATAGGGAATCATGTGAGTCACCAAATGGACTAATTAAAGTATTTAAATATATTTTTAACTTTAAATCTTCCATATTTAAAAAATATAATTGAATAATTATTTTTAACCAATCACATTTAAACCTTCAGATGCCAACGGATTCTATTGGATACTTCATTTCAGCTCGGAACTACTCTATTCTGCAGTCTGCAACATACGAAGTACATTGCACATGAGATCTGCGCATACCTAGGACCTTTACTCATGAATTGTGATATAAGGACAACGCACTCAATCTGAGCATTTCAATCTCCTTATACATATACATGGACAGACTTATGACGTCACAATTTATTAGGCAATCAGCTTTGCCACGTGATTTCAATTAACCAATCAATTCAAACCTTAATCATTGTAGTGCTTTGGTATACGAACAGTCAAAATTCACTCGCCCCTGCGATGGCACCATGGTTTCTCTAAGGAGCTCCTCAATTGCACTCCTCACATGTTAACCTATGGGTAATCTGGGTCAAACACTCACTAAGTCTAGCCACTATATTAATGAATTAATTATTTATTTCTCTACTACTCTTATTCTGCAGTACAGGGATATGGCATTCTTCATGTCTTTAAAAACATGGATGCTTACAGGTAGACAGGGAGGTAAGAAGGATGAGACTTCTTTTAACCAATTCTGGAGCGTTTTTTTATAATAATTTCATTTTTTTCTCTTTTATCCCATACTCCGCAAAGGATCGATACTCTTTTTAAATACTTTCAATGGAGTGAAAGGGCTTTTTTATTACATTTTAATTTCACTAAGCCTAATCTCATACTATTAACATACGAATGAGCTATATCTCAACTTCTAATCACTCTTTTTACCTTTCTTCATAGTTTTCAATCCTCCTTCATTCTATACATAGGGCAAGCCTCAAAACCCTCCACAGAGTGAAGCCACAGGGCCCGTGCAAAATAGTCCCCAACTCACAAGGGGAAGACTTACCGCAAAACTCCTTGCAACGGGAAACCGCAGGGGCCACATATAAAATGCCCCCAACCCCCGAGAGACGCACGACCCGAAAAGCCCAGAACCCGCAATATATTATACTTACTCATTGCGAGAGGGGGGTGTCTCAGTCGGTAGAGCGCCAGGCTCGTAATCTGCATTTCCCAGGTTCTAGTCCCAGCTGGGGCAGCGCTGAGATTTTACCTCCGAAACCTTCATGAACAGTAGCACAAAAAAGTATCCGAACATTATGGTTGATTACAGAATTCAGAAAAAATATGTGGCAAAGATTTTTTTTTTTACAAATTAGCGATCTGGCAACCTTCGTATACAGTCACTCAATAAAATATTCGAACACTACGGTTGATTACAGAATTCAGAAGAAATATCTGGCAAAAAGTTTTTTTTTTACAAATTAGCGATCTGGCAACCTTCGTGTAAAGTCGCTCAAGAAAATACCCGAACACTGTGGTTGATTACAGAATTCAGAAAAAATATCTGGCAACAATTTTTTTAACAAATTATTGATCTGGAAACCTTCGTGCACGATACATGTACAGTTGCACAAAAAAATCCGAACACTACGGTTGATTACAGATATCAAAAGAAATATCTGGTAACGATTTTTTTTTTCTTTACAAATTAGTGATCTGGAACCCTTCGTGTAAAATACATGTACAGGTGCTCAAAAAAATATCCGAACACTATGGTTGATTACAGAATTAAGAAAAAATATCTGGCAACCATTTTTTTATCAATTGGCGATCTGGCAATCTTCCTGTACTGTACTCGAAGGTTGCCAGATCACTAATTTCTAAAAAAAATCGTTGCCGGATATTTTTTCTCTATTCTGTAACCAACCATAGGGTTACGATATTTTTTTGAGTGACTGTACACATTAAACAACACGCTGGATGGTTTTGATAAGAGACTACCATCTGTCTCCCAACAGTTGTCCAGTGGGTCCCTTTTCCCCAAACTTCTTTAAGCTCTCGGGGTGCTTGTGACCTGGCCATTTATCCACGTCCTCACGGGTAAAACAACCCAACTCCCTTCGTTTCTTTAATTATTATTCATTTTTAATCTCCATAAATATAAATTATTTTTCTAGTTAAGGATTTTTTTACCCCTTATTTACTAAAATAATCCAAACGATTGCTCTCTATGATATGACGCAGATCTTCAGTATATTCTTCATAGAAAAGCTTTTTTAAACTCTTGTAAATAAAAAAAAAATGTTCTAAAGCCAACCTTTAAAACTTTAAAGCTGTGGGCAATCACTGAATCCATCAGTATTTTGAACTCTAAGGGCAATTATTTTCAAATGATCAGACGAAAGAACGGCTTCTGGAATAAAATAAATGAATTTTCATCTGCATAGTTTGTTGGCGAGATCTGGCAACGAAAGCAGACTTTTCTAAACGATGTACAGGTAGTTCAGCTTCCATAGAGTCTTAATGTAAAATCAAGTCATTGGTGTACAGATGGAAATTAGTTTTAAATCCTTCTGCAATTTCTTATTATTATTCAGTTTTATTAATATTATAATTTATATTCTGTTAGAATTAGCTATTAGTGGTTTGCATTATAAATTGGTATCTAATCATTTATTGAAAAAAAGTCGTGAAACGGTTTATTTATTAATAATTTAGTATTTAATGATTTTAAAAATTTCTAATGTTTACTCTTTGGCCTATTTTAAGTGTTTTTTCAGGTTGTTTTACTTATAGGAGTTGATTCAACAAAAATAATTTCAAAAGGAGGAAATGATCAAGTATTAAAATCGTGCTATCATTCTTCAAATGTGAAATTCAATTTAATTTTTTTCTTGAAATATCAATTTCTCATCTCTAGCCTCGTTAAGTTGTTATTTTAGCCCTAGGGGTCCTTGTAACCTGGCCATTTATCCCATTCTCTGCAATAAAATACCGATCAGACGAAGCTTTTCTAATTAAAGTTAATGAATTATGCATAATATGTTAGCAAGATCTGGCAACGAAAACAGAGTTTGCTAAATAATGTAGAAGTAGCAGATTAAACTGTAATGTCAATTCAAAGGTACTTTTCAAAATTTTGCCTCGAAATAGGTAAAATGGAAATGTTTTAAATGTTATTTGGGAAGAATTAACCTTTTGCAATAAATTGCAGAGATTTTAAGAGTAGAACTGCATGGAATATTTTTCCCTCTACCTGTCTCGTTCTCTAGAAGTATTCAAACGCCTTCGTTCCTACAATAAACATTTGCATTTAGAAATTGAAATGAATTAATGCACTGAACAATAATGGATTTCAAAAACACTCTAAGCTAAGTACTAACTATAAGGTGACTAAAATGTGAGATTGCGAGAAAAACTCTGCTGGCTTTTCATTTATCAATCAAACTTTTTTTATTTATTTACCTAATCTCTAGACCTGACAAACCAAAATCAATAACTGATTCTTATTGCGAAAATGTATTTCTATAAAACTGTAGATTATGTAAATATTTCAATCATTTTGAAAGAAGTAACTGCAGAAATTCGCAACTCGTTAGCTTCGGTTTTTGCCGAAAGGGCTAAATCATCAGCATAATCTAAATCAGAAATTTTCCTATCTCCAGACCATTTAAGGCCAAAATCTTTCCCTTGAAGTGAATTTCGCATAACATAATGAATAACCAAACTAAAGAGAAAAGGAGACAAAATGCACCCTTGTCGAACACCAGAAGTAATGCTAAACCAATTGCTACAAGCCTTACCAACTCTCACACACGACTCAGTGTTATTATAGAGAGCTTTCATTATGTTAACTATTCTTTGTTTTATGTTCTTTCAGTAGGTTATGGGTACTATTGTACCTGGTACTTCATTTTATAATGTAACGATCTACGATCTACGCTGTTGCTTTATTAGCTCATGCGTAAGTCCGTTCTTTAACTACAATACTATTTTACGAAAAGTACTTTCAGTAGGAGAAAAAATATGATTGCAAATTCATTCAAAATCAGAAGTAATATATTTATTAATATATTAGCCAATGATTTTCTTTCGTATTTTCGTACGAATAAGTTGCCCTGGGTCTTAAAACTGGCTGCCCTAACTTGGCCACATGGGCAGAAGCAAACATGCCCCCTCTCGAACACACCCGTTACAAACTCACATGCAAGCATTATGTAAAACTCAAACACTTACACCCCACTCACCCCTCCATAAACAGAATAGAGTCTCATAGCAACATATCTCCCACTGCTCAGGTCATAAAACTACACCCTCTTTACCACATTTGGAAAAATATCAAACCATTTAAACCAAGATACACACTCCCCTACTGGTCAATCAAAAAACCCACTATTTCTCTCACACTACCACACATAACACATAAACACAAACACCTCCAACAGGAACTGAAATTTGCTGCGGAACAACTCTTAGACTCCCTCCCTAACACAGCCCTCACAATTTTTACTGATGGTTCTCACCTTCCCAACACAACAAACGGCTCTGCTGCCTTCCACTCCCCACACCTCAACTTCTCCCACATAATTAAGATGAATCACGCAACAAACAGCACAGACACTGAGCTTGCAGCTATCCACATGGCCCTTGAATGGTCAATCACACAAACCTTACACAACATCCATATTATCACAGACTCCAAATCTGCACTCCTCAGCATCAACAAACATAAATATAACCTTACACAAAACTATTCACTTTTTCACATACACAGACTTGCACACAATATAATTGCCACTAACAAAACACTCACATTTCATTGGATCCCCTCACACTGTGCCATCACACACAATGACACTGCTGACCTCCTCGCTAAACAAGGGCACAACTTACCAATCCCAAATTATCACACACCTGTGACCTACAACTTTCATGCAAATGAACTGGATAATTCATTTCGCTCCATTTGGTTACAACACTGGACACAACAAACAACACTTAAAAACACATTCCGTGCCACCATTGCTGCCACTCCACACACACTATACCTTAATTATCTACCACGAAGGGCCCAAACAGCCATCCACCAATTGCGCACTGGCAGGACATGTCTTAATAAAGACCTGTTCATGATTAATGTTATCCCCTCTGCTCTCTGCTCCACCTGCCAGGTTATAGAGGATATACCCCATTTTCTCCTACACTGTCCAAAATACACTGCACATAGACTCACCCTTTTCCAAACACTCACAACACTTGGAACTACATATTTCACTACACAAACTCTCCTCAATCCCACACACAAAAACAGCAAGGCCCATTTTAGGGCCTTGGCCAAATTCCTTCACTGCTCTGGGAGGTTTCCTTAATTGCTCCTCCTCTCCTTCTGTGCCCTATCTATACCCTTCCCTCCCTTTGGTTCTCCCTTTTTGTTCCTGGAGACTTTAGTATTAAAAGATCCAGGTGCCACCAAAAGATCCAATAGGACAACTAAAAGAAGCACTTTGGACATTTTTCAGGATCAATAATAGTAACATTATCAAAAATAATATATTAAAAAAAAAAAAAAAATTTTTTTTCTAACACCTTCAAAAAAAAATGAATAAAAAATAACTATTATTGTACTTTATTTATACTTTTTTACTACAACAAAAATAATATAATAACAATTGGGATATACCCTTTTCTTCTGTATTTTCAGTCTCAAAAAAAAAAAAACTTATTTTATTTATTTTCATCCCTCTCGTTATTCTCAAAACAAATACAAACATTTTGACTATTTGTCTCACTCCGAATATTAATTTAATGTGCACATTAAACTTAAATATCCCCTCCTCTTCCACATTTCATATCTCAAAAAAAAAAGAAATAAAATTTTTTTATTTTTTTTTTAGTTCTTATTGTTTCACACATTTTATCACATTTTCTCTCTCTATCCTATTAATGGATTACTTCAATGACTCACAAAAAAAACATCTCACCCTTATGATATAATTTCCTTTATCATACTTACAACATATCCCCTCATTTCTTAATAAAAAAATTAATCACAAAACTTACTCACACTTCAACCTCACCTGTTCCCCTCCCCCCCCTGCATCTTCCTTTCAACCACTGGGCGGCCTGCGGCCAATTGCCCTCTGCCACTATGTAAGGTTGCTGGCCTTTCACTATGCCAGCCCAATTTTTTCTGTTGTTCTACTGCACCCACAGCCAACTTAGCACATGGACCTGATGATAAGAGGGCCGAGGTCCACTTTACAAAGAGGTCCAGGGAAAGATGAGTTTTGTTTGAAGAAGAAGAAGTACGAATAAGTTAACAATAAGATAAACATTTCTGGAGAGGGGGGGGGGGGGAATTTTCATAAAAGAAAGTGAAGTAAAGGAAACGATTTTAACTGACGATGAGAATTAACAGTTTTCATCGCAGGCTAACCTGCTTATAAGGCAAAAGCCTTATCAAATTGTAACGCCAGCATATCACAAATAAGAGAGAGGCCAAAGGAGTTAAAATTGAGGAACTGCTATTATCGGTTAAAATGATTGACAAGGTGACCTTACTTACCCGTTGAATGAGTTATTTATGGAAACTCTTGTTATTTCGTGTTCTTGTAATTGGTATCACAGGTAAAGGAGGAGCAGTTTTTGAAAATAAAGGCAACTTTTGATATTGTCATGGATTTACTCGAATTTGAAGAGCAAATCCGTATATGCAGTAGAGTCTTCTGGTGGCTATTAAAGCATTGCCAAAAGTTCATTATCAATATACTGCTGAAAAATTATCTAAAATATATATATATATCGGGCCAAACCTGGGTTTTTAGTAATTTTGAAGTGTGCGTTTGTGTGTGTGGGGTGGAAGAAACAGAAAGTGTAAGAAAAAGGAGTAGGGCAAGAAACTGTATTTCCATTTGAGTGTGGCCTTTCCCCCCTCCGATATACAGGGTTTTAAAACATTTCCTTAAAAATTCATGAAATATATATATGTTTAATAATTTTTACCTCTATCTCCCTTAGTAGCATTCTGAAAAGGTGAGACCTTGCTTCCTTGCCGCCCCCTCCGCTGTACGGGACAATTTAGAAAAGAAAACGGAAATCATGCAAAATCCTAACATTTCAAAATAATATACAATATTTGAAAAGAACTTTGATTACAATTAAATATTTCACTACTTATTACAACGAATAGCAATAAATGTAGATATTATTAAACTAGTGTTTTGTCTTTATAAATGGCATTGTATCTCTTTTTTATATATTTTCATTTGCAATTCTGTTTCTTGTGAAGTAATTATTATCGAAGTTGAATATTAAAAGCCTTTCAGATATGTATCGGACATTGATGTTTATGTTGGCATCTAAGGAAATATTGTTTCCGATTTCTTTTAAATTTATTAAATTTTAGTTTTATAGTGAACCGAATGATAAACTAAACCAAAGAAATATTTGAACAAATGAATATGTAAAAACTACAAAAATGACGTGTCCATAGGTGACCTATAAATAACATAGAATTTAATTTTAAAAATTTCCATTTTATTTAATGACTGTTGCTTTGTTTACAAAAGTGTATTCAGAGTTTGGTCATTTATCACGGAAGCAGCTTGATCTACAGAGCATAATATACTTATAACGTAGCTTTAACCGTAGCTGGTAATAATGGGAAATGAATATGAGATGTAAATGTTGAGACAAGACGTGCAAATGTTCAACTGAAATTCTATAACAATGGTGATTTTTTGTACCAGAAAAAAAAAAAAACCCATGAAATAATAACGTATAAGATAAATATTCAACGGAATACATCAAAATAAATTTCGGTGTGATGCTTACATTAATTTAAAACGATATAGGCGTGCAAAACGTCTTGCAACTCAACTCTAAATGCTGCAAAGCAGGCTAAATGATGGCCCCCTAACGCGATAACACGATTTTAACCCCCGGGATTTCTCCCGTGTAGATCGCCCTGGGTCAGATCACCCGCCACGTTATCAGGATGTCATGTGTAGGGATTCCACCTGGGTAATGACATTTTTGCATCTGTACTTATTTAATTATGTCACCTACAGTGTGTTTACTTGTGGTTATCTATTGCTCAAGCTTAGTTAAAGATTGGTAGAGTGTTTAGAAATTCTGATTACTAAAATGTATCAATATGCAACAAAATTTTTTTAGCGTGAATACGATATATGGATATTATTCAAAACGTTGCGCTAAACAATAGTTCCTTTTTCAAACAAATTTACGTTTTGTTTTATTTATTATTGCTATTTTTCTGAGGCAAAATATTTGGAATAAAAACAGTTATGTGGGTTTAGGTACAATGATTTTTGATATATTTGGATATTGATTAGGATTTTTTTTCCCTTAATTTTGCACATACTGTATTTAAGACAAGTCAGCAAATATGTAAAATAATAATTTTGTTTTATGTGACCCGTAAAAATTAAAATTGTGCACTACTGCAATATATGTGTCAATGCAATTTTTTACCAACAAATAAAAAGAAATTAAATAGGTTTACCTTAAACTTTTGTTTTCATTGAATTGTTTTCCTAGCATATAATATACTCAAATATAATTTTGCTTAAAAGAAATCAAACAAGTATTAATAAGGTTTACAAATAAGCACATTATTTTATTCAAAATCTGACAAAAATCGTTACAATTTGGATACATCCGTCTGTCACTCAGTTCAGTTATGCTTTTCTATTAGAGATCAGATAACTCTGAAATGTATGGTGAAATATCAAAATTCTGGAGATACTGTTGTATATTTAGAAAGATATTTCGTATTAATTTAATTTCAGTGATTTTCTTAAAGCTTTTATTTTACAGCCGTCCCGTGGCCGAGTGGTTAGCACGCTTGGATACTGATCTAAGGGACCTGGGTTCGAGCCCCGGATTTAGGCATGGATGTGTGTCGTTTTTCTGCCGAGGTCCTGCCATCCTCTCAGATCTCCTACTGTGGCATATAAACTGACAGGCTCCTGTCAGACCTCTGTGGCAAGCAGCTGCTTGAGGGGATATTTATTTTTTATTTTTATTTATTTATTTTACAATGTATACATTTAGTAAAAGAAAAGAAATACAAACAGAAAGAAAGCATTTTTAGTTGCTCTTCCATCAGCTCCATCTTTTCTTAAAAATGACGTTCACTTCTCAAAGCATCACTCGTCTAATTTCAGAATTTTTGATCGTTCCCTTTGATGGTAGAATTCAGGTTTTCGTTTTATACCTGTTTTTAACATCGTCTGCTCTCCATCGATATCTATCAGGCGTTCCTCTATCATCATCTTAAATCTTCTCATCGCAAACTTCTGGTAAGTCATATTCTGATGACGTTGTTCAAAATGATGTTTAAACTCCAGCACTGCCTCTCTATCTGTTAAATACCATCTGAGAAACAGTTCAATTGCCCTCAACCTACCACCATATTTACGGTATTTTTCACTTCCTTCTGTAAGAAATATTAAGTCATCGAACATTTTCCTGGCTGGCTGGTATTTGAAAAGCGTTTCTTTCTTCAGTTCTCTTATTTCTAATGCAGACAAACCTAACCAATCAAAAAAGATTTCTGCTTCTTCCCATTTATTGTCTTCGATTAAATTAAAACGAAAACTTGCTCTTAATTTCTTAGGTAAGACAGCATTCTTAAATTCTGTTATCGTTTCTTCCGAATGAAAACACCATTTTAAAAAGATTTCTGCTTCCTCCCATCTACTATCACAAATTAGGATTTTGCAAATCGAAATTCCTCTCATGTAAACGAGATTATCTTTAAACTCGTTAATGTCATCTTCATAAGTGATATTACCCCCATTCAATAATTTTTTCAATACATTCTATGCCTTTGAAAGTATTGTGTTCTATCAGTCGTGCGCATTCATATATTACCTTTTCCGAAAATATTAGCTGATTCTTAAAATCATTAATCTTTTCTTCTGATGAAAGGTACCATCTGACAGTTTTTTCAGCAAGTTCTTTCCTGTCTTCTACCAACAGCAACCTTATCAGATATTCTTTCATTGGCTCACAGAAAAAAGCATTTTGCTTCAGCTGAATGATCTCTTTATCAGATAAATCACTCCATTTCAAAAACATCTCTGCTGAATCATATTTCTGTTCTTGTACAAAACATCTGCAAACACACATTCCTTGTGGCGAAAAGCTCAGAAATTTTTTGAATATTTTCTTCAACTTCTCGGATTGCATACATTTCGTTAGAAATTCTTCTAACATTTGCCACCTTTTCCTAGCTGCTAATTTAAGGCAAATATCACGTCCGATATCAGAATGAATAATACCTAATTTTTCCTCCTCTGTAGCAGCTGATAGAATTAATTCGACATTTTTCTTATCTAGGCAAGTGAACTTATTGAGAAGAAATAAATTACGTAAAAGTTTTCCGCCAAAATTTGAATCGCCTTTATTATACTCTCTATACGCACCACTGTAGCTAAAGAAAAATCTTTTAATGCGCTCAGGGCTTTGAGACCAAAATTCTGTGAGGAGTGTTTTATAATCGTAACATTTATTTTCACCCTGTTTTTTATAAATATCATTTTCGTCTATTTCAATCGTATCAGAAATCATCATCAAAAGATCACAATAAACATCCTCTGGCAAAATATCCCAAATTGCATTTGCTATTTTCATAAAATTGTCTTGGTAGGGCCATTTTAAGCAATGTTTTAATATACAAACACCTTCTAAGTTTTCGATATGCATTCTCAAAAAATTGACTTGCTGATCCTCTTCCATTTCAGAAAACAGAAAAAATAAGATATCGACAAGATATCTTTTCGGAATGTACAGTTTTGATTCATTAATATTTCCCAATATTTTTAATGCAACAGGTACAGCAAAATCCTTTTTAGTGCTATCACCCATTTTTTTCCAAAAGTATTTTACTGCTGTTTTACTGCCACAATCAATAGAACTATTCAATCCATACCAATTAATATCATCTTCTCCTTTCAAAATATTTATTTCACCATCAATAAAATATGACCAAAACTTGACCAATGCAGACTGATTTACCTTCCATGGAGTTTTACAAGCATAATAATTCTTTTTATCCTTTTCTGGTATCTGTCGATATAAAGCAACAATATCTTCTGTGCAACAATAATGGCAGGCTATTTTGAAACGAGTTTCAACTGGTAATGTTTCGTCTCTTACGAGTATATCTGCTGCTTTTACATCATCGATTAATCCATTGGATAGGTAAAGAGAAATGTTGGAGAATTTCGTTAGGTAATTACTTGACAAATTGAATGTTTTCTCCATATGCTTAGCCCAAATCACCATTCGTCTTGCAACTGGCATTAAAAAATTCAATGTTTGTTCTCGAATCAATCTCGGAAAATTTGAGTTGATCATTATATCTGATGCCATATTCTGCACTCTCTCATTCCACTTCATTTCCGTATCCCAAAAAGAAAATATTTTCCATTTGTCTTTTTCAAAAACTGACCAAGGAACATTTAATATTTTTTCCTTAATGTCAGGATGATTGCATACCTCTATAGCAACTTTGATTGAGGCAAGATCTTTCAGAGGTCGAATTATTGCCATATTTGTTGATAACAATTTCTACTGTGAGGTATATGTTGGGACAGAAATCCTTCTCTTCAACTGGCCGATATCCTGAAAAAAAAATGAAAATCTGTTATAACGATGGATTCGTATAACTATTTGGTAAAACAAAAATCAAAACAAATTAAATTATACAGTTTGTCTTTTAAATTACCCCTCCCAAAAGGAGTGCTCACCTTCAACTCTAAACTCTTTAGAGAAGAAATGCGCAATCAAAGCGCTATGAATCACACGCTATTTTGTATGACCCGTCAGTCTTTTTGCCCATCTGACTGTGCTTCCTGTCATAGACTCTCTCTCTGCATGTTCCGACATAACGCATTGAACAGTGTTATATTTTCCTAGCATAAAAAGGTTTTTTCAACCTTGGAAATCTAGGCGATTGACTGTATTACATTGCAAAAATGGGAATAATGAAAATAAAATACTCCCTCAAGCAGCTGCTTGTCAAAGAGCAGAAAGTTCCTTCAAAGTAATTCAAATCCGTACTTTTATTATCATTATCCCTTAAATTTAAGTTATTGTTACATTAGTCGTTGTTATTATTATTTTGCTTAGTTTCTAGTTTAGCAGCCAATATGGCGAAAAGTCTTCGCCGTTTCGTTTCGTAACGAAGCGTAAAGGTATTCCGGATAGAATTCACAATACAGACAGAGTTAAGAATTCACAAAGAAAGCTTGTTTGATCAGACAGTTAAAGAAATTTCCGACTTTTTTAAAGAAAACTCTAATATGAGAGATAAAATTCTTTCGTGCTGATTATTTTGTAGTATGTAACTATCATAGCATGTTACTTTATTACATTTCAGTATACTGAATGCATTTTGGTCACGTGCTCGATTTCAATGAGGAATGATATTTCACTGCATATATAGAGTATTGTGAGTATCACACCAACTAACAAAAAGAGCCTACACAAAAGTCACCCTCTCAAAATAGAATATTTGGCACATAACTATAAATATAGAAAAAACAATATAAGCAAGAAATCTTTTCCAAATTTCCTTCAATGAGGTGATCTTATGCCTTGCCGATTTTAAAAGAAAATATATTGAAACGAGTTCTTACGGAATTCCTTATTCAACATACTATTGAAAGAAAAACAAGCAAAAATTACAAGAGTGATTGCGGGAAAAATAAATATAATAAATATCCCATCAAGCAGATGCTTGCCACAGTAGCCTAAGAGTTTAATATGCCATAGAGAAAATCTGCAAGGAGGCCGAGACCCCAGCAGAAAGACAACACAACACATCCATGCCTTATCCGGATTCAAACCTAGGTCCCTTTGATCAGTAGCCAAGCACGCTAATTATTCATCCACAGTCATATGCAAACAGGAAGCATTTTGAAAAATGGTTGCTAACATACATAAGGTGGTGACCATTCGTGCTATATATTAAAGGACAGTATCGTCCTAAATCTTTATAAATAAATTCAGAAAGAAGATGTTGTGTTTGATAACTAAGTTTGGAAAGTTTCCCAATGTCTCCGAAGCTAATTGCTCCCTCTAACGGTGGAAAAAATTGAAAATTCTGAAATTTTAAATAAATATTGCAAACGATATATTTATGCTAGGAATTCGAAATTACAATGGAAGAATATGAAGGTTAGGAGGTTTTATTGGCAACAATGAGTTGGATCCTTAACCCCCGCGTGTGTGGGGACTCACATCTGCTGTGCTTTAAGATATAATTGGGAAACTCTTTTTTAGTTTGATTGGCACTAATGAAGTATTATAATTCGCATTTTCCAAATAATAAGAGAGTTTTAATTTATATTTATACCATTTTGCATATTTATATTTATACTATTTTGCTCCGTTAAAGTCGGCGCCTCTGATTTAAGTATTTGCATGTCGGTAGACCGCCAGATTCCTAATCCGTAGTTCCAAGGTTCGAGTCTCATCTGGTTCAACGTTGAGATTTATTTCCACAAAACTTCCGTCCCTGCCCTCGGTCAGTAGGGGACACCAACAGACTTGCAAAGGCTGCCGTCCGTCTGAGAAGACGTTAAGCCATGACCCATACCCTCCTGCAGGTTAAAGAATACACTGGCTGGTCTTGACGGGAGGCTACCATCTGTCTCCTAACAGCTATCCAGTGAGTTCCCTTTCTCCCAACCTTTTCTGAGCCCTCAGGGTGCTTGTGATCTGGTCGTTTAGTTCATTGTGAGCAAAAATGTGCTGCTCATTGGTGAAACAGATCAACCCAAATCCATATCAGTTTCAAAAACATATTTATCGTTATTGACTATTATCTTCTGTGACTTATAAGAATATTAGCAACTTAAATATTAAAAAATTCTGATAAGTAAAATTCGCGGATTCGCGAAAAAGCATGTAAATTCGCTGAAACTCTAACCAAGCCTTGAAATTCTCGGAAGTAGTCGCGGAAATTCGAGCCACATAAAACAGCTCTTATTAACCAGACATTGCTTTGCCTGAGGTAAAGGTTCACCAGTCCAGAAACACACAGGTAGGATTGGGGCAGAACAACTTTTCAACGAAAGCCGAAAATATTAATAATGAGGCCACCTTGACGGCCATTTTTTGCACACAGTGGGATATATAAACATGCCACAAGGGTACAGAGGAAGTCGGGTGAAGGGAATCCACTGAACCGATGTTAGGAGACAGATGCGGTAACTTCCCATCAATGCTATCCAGCGTGTTCTTCAATGTGCGCAGGCTATATTTCTCGAACACTTCGGACCATGAACTTAAGGACTCTTCGGACCATGAACCATGAACTTAAATCCGAAGGACAGCGTCATTTCCAAGTCCATCGTTGTCCCCTTTCTGACCGAGGATATGGTGGATATCCAGAGGAGATAAATGTCTCGTACCTCGGAACTAGAGATTACGAGCCTGGCAGGCTACGATTGAGCAAATCCAACTCCAACTGGTAATGCGCAAAGGTTTAAGTGATTAATTAAAAGTTTTCGTTTTTGAACCATGTGGTGTAAAAATTGACGAGAACTATATTATTACGTAATATAATAATTTAAAACAAATTTATTCTCTTTTTAAAAATAAATAGCTAAATGCTGAATTTCAATATAACACGTAAATGTTGAGTTTACATATTATTTTTGGCATTCGAATTACCTTAGAAAAAGAAAAGTGGTCAATGAGAGGATGGATTGAGAGGGGTGTACCTTGCATTAGGTAGGAGCGGGGGATTTCGAAAAATCAGTTCAAACAAGAACTTTACACTCTTTATGGACGACCCCATTACTTTTGGGTTTTTCAAGCGCATTTCATTTCAGCAAAGAAAAACGATAAAAAATAAATCACGAAAAACATAATTTTTGATCAGATTAACAGATTCAGATAATCAGTTAATAGACTTATCTCAAATAAAATTAATTTAGTAAGAAATATGCAAAAAAAATCTGAATTTTTATATGGATTTGAAAACGTTGATCACTTTTCACTGTTAAGTTCCCGATCCTCCTTACAAATTACTTAATTACGATAAATGTATAATTATCAATAGATATGGTGATGTGCGGCATGAGATTAACAGACGAATTGGGATTGCTGCCGGGACTTTTAAGAACCTATGGAGAGTGTGGAGAAATAGGCGTATACACCTAAAGACTAAAATTAGACTGTATAATAGTTTGGTTCTTTCTAGGGTTAGTTATGGTAGTGAAACTTGGACAATTTGTAAACAAGATAACAGGAAACTAGATGCTTTTGATTCCAGATGCTTACGCAGTATCTTGGGTATTAGGTGGTTCAACTTTGTAACTAATGATGAGGTTAGGCAAAGGAGTTTGCAACCTCCTTTATAAGCAGCATATTGTGCAGAGAGAGACTCCGTTGGTTTGGCCATGTTGCCCGTATGGATAATTATAGATTGGCGAATAGGGTTATGAACAGTGTGCCTAAAGGCCTCAGAAAGAAGGGGAGACCTAGGATGCGGTGGGCAGACAATGTCAAACAGGACCTTGTTAGAATTGGTGTGCAGTGGCCAGATGCAGTAGATGTAGCTCAGGATAGACTTGCTTGGAGAACTAAATTGCACGGTCTGGTTGGACCTCCGTAGCGCATGGCTGCTTGAGGATGATGATGATGATGATGATGATGATACAGATATCTATCAAAATTCTATAATTAAGTTTGATATATACATATATCAAAATTTTATAATAAAATTTTTGCTTCATTTAGAAGGAATTTGTTTCGCAATGATCAAAAATCTCTTCTAAGTTAACATTTAGTTGGCAACGAAAGCATAAATTATGGTCGACCTCAGTTTCGACACTTGTGGAATGTCACTAACCAACTGCTCCATGGAAATACCCTCAACTTTGTATTCCAGGAAACAGCCCTCTTCTGTACCTGGACGAGGTGTGATCCGTCTTTCCCTTGGCCGGACCGGATGTCATCAAAGCAGTAACCTTTTGACCATTAGCTGCCAAGTGAGATAGAAGCCTCAGCTTCATTTGCATCACTTGGAAGTTACTACGAAAATGCGGAAAGTTAGAAAAATCCCGCCAAAAGTATA
The DNA here is from genome assembly GCA_038380435.1 of Ryuthela nishihirai. NCBI lineage: Eukaryota > Metazoa > Arthropoda > Arachnida > Araneae > Heptathelidae > Ryuthela > Ryuthela nishihirai. The sequence goes on from JAWZYU010000080.1 coordinate 1,582,418, forward strand.
AAACCGACATTTCGTTCAAGAACAAAGATAGGTTATTCAGCAATAAAGTCACACAGGAAATGTCCTGTTGACAAGAAACAGATGAAATGATTAGCTGAAAGAACTTCATAATAAAATTTGATGCAGAGAAACGTCAGTTTATACGTTTTGAAAAGGATCCGAAAAATAAAAAATATCATAAGTAAAGCCTCCACAAGTATGACTGCAATTTGATTGAAAATTAAATACCAACCACAGCCAGGGTTTGTCATTCGAGAGGTTAAGGTTGGTGAATTCTGTTAAGTCGCTTTCGAGGGGGAAGAGTCAGTTATGGAATAATTAAATTATACTATTTATTTCTTAAATTATAATAATAACTCGTTTAATATATTACACTTTCACTTCTAAGTATTTATCACTACCTCCAGTCACTTGATATAGTAATTACTGTACAAAGAGTGAATAGTCTTACAAAGAGAAAAGACTGCGTGAAAAGATGGGGACCCGGAGTGGCGTTACGGAACTCCCTGTTCTTCCCGTAACGACTCCTTCTCACATTTAGTAGTTTCGAAAAATGAGTGAAATATGACTTTTTTTTTGCCTTAGTTCCGGTTACTAGGATTTTACAAAGACGAAGGAGCAAAGACCCCTTGTCGAAAAAGACCCTTAAAAAAAAATCTTATTTTTTTTAATTTAGTTCTCTTTAGACTTCTTTCCTTTTGGTGGCAATTTTAATTGCTCCTCAGGCCAGGACCGGATCTAAGAGGGGAGGAGAAATGGGTCTTTTTCGTCCCTTTTGAGAATGATAGTAATCGAAAGGGAGGCCAAAAAATATTATAAATGTATTTTTAGGAGAAATTTTTAAATATCTTTTTCCAAAAACAACTGCAAAATTCTTTTGTATGGTGTATTGCACTTGATAATCTTTTGTTAGACCATTGAGGCATGGGGAGGTTCCGAATTTATCTGCCCCTCCTTTCATTCGGAGAGTTTCATTCTCTCCTCTCTGTTTTTTTTTCTAAAATAAGACAACTGGTTAATACGTAATTAAAATATGATTATATTCATATAGAGGGCGGATTTAGGAAGGGGGACAAAGCGGCCATCCACACCCCTTCCTCCTTTAGGAATGCTAGTAAGGGTTAAAAGAGCAAAAATTATTAAATATTTATATTTGATGCATTTTCAATAAGTTTCTTCAAACACCTCTAACATAGAGGGGGAAATATTATTCTGCATTGATCTCTGACACACCCTTTTACATTTTTCCCGCTCGATTGTGTTTCTTGCCCCCCCCCCCCTACCAATAGATTTTTTTCTAGATCTGGGTCTGATCATATATTATATTTTTATATATTAATATATAAAATTATAGGATAAATACCTCCTCAAGTAGCTGCTTGCCACAGAGGTCTGACAGGAGGCGGTCAGTTTGTACGCCATAGTAGAAAGTCTGTGAGGATGGCAAAAACAAATATTCATGCCATACCAGACATATTTATAAAAAATTAGTAAGTTTAATTAAATGAGATTACTTTTCGTTTTAACAATGGGCTACTGGAGCATGATTAAGCTGGATAAATTTAGTAAAATAAGTTAGGAGAAATTAAGAAGTAATGGTAAGTTTAATAATATTTGAAAAAACATTTTGTTTGCGATTGTTACTCTTATATTGAGAACTTGTGAGAAGCAATGGAGTGCTTGTAAATCTTATAATTACTGAACGACTTAAGTACTTTTTACAACACATATATTTAGTAAATATATATTTTAATCTCAAGTAACGTAATTAATAAGCTTTGCCGAAATAAAATTAATCCAGTAAGATATTTGGTATATATGTTTTCGTTTTATCGAAAGAAATATACATATGATGAAAGAGTTATTACAGTTATTGCGGTATTGGTAAAAAAGCAAATAATATTAGTACCTTCATAAATTCGTAAATTAACCGATAAACTGAAAAATGCCAAACGAAGGGCATTATAAAAATAAGTAAAAAAATAATGAATAGCAGGGTGTAATCAAAGTTGGCTTTTAATACAGTACGAATTATTGGGGATCAATTAAGCAGACATTCCTTTGCTATGAGAGGCAGGAATTGACTCAGTCAGTAACGCACCAGTCTAGAGACACAGAAATAGGACTGAGCCCGAGCAACATTGGAAGAAATTAACAACGTGCAATTAGCAATCCTGAGAATAAAGAAATGTTAATTTATCTCTAAAATCGAAACAAAGTGAATTTCTACAGACGGATAGACGATAAAGTGAGAGCAGTAATTTCTTTTCTTTTTGGAAAACGAGCTAAAATGAAAATTTTAGATGTAGATTTTAATAAAATGTGTTGACTGCAAATTGCAGCATAAATGTAAATATTGGAACAGCATAATTTAATGAAAGTTGTAGTTCATTTTAAATATTTTAGCTATAAACGCAATTTCCTTTAAAATTCATTATTGTGCCAGTGGCGAAATTTAACCGAAGCTTTAGTTGTAAGTGAAATAGATCTCTTCAGTCATTCCATTTGTCTCTGAGGTCTAACAGAGAACTGTCATTATAAAAACCCATAGCAAAGAGCTGTGATAAAGCTCAGGCCTCAGATGATTGGGTCTTTTTACCTCTGAGGACTTTTCTTTGTACACAGTGGGCTAAATGACCAGATAATAAGGACTCCAAGTTGATTAGGGAAAGAGGACCCATTGGATAGTTGTGAAGAGAGAGATAGAAGTTTCCGTCAAGGCGATCCAATGCATTCTTTAACTTGCACAGGGTATGTTGCTCATCCGGCACACTGAGCCATGGCTTTACGTTCCATCCTATGGACGGCTGCTCTTCCAAGCTTATCAGTGTCCTATACAGGACGAGGGCAGGGTGGGGGGGTTTAACGGAGAGAAATTTCAACGTTGGCACAGATGGGACTCGACCCTGAGAGCTGCATATTATGAGCTTGGCACATTGCAGACTTAGCCAAACCCTGTCCAGCCTCGAAGGAAGTTTCCGTAATTTTATAGAATGATTTAGGCTTATTAAAATAAGTTAGGAGAAATTAATAAGTAATCTTAAGTTTAATAATATTTGAAAAAATATATTGATTCCGATTGGTAGTCTTACATTGAGAACATCTGAGAAGCAATGGAGTGCTTATAAATCTTACAATTACTGAACGACTTAAATATTTTTATTTTCAAAACTACTTACTGATTGGTATCTGCATTTATAGTATATCTATCAATCACTCGTCATTGCGGGTTGTGTTACATCGGATTTAATCATGATCCAGCAGCCCTTTGTTAAAACGAAAAGTAATCTGATTTAATTAAACTTACTATTTTTTTTATAAATATGTTTGGTATGGCATGGATGTTTGTTTTTGTTTTTTGGTTGAGGTTCCGCCATCCTCACAGACTTTCTACTATGGCGTATAAACTGACCGCCTCCTGTCAGACCTCTGTGGCAAGCAGCTACTTGAGGAGGTATTTAACCTTTAATTTTATCTTATCAAATGAAGAATAAAAATATCCTCAAACTGCTGATTGTCACAGAGGTCTGACAGGAGCTTGTCAATTTAATTCGCACATAGTAGAAGGTCTGTGAGGATGGCGGGACCTCAGCAGAAAGACAAACACAAACATCCATGTCTTATCCAGTGCTCGATCCCAGTACCTTTTGGCTAGTTGCCAAGCGTGCTTACCACTCGGCCACGCTGTCGTTTATTTTAATTTTCACCCTTTATGAATTTTTGACTTAAACGTAAGATTTTCTTAGCATTATTTAAACTTCTCTGAGATTCAACTGTTTCGGATTATACCATTGTTCTTTTATCTTGAATAAAAGTAATTTATTTTTTTAAGTAAAAATACATTTCTCGTGTTGTAAAAGCTGTGACATTTTTGCTATAACGAGCAATAATTTATTTTCATAACTGATCAAAGAGACCTGAGTTCGAGTCCTGGTGAGGCGTGGATGCTTTTGTTGTCTTTCTGTTAAGGTCTGGACTTCCACACATACCCTCCACTACGACGTATAATAAGAGATGTTCCTCTCAGACTTTTGTGGCAAGCAGCTGTTATTAATGGGCATTTATTTTTTTATTTATTAATGTATTTAAGAGTGCATTAAGTTGATAATTTTCGTATTAATGAATTAGTTACTATAACTAATTTCTTAATAACCAATTTGTAATAAATAATCGTGTTTTAAACATTTAACATTTCTTAAAAATTTGCATGTGGTTTTTTAAAGCATTCCCAAAGTAACTTTAAAAGTGGGCATATTTGTTGCATACTGATTGTTAATAACTAAAATATAATATCTAAATTATTAAAGTATTCCACCGAACACGAAACGCTAAAATGTTATTCTATACGGAATGAGATTCTACAAGTGCTTTTTAAATCTATTTCTATTATCGTACATATAATACGAGGTTATATAAAATTATACGAAGGCAACTGTTTTGGATTTCAAAGCAGGTAGAGAAATTGGAGATTTCGTATAAGATGACTGGTTATTAGGGAGGGGGGGGGAGTCCGAATACCTTGCCCCCCTTCAGTACGCATCTTCAGTCAAACACTTTTCAAGGTAGAACAAAGTTTCTTGTTAGCTATCTTAGAATTGAATAGGTTTTGATTTTTATATTTTGTCTATGCAGAGCTCCAAACATGCAAATCATGTAGAAAGACGTGCTGTTAACCATTGAAAGACGGCTTGTACAGCGGTTGTACCAGTGAGAAAACTTCGCAAAAAGACGGCTCTGGTTGCTCTGGTACAGCAGTTGTACCAGCTACTTCTTTCCCCCAATGCAGGGTTGGAAGGCAGCTAAACCAATAATGCAGGGAGTGGTGGGTCTGCCGCGAAGAGAGAGGGAGTGGGGGGTCGGAACACAGCAGAGGGGGAAAGTCACACTAATTACTTTTCTCCGTGTCAATTACTTATTCGACTATAAAAAACAAATTTTCCTTTCTATTTGTATAAATTTATAGTTTTCGCAATGGCGAAACATAAGAAAGTTCTGATTAATGAAGAAATCCTAAGGCACTTGTTACGAAGTGTTCCCTCACCTTGAAAGTGTCACCTCCAAGGTGTTCCATCACCTTGAAAGTGTCACCTCCAAGGTGTTCCCTCACCTTGAAAGTGTCACCTCCAAGGTGTTCCCTCATCTTGAAAGTGTCACCTCCAAGGTGTTCCCTCACCTTGAAAGTGTCACCTCCAAGGTGTTCCATCACCTTGAAAGTGTCACCTCCAAGGTGTTCCCTCACCTTGAAAGTGTCACCTCCAAGGTGTTCCATCATCTTCAAGGTCCAAAGAGACTTCAAGGGGATGAAATATTTGTTGATTCCGATTCCGACTGCGAATTTGACGACATTTTACAATTGAATGTGTAACAATTTCTATAACGTAATTATTTTAGTTACAAACGTCATTGTTTATTTTCTTTTAAAAAAATTCGCAATCAGTCAAATTAATAGCGTTTAAAATTTGCTTTTGATAATTAAAATAATGCGCATCGCTATTTTAATAAAATAACTAAAATGATTTATTCTGAACTATATTTCTATACTCAACGTTTCATGGGTCGTCTAATACGGATCACTTGATTTATAGTATTTACAAGCATATATGCTCAGGACCGTATCTAAGGGTCTTAAAACGGGAGGGCGGACATGAGCGTAATGCTTCCCCGCCCTCTTTGTGAGTATTATTAAGGGTAATGGAGGCTAAAAATTATTAAAGTTGTGTGTATTTCGTGCATTTGAAAGAAAAAAAGGTTTTAAAGACCTAAAATGGGGGAACTGTTGTACTCTAACGGAAATACAGTCTCTTGACATCCCCCCTACTTTTTTATGGCCCTTTTATTTTTTTCGATATCCAGCCGGGCCAGATAAGTTATAAATGTAATATCTAAGCATATCTGCTGTCACATAATTCTCAGATGAAAACCTTTTTTCCTATAATTCCCAGATAGTCATTTTAGCAAAGATTTATCTAGAAGGATGAAGACAAAAAAAAAATCTTATAAATATTATATTCACATATTTGTGAGAAAATATCTTAAAGATAGAGAGAAACTATGGTAAACTGAAAAACATGGAAAATGATATGCCAGAATGTATTCTTGTCTTCCCCGTAGCACAAATATTTTCACAAAGTAAGAAGACATGGAGCTTACAGTTATTTTTCTGTCCATGTACCGTCATCCTCACAGACCTCCTACTATGGGGCGAAAATTGAAAGGCTTCTCTCATACCTCTGTGGCAAGCAGCTGCTTGAGGCATATTTATTTAATTTTTAGCAGAAATCTGTTTATAACTTTGGAGTTAAATTTTTTCGAGTAGTACTATTGTTGTTATCAATTTTTCAGTACTTATAATGCCTCATATACCACGAAGGATCATAACACTGATGCCCATAAAAAGCCGAAATTAGACTGCATTCCATGATTTTAGTAGAACATGTAGGTCCCTATAGCTTATACAACCGTAGGTCCTCCAGTGTTTATCATTCTCTGGGACACAAACCCTACTGGTCAAAGAACTTATTTCGAAAATTCATACGTACGATAGAACAAAAACCCCAAATTCAGCTTGCTATCGAATGTGTACATATAATTAAGTAATAATCTGTAAACAATAGAACTGAATTCAGATTCTGAATTCTGTTGGGCTGTACCCGAAACCGTCCGGCCCTGGCCTAAAAGATCATAGACAACTTCAGGTTGAGAATAATTTAGTTTCAAAATGTTTTTTTAATTAAAAATAAAATAAAATTAGTAAACACTAATGTTTTTTTTTTTAATTTCAACCTTTGAATGAGTCTTTGGTGATTAAAACTAAATGCAATATAATATTCATTCCCTTTTATATGCTCTTTTTCTTTTAAAAAAAGGAAGATTTACTTTATTGACAAATATATTTGAATATTATAGATTTATATATTACATATTAAAATGTAATCAACGAACTTCTATTTTCTACTATGATTCCTAGCATTTCCCGTTCCAAGGAGCATTAATATTTCATTTTATCATAAAGATAATTATAATTAATAGAATAAGAATGAATAAAAAAAATTAACGGCATATATTTTGGTATAAAAGTTATATAAACAATTTGTTTCCTAAATCAGGCTAAAAAAAATGACACCTAACTGATCTCTGTTAATTAAGAATCTATATTATTTGCAAGCCGTCCCATGGCCGAGTGGTTAGCGCGCTTGGCTACTGATTTAAGGGACCTGGGTTCGAGCCCCAGGTAAGGCATGGATGTGTGTGTGTCGTTTTTCTGCTGAGGTCCTGCCATCCTCTCAGACCTTCTACTATGGCATATAAACTGACAGGCTCCTCTTAGACCTCTGTGGCAAGCAGCTGCTTGAAGGGGTATTTATTTATTTACTTATTATTTGCAATGTAAACTCTAAATTTGGAAAGTAATCGTTGTAAATCTGAAAATTATTTTAAGCATCGGTTTATACATAGTTACAATCAGACAACGAATTTGTATGTTGAGAGTTTACACTCATTAAATAACAATACATTTATACTTAACTAATCAATATATTCAAATTGAAACCAGTCTTCTTACCTGTCCTAAAGCTTCTCAAATTTGAATAGAGACAAAACACCTATACATTATTACCAAAAGTATACATAAGATTTTCAAAATATTCACTTTTTATAAGTGGCTCCGATGATTTTGTTCTTCAATCTCTTCACTAGCAACGAGGATGAAAGTATAAAAGGAATAGCCAGAGTTCCCTCTCTCCGTTTTAGTCATATGACTCCTGACATTGTGGTCAATAATCATGGTTTTCAAAGTGTTGTACGTTCATGCTGAATTGCGGTTGAACAAAGAAACGGAGAAACGAAAACTGAGACATAACAGTCGGTGCTTTTGTTCTAGTGAGTTTTAGAAAAGAAATAATGGATTGGGCAATGGTTTGGCAGACTACTTATCCATTGGATGGGTCTGGACATTCAGTCTAGGCTAATCAAGCTAATTGCCTGCCTGTTGACGTCACTACCGCGGGCTCACAAGATTCACACCGAGAGCTTGAATCGGAATAATTCATCAACACCTATCCAGCCTAAAAAATACATTTTAATTTATATCTAATAAAGAAAGCTGATTCTCTACACAACGGTAGCCGCGCGACAAAATAAAAGTGTTAGGTCCTTTCCCGAAACCTTTCAGCTATTCAATATTCTGTTATTTTTTAGCTATTTTCTCTCTTCTTTATACCAGCCTTTCCTAAAGATTTCGACTTTCACCGAATATCAAGTAAGTTTATGTTGTAACACTACTAGGAAAATATGAACACTAATAGAATAATAGGAATTACTACTGAGAAAAAAAACGTTGTTTTTTAAAACAATGAATGTGAATAAAATACAATACATGCTACCGCAAAATGTTAAATTTTTATTGCATTTGTCATAGAAAATATTGTGCAAATCTTTCTGTGAATGCTAACATTAACCTTGTCTGCCACTGGAAGAAGTTCCACATACCACTAGTGATACACTCTGCATTTTGGAAATCGCTGCTCTATAGTATATTATTATTATTATTTATTCCATGCTGGGGGTTAGAGTAAAGCCAAGGCACAGGTAATTTTAGATATTAATCTAAACGTTCAAATAACTTTGCCTTCGGTCACTGCAGCTGAAATGCACTGACTAATAGGTAATTTACAGTAGTAGACAAACAATGCCCAAAATGAATGCTAAATTAGCTAAAAATATCTATTGTCTATGTATCCATTTTCGAATACATACACTAGGACCACAAAAGGAACATATTTAAGTTTAAGTTTAACATTACCACATTTAAAATGAAAATCCAAAAAACTTTACCTCTCATAAAAAAGATTCCGTATTTCCAGTCAAGAACGATGTTCACGCTCTTTACGCATTCACAAAGCACGTGTTTCTTTGTCTTCAGTCGCTTTGGCTCAGAGTGGAGTCAATTTAGGATCTGAAAAACCATAGTGATAATGGATTAGTGTTGATTGATCAATCTTCTATGATGGCAGGAGAGCTATGCACCAATCCCCTGTGAATATTCATAGAACTGGCAAGGCCTAGCATTTAATGTCTGACACCACTTTCTTGTGGTGCTGGCCATTAGTACCTTTGAAAAGAGGTAGTCTCTTGTGGAAGTGAATGAAAGGGGAGGCTGTCAGATTAGTGTTGCTTACTGATCTGGACAACTATGGCTACTTTTCGTTTTTTTCTATCCTGCTGAGGAGTGGTCAACCACACAGGATTCCGGTGCTTACCTTATAAACTTAATGGCCAGGATTAAGAATCTGAGCTTGATAATGGATCCTCATTTTGTTGCACTGGTGTGCTTCTGTGGAGGGAGAATTTTCCGCTGTGTTTAGTTTGTGTGTTGCAGCCCAGGTACATATATTCACAGGATATGTTTTACCACCTGGGAGAAAATCCTGAGCAGAGGTCATCTCAGGCACCTGAACTCATGCTTCTACTGGCATCGTCAAATTCTACAGTCGAGGAATTTTTCAAGTGTAGTTGGTTTCAGCCTTTAGTGGTAGAGGAGTGGGTCTTTGCTCCATGCCTGCGATTAGGGAGCTGTTTGATATTGTTGGCATTCGCACTCTCAATAAACATAGTTTCTTTAAAAAACCAACAAACCATTTTCTCTCCATATGTAGTCTCTGCACACAGCTTATTCTCTTGATGTTTTCACACAAGAATTCCACCATTATAATTTAGATATTCTCGGATTGCAAGAGACCAGATGGACAGTTAAAGGTCAGATTCTTAAAAATAATCTTAAATTTCTCTTTTCAGGGAGGAATGATAACAAGCATCACCAAGGCAGAGGTCTACTTCTCAGCAGACATGCTAGTGATGCTCTTCTGGGATAGGAATATATTAATGAAAGGTTTCTTAGAGCAAAATTTCAGACATGCATTAAAGACTTCAATGTTATCTGCTGTTATGACCTCACAGAGGATGCCGATGAGGTTGAGAAAGATAGGTTTTATGGACTATTTCAGGATATTTTGAATTCTGTCAAAAAAGATATTACCCTTGTTCTAGGTGACTTCAATGCGAAAGTTGGCACTGACTCTGACTTTTGGGGAGGGTGATAGGCCCTTTTGGTATTGGTAGCTGTAATGGCAATGGGCAATGTCTCCTACAGGTAAGTAAACTCATTGGTTTCATGAAAACATTATTAAAAAACACCACAACATAAATAAGTACACATGGGTTTCACCTGATGGGTTGCATAAGAATATGATTGATTATATATTTATTAACAGCAAATGGATTAGCTGTGTTAGGAACACAAGATCATATAGGGAGGCTAAAATTGGATCTAATCATTACCTAGTTAAAAGTGTCTTACAACTTAAACTTAAGAAGAGTTTTGCTAAGGTTAAAAAACTTACCTTTAATTCTGAAGCTCTGAAAGACCCACTTATAACTAAAGCTTATTATAGGTTATATTAGTCATTATGACAGTCATGATTTGCTTACTACTGAAGCTGAGGAGGAATGGGACTGTTTTAACAGGCTTTTTTTGGAAATTATCACTACTCTTTTAGGGAAAAAGGTGCACAGGAGGCAAAATTATTTGAGTGATAAGGCATTTGAGCTTATTTCATAAAGAAAGAACTGCAGGAATTTCCTTAATCAATTCCCTACTAGTCTTAATAGAAAGCATTACAAAGAGCTTAATAAACATGTAAAGGTTAATGGCTAAGAATCTTTGGCTTGATGGCCTGGCAGACAAAGCCAAGGAAGCAGTTAGACAGCTCAACAGCAGAGAGCTATAGCAGAGAGTTAATGTTTTGTGTGGTAGAACAGGTATTACAGAACTGGTATACAGGGATTGAAGGATAAGCAAGGTAAGGTTATAGAAGGTGAGGATTCTGTCATGGCTAGATGGGCTGAGCATTTCAGTGATGTTCTAAACAATGTAGTTAGTTCTACTCCCTTTGTTTGTAATTATGATAGATTCATTACTGACTTTAATGTTGGCCCTATAACACAGTCTGAAGTTATTTTGGTTGTTTCTAAACTTAAACTACATAAATCCCCAGGGTCATATGAAATTACTATAGAAATGCTTAGAGCTGGGAGTGTTTTGGTTACTACATGGATGATTGAAGTTTTAAATATCTTTTATGATAAAGGAATGGTTCCTAAGGATTCTACCAGACCTATTATCCGTACTTTTTAAAAATATGCGATCGCAGTTCTTGAGATACCTATAAGGTTATAAGCCTACTCTCTACAAAACGTAAAGTTCTTTCCATGATTGTGCTTAATAGAATTAAGAATCTGATTGACATTCAATTGTGTGATGAGCAATGTGGATTCAGAAGTGGTGGGGGATGTGTAGATCACATATTTTCATTTAGGCAGATTCTTGAGAAATCTTTAGAGTTCCAGAAACCTAAAGTCATTAAATATTGAATAAACTCGACTTTCTTATTATATGCTAAATAATGACCTCCTGATAACATGTTATTAGGAGGTTGTGGGTTCATATTACACCCGACTCAAGACAATTTTTCCTCTAAAATTAAATCAACTTACAAAGTGGTGATTATTTAGTATAAATCTAAAGTTATAAGCTTCGTTGATTTTAAAAAGGCTTTCGACTTAATTGTCTTAATTTGTGGTTGATCACGAGGTTATGTAGCATAATAGAGAAGTTAGTTAACATAATGAAAGCTCTCTATAACATGGAGTCGTGTGTGAGAGTTGGTAACGCTTGTAGCAATTGGTTTAACATTTCTTATGTTTAACAAGGGTTCATTTTGGCCCCTTTTCTCTATAGTCTGGTTCTTGTTTATGTTATGTCAAATTCTTTGCAAGGGAAAGATTTTGTCCTCAAATGGTCTAGAGATTTCAAAGTTTCAGATTTAGATTATGCAAATGATTTGGCTTTGTTGGCAAATGATGATGATGAGATGAACTCTTTCATTCGAGCTGTTGAGAGTAGAGTAGAATAGGTTTGGTTATAAACAGGGAGAAAACTAAAATGATTGAAATTGGTGAGGCAGGCTAGGATTCAGTTAATCTGAAAGGTTGCTCTCTTGTGCAGGTGTCAGTTTAATTATCTTGGGAGCTATGTAACAGACAGTGGTGGACTGGCTAGGATGTCAGCATGGCCGATGGCAAGCGTGCCCTGATGAAGTGGGCCCCCTTTAACATTAGACAGTATGTTAAAAATGCTAGTTTTATAGTTGTGGCTGGGTCCCCATTTTCTCCTGGCAACCAATATTTTTTAGACCCATTCCGCCACTCATAACAGATACTGATCATGTGCGGCATGAGTTTAACAGATGAATAGGTATTGCTGGTGGGACTTTCAAGAATCTGTGTAGAGTGTGGAGAAATAGGAATATACACCTAAAGACTAAAATTATGCTGTATAGTACTTTGGTTCTTTCTAGGGTAAATTATGGAAGTGAAACTTGGATACTTTTTAAACAAGATAACAGGAAACTTGATGGTTTTGATTCTAGATGCTTACAGAGTATCTTGGGGATTAGGTGATTCAACTTTGTAAGAAATGAATAGTTTAGACAAAGAAGTTGGCAACCTCCTCTTAGCAGTATACTATGCACAGAAAGAGATTCCGTCGGTTTGGCCATGTTGCCCGTATGAATAATTATAGATTAGTGAATAGGGTTATGTACAGTGTGCCTTAATTAAGGCCTACGAAAGAGGAGGAGATGTAGGATGCGATGGGCAGACAATGTCAAGCAGGATCTTGTTAGAATTGGTGTCCAGTGATGAGATGTAGCATATATAGCTCAGGACAGATATGCTTTGAGAACTAAATTGCATGGCCTGGTTGGACCGTCCATACGTTGAAAACTCACCATCATACTTTACACTTTTAACCTTTTCATCTACATTACTTCAGGACCTGATTCACGTCCATGCCCACTTGTGGCACCATCTAGTAACATGGGTGATATAAAGTGCAGAAGTAACTTTGTAGAGTTAGCCGTTAACAGGATGGGTGGTGTTTTTAACACAAAAAAAGAGAAACAAAAAATTTTCAACTTCTTCTGTGAAAGGGGGTGTGGGAAGGTTAGGGTTGGGAACTCCAAAAACACCTTTAGGAAAAAAATTAAAAAATAATGAGTTGTATGAAGTGTTAATGTTTAGTAATGCATCTAAAAATAATTGGTCAAAGAATTTAAAGAAATGATCAGGAGTAAATATATTGATGGTTTGTTTTATGACCCCCAAGTTGTTTCAATGAGGTGTAATGTATAATAATCCCATTTATTTTAAAGCGAGCAAAAATTTAAGGCAAAATTTTACCAGAACACTTCTGTGCTACATCATGCAAATTGAATTAAGGAAAATAAATGACTGCTGACCATTCAATATTGTATAATTATAAAATATGCAAAACTCATTTTTGCTTTGTGATTTTATCATGTCGTTTAAAAGTGTTATATTTTTAATATCAAATAAAATCCATTTGGTGCTCCAACTAATTTTCATAAATATTTCATATTGTTGTTTATGTGTCGAGAAATAATGTGTAACTATCACATTTAGAATGATTCATTATTAAAATATCCTAATTATTAAATGATTCTTTAATCATTGTGAATCACTGACAAATTAGAAATTGTTTTATTGAAATTCTCTTTTACTTTTTTCAATTTAAATAAAATTAATTGGTGCATATCCTTTGTTTTACTTTTCCCAGTGTAATATATTTATTAAATTTTAAAGATGACTGAAGCACACAGCAAAAAATTAACAGTTTAAGGTAAAATATTGAGAAACAAAGAATAGTAATAGAGAAAATTAACATTTGTTCAAAAATATATTTTATGGCAATCTCTTTGAAAAAGAAAAAATGGCTATATAAATGAGAATATTGCTTACAACTGTGAAAAAAGAATATAAGTTTTTTGTGCATGATTTCATCCATTTTATGAAGTTGGGTGATCATAATTGATAAGAAACATTAAACTTAAAAATCATTCTTTTCCTGGAATTAATCTATTTCTGCTCATATTTTTAAGCAATAATAATTCTTTACCTTCTTATATTTATGGCGACTTTGTCAGGATTCCATTTTAAATCTTATCGCGCGTTTCCCTACTCCTTGCTCAGTAAATGACTTATTGCTTGCTCAATAAATTATTTTTAATAAATACCTAGTTGAATGGGTTTCAGTTCTAGTATTTTGAGCAAGAAATTTAATACCAAACTGATCTCAAAGTTAGTGTCAAATCAGTTCATTATGCTGTCATTAGATGGCAGCACAAGTAATCTGTACACATTTCAAAGATTTTGAATTTCAAATAAGAGATTAAAGTTTATCAAAATTTACCTTCTATGTCATCATATCATCTAGTTGAAGGATCGTTACAGGGTCACATACACTCTAGTTCAATAATACACCATCAAATTAATCCATCCTAATATAGTTTCATATCAAACAAAACATAACTTGTTTGGAAATTTCAAATCCTGGAACTTCCTGTACTATTTAATGTTCCGTTATAGTGGCTCCGTTTAGTGAACTCCGTAACTTTGTTACACTGAGTAATTCCGGAAAATGGTTCGGCGTAACATACTGCTTTCTTAATCTGCTACATTATTAGGAAGTGGAACATACTAAACAAGGTTTTCGTTTAGCGGAAGTAACGTTTTTCGCTGTTTCCTTCGTTTTAACGAGGCGATTGTTTACTTTTCGATATTTTTATGTACGCTTAGTTTCTTCATTTAATTTGAAAATTTTCATTCCATAAAACAGGCAAGAATAAGGTTAAATTTTAAAGTTCCAATGTATTGAAATGTAATTCTTATATATAATAATGTTATTCACTTTGAACCATTTTTGAGAGTTCCGGAGCATTCGGTGTATACCATGAATCATTTTCACAAATTTGTGAAAAATAAATTTGTCAGGTTTTACTGCAGTGGAATGGATTAGAATCTGTGCCATAGGATGTCTCCGGAAGCAGACTATGCATAGATTAAATTGATCTTTAAATCTGGTTCTGCTGGGAACGAAAAATTTCGATATTACTCGAGCTCTATTGTTTTGGATTGTTTTACCTCTGAGCGGCACTTTTTTGCACACCATGGGCTAAATGGCCAGGCCACAAGAACCCGAAAGGTCAGAGAAGGTTGGGGGAGGGGACCCACTGGAACAGCTGTTGGGAGACAGATGGTAGCCTCCCGTCAAAGCCATTTAGCGTGTTCTTTAACGTGCACAGGGTATGGCTGTCCCGCACACGGGGCCACGTCCATCCGACGGACGGCGGACTTTTCAAGCCCATCGATGTCCCCTAGTGAACGTGGGCAGGTCGAGGAAATTTTGCGGAGATAAATCTCAACGCTGACCCAGCTGGGACTCGAACCTGGGAACTACAGATTACGATCCTGGCGCGGTACCGACTTAGCCACCCCCGCCCCACTCGTGCTCTAATGGAAAAGAAATTACCCTAACAAACAACCAAAAAAATATTCTAAATCGATTGCCCAAAAACAAATTTTTAGTTCTATCATTAGAGGCCAATATAATCTTTAAACAGTAGGCCATTCCTAATCAGCCATCCCATGACCAAGTGGTCAGCACGCATGGCTACTGATCTAAGGAACCGGAGTTCGAGCTCTGAATAAGGCATGGACGTTAGTATCATTTTTCCATGGAGGTAGGAAGATAAGAGGAGGAGCCCTAAGCACTTGAAAATGATGCTATGGCAGCCATGTTGTTCTATTCAAAACATTGATCAGTAGTTATTCACCTATACTAATTTTTGTCGACATTTGTATTTTGGAAGCCTGTTCAGCTTACGGCTGCACGAATCGCAGAGTAAAATTGAGTGTAAGTAGGCTTGATTGCAGCGGCAGACGGTTTGTTTTGAATGCAACAACATGGCTACCGCAATTCTGCGTAAGCATCATTTTCCTTCCACAGGGAAGCGCGTTAGGGCGTCTCCTTATCTTCCTCCCTCCATGCATTTTTCCGTTCTGGTGCTGTCATCCTCACAGACTTTGTACTATGGCGTATAAACTGAGAGATGTCTGCAGCTGAGGATTCTTTGTTTATATGCATATCAGTTTACAGTATAATCGTTTCCCAAACTATGTAACTGAAAAGTGCTATAGATGTAAAACAAATATTACTAATGGTAAGTAGTAATACATCCAGAACTGCTAGTAATATATATACATGGGTTGGGTTATTTTACCTCTGAGCGACACATTTTTGCACACAATGGACTAAATGGCCAGTTCACATTGACCACAAAGGTTCAGAGAAAGTTGGGGAAGGGGACACACTGGAACAGCTGTAGGGAGACAGATGGTAGCCTCCCATCAAGCGCTTTCTTTAACGTGCACAGTATACGTTCCATCCGACAGACGGCGTCCTTTCCAAGCCCATCGGTGTCCCCAACTGACTGTGGGTAGGGCAGGGAGTTTTGCGGTGATGTCTCAACACTGACCCAGATCTGACTTACATATATGAAATGAGGATTAAAGTTGAGATATACTCATATAAACACATCCGATCAGATGGCCCATGGCGTGTTGTTGGTCATGAGACCAAAGCCTTTGAAGAGCTGCAATAAAAGAGCCTTAAACATCTTAAGACTTTTTGGCTAGATGCTCTGATCCTATGACAATGGGATTTAACATGAAAAACAAATGACAACTGGACTCGCATCATCTGCGTACGTCCTTTACTAGCAGGGTGAAAGCCACCACCACTGACAGTCTCGAAATACCATCGACTAACAAAGCAGCTAATCTATCGAATGAACCATATTGAAAACTAGCTGCAGAAAAGTAGTGCGATATGACAAATTCTAAAATTGAATTAATATTTTCAGAAGTTTGGACTACTTGAAGAGATGTTGATGGCTTACAAGCCAGTGTTGAATGGGATTGGGTTGTTTTACCAGTAAGAACCACTTTTTTGCACACAATGGGCTAAATGTCGAGGTCACAAGAAACCTGACGACTCAGAGGTTTGGTGAGGCCACTGTTGGGTTGTTTTACCTCTGAGCAGCAATATTTTGCACACCATGGGCTAAATGGCCAGGTCACATGGACCCCGAAGGCTCAGAGAAGGTTGGGGGAGGTGACCCACTGGAACAGCTGTTGGGAGACAGATGGTAGCCTCCCGTCAAGGCCATACAGCGTGTTCTTTAACGTGCACAGGGTATGGCTCTCATGCTCACGTGGCCACGGCTTAACGTCCCATCCGACGGACGGCGGCCTTTCCAAGCCGATCGGTGTCCCCTACTGACAGTGGGCAGGGCGGGGAATTTTGTGGATATAAATCTCAATGCTGACCCAGCTGGGACTCGAACCTGGGAACTACCGATTACGAGCCTGGCGCGCTACCGACTGAGCCACCCCCGCCCCAGGTGAGGCCACTGTAAAAACTCTAAAGCAACAAATGGTAACCTCCCGCAAAGACCGTCCAACTTGTCCCTTAACGTGCAGAGGATATGGCTTTCCCACACACATTGTCAAGGTTTAACGTCTCATTCAACGGACGGCTACATTTCCATTGGTGTGGGCAGGACACCGACTATGGACAGGGTGGGGAGTTTTGAAGAGATAAATCTCTATGTTGTCCCAGCTGGCACTCGAACCTGAGAACTGCAGATTACGATTCTGGTGCACTAATGGCTGAGCCACCCCCGTTTCGCTCATTGGGGTAAAAGGAAAGTTCCTCAGTAAGGCTGGGAAACTCTGTTATTAAAGAAATAATGAAATACCTTTCAAGCATATGCTTGCAAAGAAAGGTTTGAGGGAATCTTTTAATAAGCAAAAGAGAAGCTTTAGGAAGAAGGTCAGCCCTAAAAAAAAAGACAACACCGACATTCATGTCTTACCTTGAGGTCAAACCAAGGTCACTTTGATCCGTAACCAAGCGCCCTAACCATAGGACCACCGAGAAAAACTCCTTGTGTACTTGAACCAGAGGGTGGCGGCATGTCTTAATCGCAGAGGGGGCCATTTAGGGAAGCAAATCTAAGGGGTCAGCAAATCTCAAACATCACTCAATGATTTTGCAGAGAACTTTCACTATGCTAATCACTTGTCTGTTTTGGAATACGTCCTCACCATTAATCACAAATCAGGACGATCACCACACTCAAAAACATTTTGAAATCTGAAACGCTAGTAATTATAGGTTTCTCAAACTCTAAACATTTCTCAAGAATCGAAGTGAAGAAATCTGATCAACACCTCTACCACTTTTCAATGCACACTACTGATCACACGCAGTTGTCCGTCAATCACATTATTTCTCTTAAGCACAATCACGCGAACTTTACTTCGAACAAAAAGCAGGCTGATACCACTATAGTTATCAGAAGAATCGTAATCAAAATTGTTTTCTAAATAATAACTGCTTTAGTAAAATTCTCAGGAACCATGTCTTTATCAAAAAATAAATACCCCCTGAAGCAGCTGCTTGCCACAGAGGTCTCACAGGAGCCTGTAAGTTTATATGCCAACGTAGAAGATATGAGAGGATGGCAGGACCGCAGCAGAAAAACACATCCATCCATACTTTATCCAGGTCCCTTAGATCAGTAGCCAAGCACACTAACCACTCGGCCACGGGACGGCTAGGTGGCGAAAATATTTACAGGTATTACTTACATTATTCATTTTCGTGTTTTAAAATTTAAGGCTATCCTACAATATAACGACAGCAGTGTGTGTAGAAAAATTTAACAAAAATCGCACATAATCAGTTCTTTACCCGGGGTTCTAAAACTTATACCTATTTTACTCAAATGGTATAATAAATCTCTGATAAATATTAAAATATGCTTATTAAGTTTAAATTTATTTGTGATAAAGTATCGCGATAACAGTGGATGTATTGTAAATCATTGAAAGCCCGCTTGGCTACTAAGAGACCTGGGTTGAAGCTCCGGGCAAGACATTGATGCTTATCTTGTTCTTCTGGTGAGGTCCTGTCATCCTCACAGACCTTATATTATGGCATGTACACAGTCGTATCAGAATAATGACCACCTACCTAAAAAGGGGAATGAGGGGTAGTCATATTATTCTGATACGACTGTGTAAACTGCCAGGTTCCTGTGAGATCTCTGTGGCAAGCAGCAGCTTGAGAAAGTATTTCATTTATTTTATGAAACTCATTAAATATTAAGAATATTGATGAAAATTGAGACTTAGATTTTGTTCAGTACTTTATCTTTTGTTAGTTATAGGTAAAAAAAATCACAAATCTTCGAATTTTGCTTTCCATTTATTATGAAGTAACATGGTCAGTTCACAACTGATATTTAAAGATTTATGAAAGCTTAAACACTACATACCAGAATTTTGCAATTCATAAACCTTTTCCAGAAAAGTGAACACAGAAAACAGTTAGCTAAAATAACATGATTCTAAAATAATATAAAAGTTTTTTAAATATTCTTAACGATGAATAAAACTGGTGCTTTTCAAACTAAGGACATTTGCAATGTTTCCTCTCAATGCATCACTATCATTATTTCCTTCAACAATTTTTAGAAATCAAGACTTCATTGGGGTTTTTCTTTCGTTCCTTTTGTCGTTAAAATTAATTAAATTTTCAATTATTCTCCGGTGTCACTTTTTCTGTAGAAGTCTTATTCCCAAAGTTGTTCATGGAAGTGTCCAAACACTTTTCAAGAAATTGATAAAAATTAAACTGAAAAAACGTTTTGGAATACATTTATACGGTACGGTTGGGTTGTTTTACCTCTGAGCGGCACTTTTTTGCACACCATGGGTTAAATGGCCAGTCTACATGGGCCACCGAAGGCTCAAAGAAGGTTTTAGGAGGGGACCCACTGGAACAGCTGTTGGGAGACAGATGGTAGCCTCCCGTCAAGGCCATCCAACGTGTTCTTTAACGTGCACAGGGTATGGCTCTCCCGCACACGGGGCCACGTCCATCAGACGGACGGCGGACTTTTCAAGCCCATCGATGTCCCCTACTGACCGTGGGCAGGTCCAGGAAATTTTGCGGAGATAAATCTCAACGCTGACCCAGCTAGGACTCGAACCTGGGAACTACAGATTATGAGCCTGGCGCGCTACCAACTGAGCCACCCCCGCCCCCTTTATATGATACAGTTGCGTTATAAAAATAAGGACATCGTCAGTCAATCATTTCTTTATTTTTCTTAAATTATAGTATTTAAAATATACATAGAATTTTTGGCATCATTGCTAAACTGAAAGCCAACATCGGAAATCCCAATCAGAAGAGTCGATTTTTTTCATCAGTGACGGGCAAATTTCAATACGCAATCAACTCCAAATTACATATTTCATGGAGAGTCATTTATTTGCCACATCGGATGCTTCTGTTTCATCAGTATCAGACACTAAGCATCAAGTCTTCCATGTTTTGATAATCTTTTGTTACGTATTTCAAACACATGGCTTGTCTTCTCTACTTGGTTGAACGTGACTAAAACACACGTTTCACTGAAGAGAAAGGTTTTCCACATATTTCGAAACTGGCCTTCCCTTTTACTCTCTAATACTGGTGTTTCCTGCAAAATTAGTTTTTCAAATATTTCACTTTCGTGTGGCTTCTCTATAAGGTACAGATTGTTAAGTTGATCATTTATGCAAATTCCTTGTTATTTATTTCACAGACACCTATCTTTTATCTCGTTTTCTGTTTGTGGGTTGACAGCCCCAAGTGAATAGATTCACAGGATATGTTTATCAGATGGTGGATAATCCCGAGCAGAGGTCATCGCAGGCACCTGAACACTTTGCTTCTATTGGCATCGTCAAATTCTACATTAGAGGAAGTCTTCCAGTGTAGATGGCTTCAGCCTTTAGTAGTGGGGGAACGGGTCTTTGCCCCATGTCTGCGATTAGGGGGCTGTTTGATATTGTCGGCATTCCCTCTCTGAATAAACATAGTTTCTTTAAACATCCCACTAACCATTTTCTCTCCATAGGTAGTTGGAATGTGAGGACTCTGCACAGAGCTTTTTCTCTTGATGTCCTCACACAAGAATTCCACCGTTATAATTTAGATATTCTCGGTTTGCAAGAGACCAGATGGACAGATAAAGGTCAGATTCTTAAAAATAATCTTAAATTTCTCTTTTCAGGGAGGGAGGATGGAAAGCATCACCAAGGCGTGGGTCTGCTTCTCAGCAGACACGCTAGCGATGCTGTTCTAGGATATGAGTGCATTAATGAAAGGTTTCTTACAGCAAAATTTCAGACAAGCGTTAAAGACTTGAATGTTATCTGCTGTTATGCCCCCACTGAGGATGCCGATGAGGATCAGAAGGATAGATTTTATGAACAACTTCAGGATATTTTGAATTCTGTCAAGAAAGGAGATATTACCCTTGTTCTTGGTGACTTCAATGCCAAAGTTGGTACTGACTCTGCCCTTTGGGGAGGAGTAACAGGCCCTTTTGGTATTGGTAGCTGCAATGGCAATGGGCAACGTCTCCAACAGGTAAGTAAACTCAATGGGTTCAGAATAACTAACACTTATTACAAACACCGCGATATACATAAGTACACATGGGTTTCACCTGATGGGCTGCATAAGAATATGATTGATTACATATTAATTAACAGCAAATGGGCTAGTTCTGTTAGGAATACCAGGGCATATAGGGGAGCTGAAATTGGATCTGACCATTACCTTGTTAAAAGTGTGTTGCAACTTAAACTTAAAAACTGTTGTGCTAGGGTTAAAAAATTTTCTTTTAATACTGAAGCTCTGAAAGATCCAGTTATAGCCAAAGCTTACCATGATAGGTTACTTAGTCATTATGACAGTCATGGTTTGCTTACTACTGAAGTTGAGGAAGAATGGGATCATTTTAAACAGGCTTTTTTGGACACTAACAGTACTCTTTTAGGAAAAAAGGAGCAGAAGAGGCAAAATTATCTGAGTGATAAGGCACTTGAGCTTATTTCGGAAAGAAAGAACTGCAGGAATGCTTTTAATCAATACCCTACTAGTCCTAATAGAAAGCATTACAGACACCTTAATAAACTTGTAAAGGATCAGTTAGCTGCTGATAAGAATCTTTGGCTTGATGGTTTGGCTGACAAAGCCGAGGAAGCAGTTAGACAGCACAACAGCAGAGAGCTGTACCTGATAGTTAGTGTTTTGTGTGGTAGAAAACGGACAGGCATACAAGGATTGAAGGATAAACAAGGTAAGGCTATAGAAGGGGAGGATTCTGTCATGGCTAGGTGGGATGAGCATTTCAGTGATGTTCTAAACAATGTAGTTAGTTCTATTCCCATTGTTTGCAATTATGATAGATGCATTGGTGGCTTTAATGTTGGCCCTATAACACAATCTGAAGTTATTTTGGCAGTTTCTAAACTTAAACGTCATAAATCCCCAGGGGTAGATGAAATTACTGCAGAAATGCTTAGAGCTGGGAATGTTTCGGTTACCACTTGGATTACTGAAATTCTGAATATCTTTTATGATAAAGGCATGGTTCCTAAGGATTTTACCAGAGCTATTGTTATCCCTATTTTCAAAAAAGGTGATCGCAGTTCTTGTGATAACTATAGGGGTATCAGCCTACTCTCTGTTCCAGGTAAAGTTCTTTCCATGATTGTGCTTAATAGAATTAAGAATCTGGTTGACAGTCAATTGCGTGATGAGCAATTTGGATTCAGAAGTGGTAGGGGACGTGTGGATCAGATATTTTCACTTAGGCAGATTCTTGAGAAATGTTTAGAGTTTCAGAAACCTTTGGTTGCTAGCTTTGTTGATTTCAAAAAGGCTTTCGACTCTGTTGATCGTCCTAATTTGTGGATGATTGTGAGATCATATGGTATACCAGACAAGTTAGTTAACATTATGAAAGCTCTCTATAATAACACTGAGTCGTGTGTGAGAGTTAGTAAGGCTTGTAGCAATTGGTTTAGCATTACTTCTGGTGTTCGACAAGGGTGCATTTTGTCTCCTTTTCTCTTCAGCTTGGTTATTGATTATGTTGTGCGAAATTCACTTCAGGAGAAAGATTTTGGCCTTAAATGGGCTGGAGATACGAAAATTTCTGATTTAGATTATGCTGATGATTTAGCCCTTTTGGCAAATGATGTTGATGAGATGAATTCTTTCATTCGAGCTGTTGATGAGACTGGTAGTAGAGTAGGTTTGGTTATAAACAGAGAGAAAACTAAAGTGATGAAAATTGGTCAGGCAGGCTGTGATTCAGTTAATCTGAATGGTTGCAGTCTTGAGCAGGTGTCACAGTATAATTATCTTGGGAGCTATGTAACAGATAATGGTGATGTGCGGCATGAGATTAACAGACGAATAGGGATTGGTGCCGGGACGTTTAAGAATCTATGGAGAGTGTGGAGAAATAGGCGTATACACCTAAAGACTAAAAGTAGACTGTATAATAGTTTGGTTCTTTCTAGGGTTAGTTATGGTAGTGAAACTTGGACACTTTGTAAACAAGATAACAGGAAACTAGATGCTTTTGATTCCAGATGCTTACGCAGTATCTTGGGCATTAGGTGGTTCAACTTTGTAACTAATAATGAGATTAGGCAAAGGAGTTTGCAACCTCCTTTAAGCAGCATTTTGTGCAGAGAGAGACTCCGTTGGTTTGGCCATGTTGCCCGTATGAATAATTATAGATTGGTGAATAGGGTTATGAAGAGTATTCCTAAAGGCCTCAGAAAGAAGGGGAGACCTAGGATGCGGTGGGCAGACAATGTCAAACAAGACCTTGTTAGAATTGGTGTGCAGTGGCCAGATGCAGTAGATGTAGCTCAGGATAGACTTGCTTGGAGAACTAAATTGCACGGTCTGGTTGGACCTCCGTAGCCCATGGCTGCTTGAGGGTGATGATGATGATGATGATGTGCAAAAAAGTGTCGCTTAGTGTTAAAACAATCCAAATGCACTTACGATTGGTTTACTGAGTACTATTCCTTAACAGAGATTCAGAAGATGTTTATGTGGGTGTTCTAATGAAACGATTAAATGCAGTGTTGCCAACCTCGAAAGATGAAATGATGCCTAAGCTTCAGAATATGACGGCAATGGATTTGGCAGCGATTTCTGTTTCAACGTAGGATTGGTTGGTTGTTTTACCTCTTTGCGGCACTTTTTTGCACACAATGGGCTAAATGGCCAGGTCACATGGACCCCTAAGTCTCAGACAAGTTTACAGGACCCACTAGAAAAACGGTTGGGAGACTGATGCTAACCTCCCGTCCAGTTGGGTTGTTTTACCACTGAGAGAATTTTTTTGCACACAATGGGCTAAATGGCCAGGTCAGAAGCACCCCGAGGACTAGATTGGGGAGGACCCACTGGAATGGTTGTTGGGTGACAGATGGTAGCCATCCATTGCGTTCTTTAATGTGTGCACGGGGTTACAGCTTTACGTCCCATCCCATGAACGGTGGCGCTCCCAAGCCTATCAGTGTACCCTACTGCAAAAAAAAAGGGATTTAAAAAAAAACATGAGAAAAAGACATTTTACTGAGAAAAGTAAAAAAAAAATGACCCTTTCTGCTGTCCAAGGTAGAGTCACGTGACCTAAAGATTCATACTCAAGAGATTCATCATGGCCTCCGCTCATCAGGGGCTTGTCATGATAATTCGGAGCATCGAGTCACGTGATCCGAAGATTCACACTCCAGAGATGCATCACTTGACGGATTCGTTCGCTCATTAAGAGCGTTTTAAATAATGCGGCAGGCGGTGTATTGTATATCGAGATACATTAAGAATACTCGAAAACGGCGATTCGGAAAAAGTACAATGTACCGGCCATTACAATTCCGTAACAGCCGATACGCCATACCTTTCCTAAGGGCCACATCTTCGTACCAGCGCCCGCCAGTGTTGCCTACGCTGGATCCCAGGCTGCCAAATGCCCAGGCCCTGCGCAGGCACCACTGGTTACTTCGGGGGCTAGCTCATCACGGCGTGTGGACGGACCGTGATGATCGCGCGTCCTCCCTACCCCCCGAAACACGAGTTGCTCCGCTGTTTACCACCAGACTACGGCGTCGTGGTTTCGAACGAAACGGGTCGTGGAGGAGAGTCTTCGAAATGGGCTCCACAGCCAATTTGCTTATGTAGTAGGTCTTCCGGGCATTTATTAATTAGCCGTAGGTAATATTTTGAAAGTTGCGTCATAAAAATGAGGAATCTGGTAACGCAAAAAATTTGACCAAGGGTCATCGGTTAGAGGTCACCGAGGTCTAATTATGGGAAATTTCATAAAGATAGGACAAGTAGGTTTTTTTTAAAAGGCGTTCAAAATTCCCATAGAAATAACATGGAGGAAACCACCTCAAATTTTTTTAGAAACCAACACCGAGGGAGAACAACATTTCAAAGTGAAACATGAAACCTGGGAAATGACGTTCGCCAACGAATGAGGTTCGTCACCCTTTGAATTATGGGTAAAGGGTTATAAAGATGGCCTCGAGCAAATGAGATTTCTTGGTAATGTTCACGTATAGGGAAAAGCTGGATCGAAAACCTGTTATCCTATGGACATTATAAAAATAAAAAAAAATACCCCCTCAAGCAGCTGCTTGCCACAGAGGACTGACAGGAGCCTGTCAGTTTATATGCCATAGTATAAGATCTGAGAGGTTGGCAGAACCTCAGCAGAAAAACAACACGAACATTCATGCCTTACCCGGGACTCGAACCCGCGTCCCTTAAATCAGTAGCCAAGTGCGCTAACCACTCGGCCATGGGATTAGTCCTAGCGAAAAATCTTTATAACGCTCAAACCGTTCAAGATAGCGGGTTCCGATTACGTGATTCGGGATCTACGTCAAATTACTTCACTCCCATATCGCGGACGAGGCTCTAAACTCAATATTTAAAAAGTTGAAATTGAATTTTTAAATGTTAAAATCGCGAAAACCGCACGTCCAGGGTCAAAACCGGGTTCGGAATCGGATGCGTCTCGACGAGATGTTTCAGAAAAAGGGGTCACACGATAGGGCTACCTCTAATATTTAAGAAGTTAGCATCAGCCAATCAGCAAAAATAAAAATTCTGGAATCCCATTCATTCTACGTGGTAGAGGGAGATTTAAAGTTCTCTCCCTTTTTTCGATGTAAAGGAATTCCTATAAGAACGCACTTATAATTTTCAACCAATGAGATTAACTGGACGGATTCGTTCTCACTGGGCTTAAAAGAATGAGGGGCGTTTCATGATAATTCGGAACACGGATTCTTTTCTTACTAG
This sequence comes from Ryuthela nishihirai, assembly GCA_038380435.1. Lineage (NCBI taxonomy): Eukaryota > Metazoa > Arthropoda > Arachnida > Araneae > Heptathelidae > Ryuthela > Ryuthela nishihirai. The sequence goes on from JAWZYU010000080.1 coordinate 1,608,642, forward strand.
GAGGACTGAAGGGATAGGGATTTTATCCCTAACGAGATAGATAAATAAATATTTTTAACCAATCACAGCTCAGGAAGCTGATTAAGAAAGGGTTAAAGTGGCTCCTAACTGTCAGTGACTTACTACTAGTATTTCCTATACCTCAGAATAGGGAATCATGGGAGTCACCAAATGGACTAATTAAAGTATTTAAATATATTTTTAACTTTAAATCTTCCATATTTAAAAGAGATAATTGAATAATTATTTTTAACCAATCACATTTAAACCTTCAGATGCCAACGGATTCTATTGGATACTTCATTTCAGCTCGGAACTACTCTATTCTGCAATCTGCAACATACGAAGTACATTGCACATACCTAGGACCTTTTACACATGAATTGTCATATAAGGACATATCTATGACGTCACATATATAAATAGCCAATCATTTCAAACTTTAACGATGACATCAGGGTATAGTTATCCCAATATGTATCCTATGATAATACATAGACGCACTCAATCTGAGCATTTCAATCTCCTTATACATATACATGGACAGACTTATGACGTCACAATTTATTAGCCAATTAGCTTTGTCACGTGATTTTAATTAACCAATCAATTCAAACCTTAATCATTGTGTATTTATCCCAATGTTTCGGTATACGGACAGTAAAAATTCACCAGCCCCTGCGATGGCACCATGCTTTCTCTAAGGAGCTCCTCAATTGAAATCCTCACATGTTAACCTATGGGTAATCTGGGTCAAACAGTCACTAAGTCTAGCCACTAAATTAATGAATTAATTAATTATTTATTTCTCTACTACTCTTATTCTGCAGTATAGGGATATGGCATTCTTCATGTCTTTAAAAACATGGATGCTTACAGCTAGACAGGGATGTAAGAAGGATGCGACTTCTTGTAACCAATTCTGGAGCGTTTTTTTTTATAATAATTTCAGTCTTTTCTCATTTATCCCATACTCCGCAAAGGATCGATACACTTTTTAAATACTTTCAATGGAGTGAAAGGACTTCTTTATTACATTTTAATTTCACTAAGCCTAATCTCGTAATGTTAACATACGGATGAGCTATATCTCAACTTCTAATCACTCTTTTCACCTTTCTTCATAGTTTTCAATCTCTTTCATTCTATACATAGGCAAGCCTCAAAACCCTCCACAGAGTGATGCCACAGGGCCCGTGGAAAATAGTTCCCAACTCACAAGGGGAAGACTTACCGCAAAGCCCCTTGCAACGGGAAACCGCAGGGCCCACATATAAAAAGCCCCCAACCCGCGAGAGACACACGCCCCGAATAGCCTAGAACCCGCACTATATTAGACTTACTCTCAGTCGGTAGCGCGCCAGGCTCGTAATCTGCATTTCCCAGGTTCGAGTACAGTCGCCTTCATGTACAGTCGCTCAAAAAATTATCCGAACACTACGGTTGATTACAGAACAGAGAAAAAATATCCGGCAACGATTTTTTTTTAGAAATTAGTGATCTGGAAACCTTCGTGTACAGTACATGTACAATTGCTCAAAAAATATCCGAACACTACGGTTGATATTGATATATATATATTATATATATATATTATAACTTCGTGTACAGTACACGAAGGTTGACAGATCGCCAATTTCTAAAAAAAAATCGTTGCCAGATATTTTTTCTGAATTCTCTAATCAACCATATTGTTGTAATATTTGTTTGAGCGACTGTACACGAAGGTTACCACATCCCTAATTTCTAAAAACGTCGTTGCCAGATACTCTTTCTGAAATATAGTGTTCGAATATTTGTTTGAGCGACTGTGCACGAAGGTTGCCAGATCCCTAATTTCTAAAAACTTCGTTGCCAGATACTTTTTTTCAAATCAACTATAGTGTTCGAATATTTGTTTGAGCGACTGTACACGAAGGTTGCCACATCCCTGATTTCTGAAGACGTCTTTGCCAGATAACTCTTTCTCAAATCAACTATAGCGTTCGAATATTTGTTTCAGCGACTCTACACGAAGGTTCCTGATCCCTATTTTCAAAAACGTCGTTGCCGGATACCCTTTCTCAAATCAACTATATTGTCCGAATATTTGTTTGAGCGACTGTACATGAAGGTTCCTGATCCCAATTTTCTAATTCTGAAATCAACTGTAGTGTTCGAATAATTATTTGAGCGACTGTACACGAAGGTTGCCACATCCCTGATTTCTAAAAACGTCGTTGCCAGATACTCTTTCTGAAATCAAGTATAGTGTTCGAATATTTGTTTGAGCGACTGTACACGGAGGTTGCCAGATCCCTGATTTCTAAAAACGTCGTTGCCTGATACTCTTTCTGAAATATAGTGTTCGATTATTGGTTTGAGCGATTGTACACGAAGGTTGCCAGATCCCTAATTTCTGAAAACTTCGTTGCCAGAAACTCATTTTGAAATATAGTGTTCGAATATTTGTTTGAGCGACTCTACACGAAGGTTGCCAGATCCCTCATTTATAAAAACGTCGTTGCCAGATACTCTTTTTGAAATATAATGTTCGAATATTCGTTTGAGCTACTCTAGACGAAGGTTGCCAGATCCCTCATTTATAAAAACGTCGTTTCTATATAGTTTTTCTGAAATTTAGCCCATGGTGTACAAAAAATTGTCGCTCAGAGGTAAAACAACCCAACGTTAAAGAACACACTGGATGGCTTTGACGGGAGGCTACCATCTGTCTCCCAACAGGTTTTCCAGAGGGTCCCCTAACCTTCTCTGAGCCTTAGGGGTCCATGTGACCTGGTCATTTAGCCCATGGTGTGCAAAAAGTGCCGCTCAGAGGTAAAACAACCCAACGCTAAAGAACACACTGGATGGCCTTGACGGGAGGCTACCATCTCTCTCCCAACAGGTTTTCCAGTGGGTCCCCTAACCTTCTCTGAGTCTTAGGGGTCCATCTGACCTCGCCATTTAGCCCATGGTGTGCAAAAAACTGCCGCTCAGAGGTAAAAGAACCAACCAATCCTACGTTGAAACAAAAATCGCTGCCAAATCCATTGCCGTCATATTCTTAAGCTTAGGCATCATTTCATCTTTCGAGGTTGGCAACACTGCATTTAATCTTTTCATTACAACACCCACATAAACATCTTCTGAATCTCTGTTAAGGAGTAGTACTTACCAATCGTAAGTTTTGGATTGTTTTAACACTGAGCGGCACTTTTTTGCACAACATGGGCTAAATGGCCAGGTCACAAGTACCCCGAAGGCTCGGAGAAGGTTTGGGACCCACTGGAAGAGCTGTTGGGAGACAGATGATAAGCTACCGTCAAGGCCATTCAGCGTGTTCTCTAACGTGCACAGGGTATGGCTCTCCCACACGCGGCTTAACGTCCCATCCGACGGACGGCGGCCTTTCCAAGCCCCATGGGAATTTACAATGTACCAAATGTAATTGCAGGTATGGAAACCCGGAATGCGAATGATGCAACCTCTGTAGATGGTTGATCCCCCCCAATAGGGGACCACCTTGTCGTGTTGGGGGGGCCTAGGGCCCAGCAACCCGGCTGAGGCTTTGCCGGTCGGGATGATCCCCAGATGGAGCAGGCCAAAGGCTTTGCCGGCTGTAGTGGGCAACAGCTGGAGCATTGCCAAGGTTTTGCCCGTTGGGGTGGTCCCCGGCTGGAGCATTGCTGAAGCCAACCGAGGTTGAAGACGCTGCTGGCCGGCTTGATTGCCGGTCGGATGGTGACGGTGTTGGAGACCTCACCTCTCAGGAGACCTGTGTGGTCTGTTCGACGGCTCTGCCGAAAGGTCTGAACCCGCCTGTAGGCACGAGCTGTCCAAAAAGTCTGGGTCTTACTAAGAGTCTCCACCCCGGACGCCGATCGAACTTGGATCTATATATCCTCGTTCATGGGTAACCGGGGAATAGATTAAAGCAAGGTTTCTTCCGGTGGTCAGCTTTCCTTCTATAGGACTGCTGCCATGTGAGGCTGGGGTTGAGGTGCGCCTATAGGGCGTATTCCTTGTCCCCAGCTCTAGATAAGCACGGCTTTTCATAACCAGGTAGTGCTGTACAAGCGGAACCGGGAATTGCCGTGGTTGCATAATTTCGCAACAAAAGAGATTCATTGTAGATGGTTGATTAAGGAACCTATCGCAGCATAGGCGACCGAAAGTGACCCCATATTCATTTAACAGGGGGTATGTTTTGTAACAAACAACAAGAACCTCCTTGGCAGTTCAATACCTTTGGTTTTTCCTACAGTAAAGAGTCCGCATTTATGAAAGAATCGTTTTGACCGTTCAGTTGTTTGCAGAATTGTAAGTGAACATGCCCGATGACGGAAAGAGACGTGAATTTGCATTGGGTACATCCGGGGATCGTTTTTCGAAGCCAACCGATAACATTGGAGGAACAACAGTTGTTTTTTCGAATTCCAATTGTGGCGTAGCGAAAACAGTATACGATACGAAAGTCTTCAGAAAGCACTCTTGCCTCACATATAGGTTTTGGAGTTGTCCTTTGTTGTCAGATTGACAATTTTCCGTTTCGGTTCATTCGTCCTATTTCGGCCATCGGTCCGTCCGATCTGATGTACATTTCCGAGATTAAAATTCTTTTTAACCCAATTGTTCAATTTTCTAGTTGATTGCGATAGGGCTGAGACGCATCTTTTCTGATTCAATCAATCCTTAGATGTAAAAAAAAAATCATTTCCGACGTAGGGGGATTCGAACCGTCTTATGAAACTTCAGCAAAACTGAAGAATAGTGAAAGAATTCTTTACACAAAGTTCTAAAATACAAACATATTTTATTAAACACTTTGATACAATAATAGTTGTTACTAAGATTCTTCTGAAGTCAATTTTTCTGGTTGGCATTCTTATCGCTAAATATTCAAATAACTCATTAAATACTGAACGAATATTGTTGAAAATCGAGATATTGATTTAATTGAGATCTTTATCTGCAATCGCATTTTTCAACCCAAAAAAAATTATTTTAGCAGTTATAGAGCTTCGACGTTAGCTTTCCATTTGACCAAACATAGGGATTTTCTTTATGGAAAATAGTGGAGTTTTTTCTAACAATCTCTACTGGGTTGATCTACTTCTGAGCGGCAATTTTTTGCCCCACAATAGACTAAATGGCAAGATCACAAGGACCCCAAAGGTTTACAGAAGGCTGGGGGAGCTGACCCACAGGCAACCTAAAAGAGCACCCCAGAAAAATGCCCTTAGAAATAAAAGAGGCCAGATTACCAAAAGGGCAAGTCACACGTACAGTCGCTGAAAAAAATATCCGAACAATAGGGTTTTATTAGAGAATTCAGAAAAAATATCTGGCAACTGTTTTTTTTTAGAAATTAGTGATCTGGCAACCTTCGTGTCGCGTGACACGAAGGTTGTGAACAGCGCTTCCTAGTGGTGGAAAAGGGTTACCCCAAATTAACTATAAAGTCTGAAAACCCTAGGTCCCATAGAAGGAGAGCAAATGTAAAAAAAACTGATTGTCAAAATGGACGGAAAGCAAGAGAGAAAAAGACATTTTATCCAGAAAGGTAAAAAGAAAAGGACGCTTTACTAGTGACCAAAGTAGAGTCACATGACCTAAAAATTCATCAATTGACGGATTCGTTCTCACTTGGCCTCATCCGGGGCGTTTCCTGATCATTCGGATCACACGGAGATTCATGACTTGACAGATTCGTTCTCACTTGGCTTTCGCTCACCCCCCCAAACATGACGAATTCCGCCTGTTTCCGCCTTGGGCCAGAGAACAAAACGCGCGTCGTGTGAAAGGTTTACAAATCCACCTAACAGGCAATTTGCTTATATAGTAGGTAATTGGAGACTTTGTAAATTGGGGCGGATGTGGCTCAGTCGGTAGCGCGCCTGGCTCGTAATCTGTAGTTCCCAGGTTCGGGTCCCAGCTGGGTCAGCGTTGAGATTTACATCCGCAAAATTCCCCGCCCTGCCCACGGTCAGTAGGGGACACCGATGGGCTTGGAAAGGCCGCCGTCCGTCGGATGGGACGTTAAACCGTGACACCGTGTGCGGGACAGCCATACCCTGTGCACGTTAAAGAACACGCTGGATGGCCTTGACGAGTGGCTACCATCTGTCTCCCAACAGCTGTTCCAGTGGGTCCACTCCCCCAACCTTCTCTGAGCCTTCGGGGTCCATGTGACCTGGCCATTTAGCCCATGGTGTGCAAATTAGTGCCGCTCAGAGGTAAAACAACCCAGCACAACAACCCAACCTTTATAAATTAGCGGTAGCTAATATTTTCAAAGTTTCGTCGCCAATATTAAGGGACCTGGCAACGCAAAAAATCTGACCAGGGGTCGTCCGTTAGAGGTCACCGAGATCCAATGACATTTAAATCTTAAGATGTCAACGGATTCGATTGGGTACTTAATTTCACCTCTATTCTACACTCTCTGACATACGAAGTACATTGCACATCAGATCTGCGCATACCTAGGACGTCTACACACGAATTGCCATATAAGGACAGATCGATGACGTCATACATAAGTAGCCAATCAGTTCAAACCTTAAGGGAATAGTTATCCTGATTTATATTCCGTTAGAATACTACAGCGCATTCAATCTGCGCATACCTATGACGTCCACATTACTGCACATACATTTGACATGTACACCAATATGCCATATAAGGACAGCCTTATCACGTGACACAGAATCAGCCAATCAGAAGACAGACTTCATTATCAAAATTTATGACAGCCAATCATTTCAAACTACAGTGATCACGACTCCATACTTTCAATTTTTTTTTGTTTTGAAGTCCAGCCACCCACCCCTCCGATGGCACCATGCTTTCTCTATGGAGCTCCTCACTTGAACTCTTCACATGTAAACCTATGGGTAATCTGGGTCAAACAGTCACCAAGTCTAGCCATGAAAGAAATCAATTAATTATTTATTTTTCGACTACGGTTATTCTGCACATAGAGGAATATGGCATTCTTCATGTTTTTACAAAGATGGATGCCTACAGGGCAGAGCAATGTAAGGGTTTTCACATCTCTTTTAAACAATTCTAGAGCCTTTTTCATGAGAATTTCACTCTTTTCCTTTTTATATAACACTCCGCAAAGGATTGATATACTTTTTAAATACTTTCCGAATATTTTTCTTCAATTTCATGCGTAGTATAATTTCACGATTTTATAGAAATACAGTTTCGCAATAAGAACCAGATATTGATTTCGGTTTGTCAGCTTTAGAGATGAGGTAGAAAGTTTTATTGATAAATAGCAGCGTTTTTCTCGCAATCTCACATTTCAGTCACCTTATAGTTAGAGTGTTTTTCAAATCCATTATTATTATTCAGTACATTATTTCATTTCAATTTCTAAATGCAAATGTTTATTGTAGGAACGAAGAAGGTGTTTGAATACTTCTAGACAGGTAGAGGGATACTCTTAAAATCTCTGCAATTTATTGCAAAAAGGTTAATTCTTCCCAAATAACATTTAAAACTTTTCCATTTTCCCTATTTCGAGGCAAAATTTTGAAAAGTACGTTCGAATTGACATTAGAAGTTAATCTCTACTTCTACATTATTTAGCAAACTCTGTTTTCGTTGCCAGATCTCGCTAACATATTATGCAGACGATAATTCATTAATTTTTTTTGAAAAGCTTCGTCTGATCGGTATTTTATTGCAGAGAATGGGATAAATGGCCCAAGGGCTAAGATAATAACTTAAAAGTAAGGAACAGGTGTAACTCCTGTATACGAAGCTAGAGAAATTGATATTTCAAGGAAAAAATTAAATCGAATTTCACATTTGAAGAATGATAGCACGATTTCAATACTTGATCATTTCCTCCATTTGAAATTATTTTTCTTGAATCAACTTCTATAAGTAAAACAAGCAGAAAAATCACTTAAAATAGGGCAAAGAGTAAACATTACAACTTTTTAAAATCATTAAATACTAAATTATTAATAAATAAATCTTTCACGACTTTTTCTTCAATAAATGATTAGATACCAATTTTTGATGCAAACCATTAATAGCTAATTCTAACGAATATAAATTATAATATTAATATAATTGAATAATAATAAGTAATTACAGAAGGATTTAAACTAATTTCCATCTCTACACCAATGACTTGATTTTACATTAAGACTCTATGGAAGCTGGACTACCTGTACATCGTTCAGAAAAGTCTGTTTTCGTTGCCAGATCTCGTCAACAAACTATGCAGATGAAAATTTATTTATTTTATTCCAGAAGCCGTTCTTTCGTCTGATCATTTGAAAATAATTGCCCTTAGAGTTCAAAATACTGATGGATTCAGTGATTGCCCACATCTTGAAAGTTTTAAAGGGGGGGCTTTAAGACGATTTTTTTTTTATTTGCTAGAGTTTAAAAAAGCTTTTCTATTAAGAATATTCTGAAGATCTGCGTCATATCATAGAGAGCAATCGTTTGGATTATTTTAGTAAATAAAAGGTAAAAAATCCTTAACTAGGAAAATAATTTATATTTTATAGAGATTAAAAATGAATAATAATTAAACAAACAAAGGGAGTTGGGTTGTTTCACCCCTGAGGACATGTTTTGTACACAATGGGCTAAATGGCCCGGTTACAAGCACCCCGAGAGCTTAAAGACGTTTGGGGAAAAGGGATCCACTGGACAACTGTTGGGAGACAGATGGTAGTCTCTTATCGAAACCATCCACCGTGTTGTTTAATGTGTACAGTCACTCAAAAAAATATCCGAACACTATGGTTGATTACAGAATAGAGAAAAAATATCCGGCAAAGTATTTTTAGAAATTAGTGATCTGGCAACCTTGATCTGGGACGTGATTCTGGCAACCTTCGTGTCACGTGACACGAAAATTGCCAGATCACTGATTTCTAAAAAAATCGTCGCTAAATATTTTTACTGAATTCTGTAATCAACCGTAATGTTCGGATACTTTTTCGAGCGACTGTACTCGAAACGTCGGATTCCTATTATAGTAAGGCTCCGTAATCCGACCTGCAGAACCGGTCACATTTCTCCCTCGGGCAATAGGGGGACACCGATGGGCTTGCAAAGTCCGTCGGATGGGACGTTAAAGAACGCGGTGGATGGCCGCGACTAGAGATATGTGTTTTCCCTCCACGAACCTTTTCTGATATTCCTTGTGGCCTGGCTCTTTAGCCCATTGTGTGCATAAAAAGTGCGAGTGTAAAAGCCTCATCTTCTCACGTATACCAATAACACATTTTTATATATGGTGAATGTTTGATTAACACAGGAATTGCGGTGTCCATCGAAGTCATAAGCCTTTTGACTCTGTGGCAGACATCGAGCATTCCATTCCTTTTTTTTTTAGGATCTTAATGTAGATAGATACCAAAAAAACTTAATATTTAAAATCGGCGAAGAAATGGAATCTCGTGAATGGATCCCCGCGATTACGGAAATATGTAGATGTTGGGTAAAAGTCACAAGAGGAAGACGGTACAAAGAATCAAAAGTCGCAAATATTCACTCTGTTGCAGAATCCATAAAAAAGCTAGGGGGCATTTTTTTTTTGGTAATTCGCACCACTGATTGATTCTTGATGACAGACTGGAGACGCACTTTCAACATTTATTATGATTGTACGGGTGCGAATCTCTCATTGCCTATCGGGTGCAGAGCGACTTTTTCATCACCCTGTATAATGCCGTTTTTTGGTTTTGGACTCTTTCTGAAGCCTTTTTTTTATGTGACTTTGATATCTATATATCTTCGTACTCAGGAGACTTGGCACTTCAATGTATTGAATGGCTTTGTTGCCAGATTCCATGTCAAACGTTTTCCCCCGGCGGAATGCAAATTTTAGAATTTCGGAACAAACCAATTTTTGAACAACCCAACGTTAAAGAACACACTGGATGGCCTTGACGGGAGGCTATCATCTGTCTCCCAACAACTGTTCCAGTGAGTCCTCAATCTTCTCCGAGCCTTCGGGGTACTTGTGTCCTGGCCATTTAGCCCACGGTGTGCAAAAAAGTGCCGCTCAGTGTTAAAACAATCCAAATGCACTTACGATTGGTTTACTGAGTACTACTCCTTAACAGAGATTCAGAAGATGTTTATGTGGGTGTTGTAATGAAAAGATTAAATGCAGTGTTGCCAACCTCGAAAGATGAAATGATGCCTAAGCTTCAGAATATGACGGCAATGGATTTGGCAGCGATTTTTGTTTCAACGTAGGATTGGTTGGTTCTTTTACCTCTTTGCGGCACTTTTTTTCCACATCATGGGCTAAATGGCCAGGTCACATGGACCCCTAAGGCTCAGAGAAAGTTAGGGGACCCACTGGAAAACCTGTTGGGAGACAGATGGTAGCCTCCCGTCCAGTTGGGTTGTTTTACCACTGGGAGATCTTTTTTGCACACAATGGGCTAAATGGCCAGATCAGAAGCACCCGAACACTAGATTGCGGAGGACCCACTGGAATGGCTGTTGGGAGACAGATGGTAGCCATCCAGTGTTTTCTTTAATGTGTGCACGGGGTCACAGCTTAACGTCCCATCCCACGAACGGTGGCGCTCCCAAGCCCATCGGTGTATCCTAGTGAAAAAAAAGCGGATTTAAAAACAAAATCATCAGAAAAAGACATTTTACTCAGAAAAGTAAAAAAAAATGACCCTTTGTACTGTCCAAGGTAGATGTCACGTGACCTAAAAACTCATACTCAAAATATTCATCACTTGGCCTCCGCTCATCAGGGGCGTGTCATGATAATTCGGAGCACCGAGTCACGTGATCCGAAGATTCACATTCCAGAGATGCATCACTTGACGGATTCGTTCGCTCATTAAGGGCGTTTTAAATAATGCGGCAGGCGGTGTATTGTATATCGAGATACATTAAGAATACTCTAAAAAGGAGATTCGGGAAAAGTACAATATACCGGCCATTACAATTCCGTAATAGCCAATGCGCCATACCTTTCCTAAGGGCCACATCTTCGTACCAGCGCCCGCCAGTGTTGCCTACGCTGGATCCCAGGCTGCCAAATGCCCAGGCCCTGCGCAGGCACCACTGGTTACTTCGGGGGCTAGCTCATCACGGCGTGTGGACGGACCGTGATGATCGCGCGTCCTCCCTACCCCCCCCCCCCCCAAACACGAGTTGTTCCGCTGTTTTCCACCAGACTACGGCGTCGTGGTTTCGAACAAAACGGCTCGTGGAGGAGAGTCTTCGAAATGGGCTCCATAGCTAATTTGCTTATATAGTAGGTCTTCAGGGCATTTATTAATAGGTAATATTTGAAGGCGGTAGGTAATATTTTGAAAGTTGCGTCATAAAAAAGGAGGAATCTGGCAACGCCAAAAATCTGACCAAGGGTCATCGGTTAGAGGTCACCGAAATCTAATTATGGAGGAAATTTGATAAAGATGCATATAACATGGGTTAAAAAAAGGTCATCCGTAACCTGGCCCGCTTATATCTTGTAAGACATTTAGTTTCATTTAAATTTATGTGTACACTATATTATGCTTTAATCCATTCTCAATTAACATATGGTATAAAATCTTGGGGAGGAATGTATTTCAATAATTTTAAACAACTATTAGTGCTGCAAAAGAGATTTATTCGCTTATTAACTAAAAACCCAAAAACGCAACTTTCATTACCTTTGTTTCGAGAAGCAGGAATTTTGCCTTTACGCCATGATTATTTTTTCGAAATAATTGAATACTTTTACTTTAGAAATGATAGCATTAAAACTGATACGAATAATTACCAATTACGACGAGATAAAACATAAATTATGGAATTCCTGCATTACATAAGGAAATTTTTAGGCACTATTATTTGTATTTAGCACTGAAATTTCTTTCCTATCTCCCAGTCAGCATGAAAAATATCACGAACTATCATTTGTTTTCTAAAGTTCTCAAGAAATACATTTTGAAACTGGATGATGTGGAAACTTTTTTGCATTAATCTACTACAACTGTTTATATGTAACATGGATATTGAATGTTTCTGACTTTCACACTTCTGGATTACTAGAAATTTTTTGTTTTCAGTTGATTTCGTTTTTTTGTGTATTATTCAATGTGACGACTGATCTTTTCAATTGAAATTGTTCCTGTATGGAGATCTCACGAACGAGCCTGCTCTTGTGAGACCTTAACAGTGTTTGTATACTGTAAAACATTATCTGAAATAAAAATTATCTATCTTATCTAGATAGGTCAAATAGGTTTTTTTAGAAGGCATTCAAAATTCATATAGAAATAACATGAAGGAAACCACCTCAAATTTTTTAGAAACCAAAACCGAGGGAGAACAACGTTTCAAAGTGAAACATGAAACCTGTTAAATGAGGTTCTGAAAGATTTCAATTATGGGTAAAGGGTTATAAAGATGGCCTCGAGCAAATGAGATTTCTTGATAATGTTAAAGAATAGGGAAAAGGTCGATCGAAAAGCTAATGTTATACTATTGACATTAGGCCTAGCGAAAAAGCGTTATAACACGCGAACCGTTCGAGATAGCGGGTTCGGACTACGTGATTCGGGATCTACGTCAAATTTCTTCATTCCCATATCGAGCACGAGGCTCTAAACTCAATATTTAAAAAGTTTAAAATGAATTTTAAAATGTTAAAATCTCGAAAACCGCACGTCCCGTGTCGAATCCGGGTTCGGAATCGGATGCGTCTCGACGAGACGTTTCAGAAAAGGGTTAACACGATAGAGCTACCTCTAATATTTAAGAAGTTAGCATCAGCCAATCAGCATTTAGCATTTCAAAGTACTGGAGTCCCATTGGTTCTACGTGGTAGAGGTAGATTTAAAGTTCTCGCCTTTGTTTCAAGGTAAAGGAATTCCTATGATAAGAACTCACTTATAATTTTCAACCAATGAGATTAACTGGACGGATTCGTTATCACTGGGCTTAAAAAAATGAGGGGCGTTTCACGATAATTCGGAACACGGATTCTTTTCTTACTAGGAGGACTGAAGGGATAGAGATTTTATCCCTAACGAGATAGATAAATAAATATTTTTAACCAATCACAGCTCAGGAAGCTGATTAAGAAAGGGTTAAAATGGCTCCTAACTGTCAGTGACTTACTACTAGTATTTCCTATGCCTCAGAATAGGGAATCATGGGAGTCACCAAATGGACTAATTAAATTATTTAAATATATTTTTAACTTTAAATCTTCCATATTTAAAAAAGATAATTCAATAATTATTTTTAACCAATCACATTTAAACCTTCAGATGCCAACGGATTTTATTGGATACTTCATTTCAGCTCGGAACTACTCTATTCTGCAGTCTGCAACATACGAAGTACATTGCACATGAGATCTGCGCATACCTAGGACCTTTACACATGAATTGTCATATAAGGACATATCTATGACGTCACATATATAAATAAACAATCATTTCAAACCTTAACGATGATATCAGGGTATAGTTATCCCAATATGTATCCTATCATAATACATAGACGCACTCAATCTTAGCATTTCAATCTCCTGATACGTATACATGGACAGCCTTATGATGTCACAATTTATTAGCCAATCAGCTTTGTCACGCGATTTCAAAATAACCAATCAATTCAAACGTTAATCATGACATCATTTTATATTTATCCTAATGCTTTGGTATACGGACAGTAAAAATTCACCCGCCCCTGCGATGGCACCATGCTTCCTCTAAGGAGTTCCTCGATTGAAATCCTCACATGTTAACCTATGGGTAATCTGGGTCAAACAGTCACTAAGTGTAGCCACTAAATTAATGAATTAATTAATTATTTATTTCTCTACTACTCTTATTCTGCAGTATAGGGATATGGCATTCTTCATGTCTTTAAAAACATGGATGCTTACAGCTAGACAGGGATGTAAGTAGGATGAGACTTCTCTTAACCAATTCTGGGGCGTTTTTTATAATAATTTCACTCTTTTCTCTTTTATCCCATACTCCGCAAAGGATCGATACACTTTTTAAATACTTTCATTGGAGTGAAAGGACTTCTTTATTACATTTTAATTTCACTAAGCCTAATCTCGTAATGTTAACATACGGATGAGCTATATCTCAACTTCTAATCACTCTTTTCACCTTTCTTCATAGTTTTCAATATTCTTTCATTCTATACATAGGGCAAGCCTCAAAACCCTCCACAGAGTGAAGCCACAGGGCCCGTGAAAAATAGTCCCCAACTCACAAGGGGAAGACCTACCGCAAAGCCCCTTCCAACGGGAAACCGCAAGCCCCCAACCCGCGAGAGACGCACGCCACGAAAAGCCCAGAACCCGCACTATATTAGACTTACTCATCGGAGGGGGGGGGGGGGGGCCTCAGTCGGTAGAGCGCCAGGCTCGTAATCTGCATTTCCCAGGTTCGTGTCCCAGCTGGGGCAGCGCTGAGATTTTACCTCCGAAACCTTCATGTACAATCGCTCAAAAAAGTATCCGAACACTACGGTTGATTACAGAATTCAGAAAAAATATATGGCAACGATTTTATTTTTATAAATTAGCGATCTGGAAACCTTCGTATACAGTCACTCAATAAAATATCCGAACACTACGGTTGATTACAGAATTCAGAGGAAATATCTGACAACAATTTTTTTTTACAAATTAGCGATCTGGCAACCTTCGTATACAGTCGCTCAATAAAATACCCGACCACTATGGTTGATTACAGAATTCAGAAGAAATATTTGGCAACGATTTTTTTTTTTTTACAAATTAGTGATCTGGCAACCTTCGTGTACAATACATGTCTGGTTGCTCAAAAAAATATCTGAATACTATGGTTGATTACAGAATTCAGAAGAAATATCTCGCAACGATTTTTTTTTTACAAATTAGTGATCTGGAAACCTTCGTGTATAATACATGTACAGTTGCTCAGAAAAATATCCGAACACTATGGTTGATTACAGAATTGAGAAAAAATATCTGGCAACGATTTTTTTAGAAATTGGCGATCTGGCAATCTTCGTGTACTGTACACGAAGGTTGCCAGATCACTAATGTCTAAAAAAATAATCTTTGCCGGATATTTTTTCTCTATTCTGTAATCAACCATAGGGTTCGGATGTTTTTTGAGTGACTGTACATATTAAACAACACGCTGGATGGTTTTGATAAGAGACTACCATCTGTCTCCCAACAGTTGTCCAGTGGGTCCCTTTTCCCCAAACTTCTTTAAGCTCTCGGGGTGCTTGTGACCTCGCCATTTAGCCCATTGTGTACAAAACATGTCCTCACAGGTAGAACAACCCAATTCCCTTTGTTTGTTTAACTATTATTCATTTTTAATCTCTATTTTATAAACATAAATTATTTTTCTAGTTAAGGATTTTTTACCTCTTATTTACTAAAATAATCCAAACTAGGTATCTTTGCTCTCTATGATATGACGCAGATTTTCAGAATATTCTTAATAGAAAAGCTTTTTTAAACCCCAGTAAATAAAAAAAAATTTGTTTTAAAGCTCCCCTTTAAAATTTTCAAGCTGTGGGCAATCACTGAATCCATCAGTATTTTGAACTCTAAGGGCAATTATTTTCAAATGATCAGACGAAAGAACAGCTTCTGGAATAAAAAGAATGAATTTTCATCTGCATAGTTTGTTGGTGTGATCTGGCAACGAAAACAAACTTTTCTAAACGATGTACAGGTAGTTCAGCTTCCATAGAGTCTTGATATAAAATAGAGTCATTTGTGTACAGATGGAAATTAGTTTTAAATCCTTCTGTGATTACTTACTCTTATTCGATTATATTAATATTATAATTTATATTCTGTTAGAATATGCTATTAATGGTTTTCGTCATAAATTGGCATCTAATCATTTATTGAAGAAAAAGTCGTGAAACGGTTTATTTAATAATAATTTAGTATTTAATGATTTTAAAAATATCTAATAATGTATTCTTTCATAATCACTATGATACGGCCACACAGCAATATTCACTATGCTATGAATACAATATTCACTATGCTACGGCCACACAGCATAGTGAGCTAGCCCCTGAAGTCACCAGTGGTGCCTGCGCAGGCACCACTGGTGACTTCGGGGGCTGTATATTCGCTATATAGAGGTGAAATTAATAATATATAGCTATATAGAGGTGAAATTAATAATATATAGCTATATAGAGGTGAAATTAAGCTAATAATAGCTATATAATATTAGCTAATAATAGCTATATAGAGGTGAAATCAAGTATCCAACTCTTTGGCCTATTTCAAGTGTTTTTTCTGCTTGTTTTACTTATAGAAGTTGATTCAAGAAAAATAATTTCAAATGATCAAGTATTAAAATCATTCTTCAAATGTGAAATTCAACTAAATTTTTTTCTTGAAATATCAATTTCTCTAGCTTCGTGTACAGGAGTTATATCTGTCCCCTAGGGTTAAATTATTATCTTAGCCTTAGGGCCATTTATCCCATTCTCTGCAATAAAATACCGATCAGACGCAGCTTTTCTAATAAAATTGACGAATTATCGTCTGCATAACATGTTAGCGAGATCTGGCAACGAAAACAGAGTTTGCTAAATAATGTACAAGTAGTAGATTAACTTGTAATGTCAATTCGAACGTACTTTTCAAAATTTTGCCTCGAAATAGGTAAAATGGAAAAGTTTTAAATGTTATTTGGGAAGAATTAACCTTTTTCCAATAAATTGCAGAGATTTTAAGAGTATCCCTCTACCTGTCTAGAAGTATTCAAACGCCTTCTTCGTTCCTACAATAAACATTTGCATTTAGAAATTGAAATGAATTAATGCACTGAATAATAATAATGGATTTGACCAACACTCTAACTATAAGGTGACTCAAATGTGAGATTGCGAGAAAAACGCTGCTATTTATCAATAAAACTTTCTACCTCATCTCTAAAGCTGACAAACCGAAATCAATATCTGGTTCTTATTGCGAAACTGTATTTCTATAAAACCGTGAAATTATACTACGCATGAAATTGAAGAAAAGTATTCGGAAAGTATTTAAAAAGTATATCAATCCTTTGCGGAGTGTTATATAAAAAAGAAAAGAGTGAAATTCTCATGGAAAAGGCTCTAGAATTGTTGAAAAGAGATGTGAAAACCCTTACATTGCTATGCCCTGTAGGCATCCATCTTTGTAAAAACATGAAGAATGCTATATTCCTCTATCTGCAGAATAACCGTAGTCGAAAAAGAAATAATTAATTGATTTATTTCATGGCTAGACTTGGTGACTGTTTGACCCAGATTACCCCTAGGTTAACATGTGAAGAGTTCAAGTGAGGAGCTCCATAGAGAAAGCATCGGAGGGGTTGGTGGCTGGAATTTAAAAAAAAGAATTGTAAGTATGGAGTCATGTGATCCCTGAAGTTTGAAATGATTGTTGGCTGTCAAATTTTGATAATGAGGTCTGTCTTCTGATTGGCTGATTCTGTGTCACGTGATAAGGCTGTCCTTATATGGCATATTGGTGTACATGTCAAATGTATCTGCAGTAGTTATGTGTGACGTCATAGGTATGCGCAGATTGAATGCGCTGTATTATTCTAACGGAGTATAAATTAGGATAACTATACCCTTAAGGTTTGAACTGATTGGCTACTTATGTATGACGTCATCGATCTGTCCTGATATGGCAATTCATGTGTAGACGTCCTAGGTATGCGCAGATCTGATGTGCAATGTACTTCGCATGCCAGAGAGTGTAGAATAGAGGTGAAATTAAGTATCCAATCGAATCCGTTGACATCTTAAGATTTAAGTGTGATTGGATCTCCGTGACCTCTAACGGACAACCCCTTGTCAGATTTTTTGCGTTGCCAGGTCCCTTAATATTGGCGACTAAACTTTGAAAATATTAGCTACCGCTAATTTATAAAGGTTGGGTTGTTGTGTTGGGTTGTTTTACCTGTGAGCGGCACTAATTTGCACACCATGGGCTAAATGGCCAGGTCACATGGACCCCGAAAGCTCAGAGAAGTTTGGGGGAGTGGACCCACTGGAACAGCTGTTGGGAGACAGATGGTAGCCTCCCGTCAAGGCCATCCAGCGTGTTCTTTAACGTGCACAGGGTATGGCTCTCCCGCACACGGGGCCACGGCTTAACGTCCCATCCGACGGACGGCGGCCTTTCCAAGTAAATCGGTGTCCCCTACTGACCGTGGGCAGGGCGGGGAATTTTGCGGATGTAAATCTCAACGCTGACCCAGCTGGGACCAGAACCTGGGAACTACAGATTACGAGCCTGGCGCGCTACCGACTGAGTCACATCCGCCCCAATTTATAAAGGCTCCAATTACCTACTATATAAGCAAATTGCCTGTTAGGTGGATTTGTAAACCTTTCCCACGACGCGCGTTTTGTTCTCTGGCAGAAGGCAGAAATAGGCGGAATTGGTTGTGTTTGGGTGGTGAGCGAAAAACAAGTGAGTACGAATCTGTCAAGTCATGAATCTCTGGAGTGTGAATCTCCGGGTGATTTCGAATGATCAGGAAACGGCCCGGATGAGGAAAAGTGAGAACGAATCCGTCAAGTGATGAATCTTTAGGTCACGTGAGTCTACTTTGGACACTAGTAAAGGGTTCTTTTTTTTTACCTTTCTGGATAAAATGTCTTTTTCTCTCTTGATTTCCGTCCATTTTGACAATCAGTATTTTTTACCTTTGCTCTCCTTCTATGGGACCTAGGGTTTTCAGACTTTATAGTTAATTTGGTGTAACCCTTTTCCACACCTAGGGGGCGCTGTTCACAACCTTCGTGTCACGCGACACGAAGGTTGCCAGATCACTAATTTCTGAAAAAAAGTTGCCAGATATTTTTTCTGAATTCTCTAAGAAAACCATATTGTTCGGATATTTTTTTTCAGCGACTGTACGTGTGACTTGCCCTTTTGCTAATCTGGCCTCTTTTATTTCTAAGGGCATTTTTCTGGGGTGCTTTTTTAGGTTGCCTGTGGGTCAGCTACCCCAGCCTTCTGTGAACCTTTGGGGTCCTTGTGATCTTGCCATTTAGCCCATTGTGCGCAAAAAATTGCCGCTCAGAAGTAAATCAACCCTGTAGAGATTGTCAGAAACAACTCCACTATTTTCCATAAAGAAAATCCCTATGTTAGGTCAAATGGAGAGCTAACGTCGAAGCTCTATAACTGCTAAAATAAGTTTTCTTTTGTTTTGAAAAATGCGATTGCAGATAAAGATCTCAATTAAATCAATATCTCGATTTTCAATAATATTCGTTCAGTATTTAATGAGTTATTTGAATATTTAGCGATAAGAATGCCAACCAGAAAAATTGACTTCAGAAGAATCTTAGTAACATGTATTATTGTATCAAACTGTTTAATAAAATAAGTTTGTATTTTAGAACTTTGTGTAAAGAATTCTTTTACTATTCTTCAGTTTTGCTGAAGTTTCTTAAGACGGTTCGAATCCCCCTACGTCGGAAATAATTTTTTTTTGACATCTAAGGATTGATTGAATTAGAAAAGATGTGTCTCAGCCCTATCGCAATCAACTAGACAATTGAACAATTGGGTTAAAAAGCATTTTAATCTCGGAAACGTACATCAGATCGGACGGACCGATGGCCGAAATAGGACGAATGAACCGAAACGGAAAATTGTCAATCTGACAACAAAGGACAACTCCAATACCTATATGTGAGGCAACAGTGCTTTCTGAAGACTTTGTATCGTATACTGTTTTCGCTACGCCACAATTGGAATTCGAAAAAACAACTGTTGTTCCTCCATTGTTATCGGTTGGCTTCGAAAAACGATCCCCGGATGTACCCAATGCAAATTCACGTCTCTTTCCGTCATCGGGCATGTTCACCTACAATTCTGCAAACAACTGAACGGTCAAAACGATTCTTTCATAAATGCGGACTCTTTACTGTAGGAAAAACCAAAGGTATTGAACTGCCAAGGAGGTTCTTGTTGTTTGTTACAAAACATACCCCCCATTAAATGAATATGGGGTCACTTTCGGTCGCCTATGCTGCGATTGGTTCTTTAACCAACCACCTACAACGAATCTCTTTTGTTGCGAAATTATGTAACCACGGCAATTCCCAGTTCCGCTTGTACAGCAGTACCTGGTTATGAAGAGCCGTGCTTATCTAGAGCCGGGGGCAAGGAATACGCCCTATAGGCGCACCTCAACCCCAGCCTCACATGGCAGCAGTCCTATAGAAGGAAAGCTGACCACAGGAAGAAACCTTACTTTAATCTATTCCCCGGTTTGCAAATGTACAAGGATATATAGATCCAAGTTCAATCGGCTTCCGGGGTGGAGACTCTTAGTAAGACCCGGACTTTTGTGAGGGCTCTGGCTTACTAGGAGCCAATCCGGTTCTGCCGAGCCCTCGAAATGCTCACCCAGAGCTGCTGATAGGTGAGGTCTCAGACGCTGTCACCGACCAACCGGCTAGGGAACCGGTTGGCAGCATCGTCGACCTCGGTTGGACATGCTAGTGATGCTCTTCTAGGATATGAGTGCATTAATGAAAGGTTTCTTACAGCAAAATTTCTGACAAGTATTAAAGACTTGAATGTTATCTGCTGTTATGCCCCCACTGAGGATGCTGATGAGGATGAGAAGGATAGGTTTTATGAACAACTTCAGGATATTTTGAATTCTGTCAAGAAAGGAGATATTACCCTTGTTCTTGGTGACTTCAATGCCAAAGTTGGTACTGATGTTCGGATACTTTTTTGAGCGATTGTACATGAAGGCGACTGTACTCGAACCTGGGAAATGCAGATTACGAGCCTGACGCGCTACCGACTGAGACCCCGATGAGTAAGTCTAATATAGTGCGGGTTCTAGGCTTTTCGGGACTTGCGTCTCTCGCGGGTTGGGGGCTGCAAGGGGCTTTGCGGCAAGTCTTCCCCTTGTGAGTTGGGGACTATTATGCACGGGCCCTGTGGCTTCACTCTGTGGAGGGTTTTGAGGCTTGCCCTATCTGTAGAATGAAAGAGGATTGAAAACTATGAAGAAAGGTGAAAAGAGTGATTAGAATTTGAGATAGAGCTCATCCGTATGTTAATAGTATGAGATTAGGCTTAGTGAAATTAAAATGTAATAAAGAAGTCCTTTCACTCCATTGAAAGTATTTAAAAAGTGTATCGATCCTTTGCGGAGTATGGGATAAAAGAGAAAAGAGTGAAATTATTATACAAAAAACGCTCCAGAATTGGTTAAAAGAAGTCTCATCCTTCTTACATCCCTGTCTACCTGTAAGCATCCATGTTTTTAAAGACATGAAGAATGCCATATCCCTATACTGCAGAATAAGAGTAGTAGAAAAATAAATAATTCATTAATTTAGTGGCTAGACTTAGTGAGTGTTTGACCCAGATTACCCATAGGTTAACATGTGAGGAGTGCAATTGAGGAACTCCTTGTAGAAAGCATGGTGCCATCGCAGGGGCGGGTGAATTTTTACTGTCCGTATACCGAAACATTACGATAAATACACAATGATTAAGGTTTGAATTGATTGGTTTATTGAAATCACGTGACAAAGCTGATTGGCTAATAAATTGTGACGTCATAAGGTTGTCCATGTATACGTATAAGGAGATTGAAATGCTCAGATTGAGTGCGCCTATGTGTTATCATAGGATACATATTCGGATAACTATATCCTGATGTCATCGTTAAGGTTTGAAATGATTCGTTATTTATTTATGTGACGTCATAGATATGTCCTTATATGATAATTCATGTGTAAAGGTCCTAGGTATGCGCAGCTCATGTGCAATGTACTTCGTATGTTGCAGACTGCAGAATAGAGTAGTTCCGAGCTGAAATGAAGTATCCAATAGAATCCGTTGGCATCTGAAGGTTTAAATGCTATTGGTTAAAAATAATTATTCAATTATACTTTTTAATATGGAAGATTTAAAGTTAAAAATATATTTAAATACTTTAATTAGTCCATTTGGTGACTCCCATGATTCCCTATTCTGAGGCATAGGAAGTACTAGTAGTATGTCACTGACAGGAGCCATTTTAACCTTTACTTAATCAGCTGTGATTGGTTAAAAATATTTATTTATCTATCTCGTTAGGGATAAAATCTCTATCCCTTCAGTCCTCCTAGTAAGAAAAGAATCCGTGATCCGAATTATCATGAAACGCCCCTCGTTTTTTTAAGCCCAATGAGAAAGAATCCGTCCAGTTAATCTCATTGGTTGAAAATTATAAGTGCGTTCTTATCATAGGAATTCCTTTACATTGAAAAAAGGGAGCACATTTTAAATCTACCTCTACAACCTAGAACGAATGGGATTCCAGAATTTTGAAATGCTGAATGCTGATTGGCTGATGCTAACTTCTGAAATATTAGCGGTAGCCCTATTGTGTGACCCCTTTTCTGAAACATCTCGTCGAGATGCATCCGATTCCGAACCCAGATTCGACTCGGGACATGCGGTTTTCGAGATTTTAACAGTTAAAAATTCATTATAAACTTTTTAAACATTGAGTTTAGAGCCTCGTGCTCGATATGGGAGTGAAGTAATTTCACGTAGATCCCGAATCATGTAGTCCGAACCCGCTGTGTTGAACGGTTCGAGCGTTATAAAGATTTTTTGATAGGACTAATGTCCATAGGATAACATTACGTTTTCGATCCAGCTTTTCCCTATTCTTTAACATTACCAAGAAATCTCATTTGCTCGAGGCCATCTTTATAACCCTTTACCCATAATTCAAATCTTTCACAACCTCGTTTAACAGGTTTCATGTTTCACTTTGAAATGTTGTTCTCCCTCGGTTTTGGTTTCTAAAAAAATTTGAGGTGGTTTCCATCACGTTATTTCTATGGGAATTTTGAACGCCTTTTAAAAAAAACCTACTTGACCTATCTTTATGAAATTTCCTCCATAATTAGATCTCGGTGACCTCTAACCGATGACCCTTGGTCAGATTTTTTGCGTTACCAGATTCCTCATTTTTTATGACGCAACTTTCAAAATATTACCTACCGCTAATTAATAAATGCCCTGAAGACCTGCTATATAAGCAAATTGGCTGTGGAGCCCACTTCGAAGACTCTCCTCCACGAGCCATTTTGTTCGAAACCACGACACCATAGTCTGGTGGTAAACAGCGGAGCAACTCGTGTTTGGGGGGTAGGGAGGACGCGCGATCATCACGGTCCGTCCACACGCCGTGATGAGCTAGCCCCCGAAGTAACCAGTGGTGCCTGCGCAGGGCCTGGGCATTTGGCAGCCTGGGATCCAGCGTAGGCAACACTGGCGGGCGCTGGTACGAAGATGTGCCGCTCAGAGATAAAACAACCCAACGTTAAAGAACACGCTGGATGGCCTTGACGGGAGGCCATTTAGCCCATGGTGTGCAAAAAAGTGCCGCTCAGAGGTAAAAAAACAAACCAATCCTACATTGAAACAAAAATCGCTGCCAAATCCATTGCCGTCATATTCTGAAGCTTAGGCATCATTTCATCTTTCGAGGTTGGCAACACTGCATTTAATCTTTTCATTACAACACCCACATAAACATCTTCTGAATCTCTGTTAAGGAGTAGTACTCAGTAAACCAATCGTAAGTGCATTTGGATTCTTTTAACACTGAGCGGCACTTTTCTGCACACAATGGACTAAATGGCCAGGTCACAAGTACCCCGAAGGCTCGGAGAAGGTAGGGAACCCACTGGAACAGCTGTTGGGAGACAGATGATAGCCTCCCGTCAAGGCCATCCAGTGTGTTCTTTAACGTTGGGTTGTTCAAAAATTGTTTTGTTCCGATATTCTAAAATATGCATTCCGCCGGGAAGGAATCTGGCAACAAAGCCATTCAATACATTGAAGTGCCAAGTCTCCTGAGTACGAAGATATATAGATATTAAAGTCGCATAAAAAAAAGGCTTCAGAAAGAGTCGAAAACCAAAAAACGGCATTATACAGGGTGATGAAAAAGTCGCTGTGCACCCGATACGGAATGAGAGATTCGCACCCGTACAATCATAATAAATGTTGAAAGTGCGTCTCCAGTCTGTCATCAAGAATCAATCAGTGTTTTGAATTACGAAAAAAAAAAAGCCCCCCTACCTTTTTTATGGATTCTGCAACAGAGTGAATTTTTGCGACATTTGATTCTTTGTACCGTCTTTCTTTTGTGACTTTTACCCAACATCTACACATTTCCGTAATCGTGGGGATCCATTTACGAGATTCCATTTCTTCGCCGATTTTAAACATTAAGTTTTTTGGTATCTATCTATATTAAGATCCTAAAAAAAAAAAAGGAATGGAATTCACTATATAAAAAATGTATTATTGGTATATGTGAGAAGATGAGGCTTTTACACTCACAATCTTTATGCACACAATGGGCTAAATGGCAAGATCAGAAGGAATATCAGAAAAGGAAAACACACATCTCTAGTTGTGCCATCCACCGCGTTCTTTATCGTCCCATCCGACGGACGACGGCCTTTGCAAGCCCATCGGTGCCCGAGGGAGAAATGTCACCGGTTCTGCAGGTCGGATTACGGAGCCTTACTATAATAGGAATCCGACGTTTCGAGTACAGTCGCTCGAAAATGTATCCGAACACTACGGTTGATTACAGAATTCAGAAAAAATATCTGGGGACGATTTTTTTAGAAATTCGTGATCTGGCAACCTTCGTGGCACGCTCGTGGGAGGGGAAGGTAAAAAGATATTTTTCCTTCCTTTTGGCTGTGAAAGTATATTAAAGAATATTATTTTCGGTGGGAAATAAGAGAATGAAGAAAAGGTAAAGAACACACGTCTGTTCGTGGTGCTGAGAATAAAGGCAAGTTCCCCGTCCCGTGGCCGAGTGGTTAGCGCGCTTGGCTATTGATCTAAGGGACCTGCGTTAGAGCCCTGGGTAAGGCATTGATGGATGGTTGGCTACTGACCCTGAAATACTCCCAATAGCGGCAGATAAAACCCCCGCCCCAAAATTGGTTCTAAACACCCATAAACAGGCCCTTAGTGGCAGAAAACGCACCAATGCCCCAAAAAACACTGTGTGAAACGACTCCAAAGCTACCTGGGTTCGAGCCCCGATGTTTTTCTGCTGAGGTCCTACCATCTTCTCATTACCTTGTCTTATGAAATATAAGATGACAGGCTCCTGTCAGACCGCTGCGACAAGCAGCTGCTTGAGGGGGATGTTTTACTGATTGCTTTCCGAATTTTTTTCTTCCATTTCATGGGAAGCAATCGAATGGAACTTTGCTTTCAGTCCCAGTGAAATATTTTAAAGAACAGAGTAAGTTTAAGTAACTTTGTTTGCATTATGCATTAAAGGAAATAAAAAAGAGCAAACGAAGCTAACGAGTTGCGAATTTCTGCAGTTACTTCTTTCAAAATGATTGAAACATTTACATAATCTACGGTTTTATAGAAATACATTTTCGTAATAAGAACCAGTTATTGATTTGGTTTTGTAAGGTTTAGAGATTAAGTAGATAAATAAAAAAAAAGTTTTATTGACAAATGAAAAAGCAGCAGCGTTTTTCTCGCAATCTCACATTTTAGTCACCTTATATTTATTACTTAGCTTAGAGTGTTTTTGAAATCCATTATTATTCAGTGCATTAATTCATTTCAATTTCTAAATGCAAATGTTTATTGTAGGAACGAAGGAAATGTTTATTATAGAGGGAAAAATATTCCATGCAGTTCTACTCTTAAAATCTCTGGAATTTATTGCAAAAGGTTAATTATGAGTTATTCTTCCAAAATAACCATTAAAACTTTTCCACTTTACCTATTTCGAGGCAAAATTTTGAAAAGTACCTTTGAATTGACATTACAGGTTAATCTGCTACTTCTACATTATTTAGCAAACTCTGTTTTCGATGCCAGATCTCGCTAACATATTTTGCATAATTCATTAACTTTAATTAGAAAAGCTTCGTCTGATCGGTATTTTATTGCAGAGAATAGGATAAATGGCCCTAGGGCTAAGATAATAACTTAACCCTAGGGGACAGGTATAACTCCTGTACACGAAGCTAGAGAAATTGATATTTCAAGAAAAAAATTAAATTGAATTTCACATTTGAAGAATGATAGCACGATTTTAATACTTGATCATTTCCTCCATTTGAAATTATTTTTGTTGAATCAACTTCTATAATTAAAACAAGCAGAAAAAACACTTAAAATAGGCCAAAGTTAAATATTAGAAATTTTTAAAATCATTAAATACTAAATTATTAATAAATAAACCGTTTCACGACTTTTTTTTCTATAAATGATTAGATACCAATTTATGATGAAAACCATTAATAGCTAATTCTAACAGAATATAAATTATAATATTAATAACACTGAATAATAATAAGTAATTGCAGAAGGATTTAAAACTAATTTCCTTCTGTACACCAATGACTTGATTTTACATAAAGACTCTATGGAAACTGAACTACCTGTACATCGTTTAGAAAAGTCTGTTTTCGTTGCCAGATATCGCCAACAAACTATGCAGATGAAAATTCATTTATTTTATTCCAGAAGCCGTTCTTTCGTCTGATCATTTGAAAATAATTGCCCTTAGAGTTCAAAATACTGATGGATTCAGTGATTGCCCACAGCTTTAAAGTTTTAAAGGGGGGCTTTAGAACATTTTTTTTTATTTACAAGAGTTTAAAAGAGTTTTTTATTAGGAATATTCTAAAGATCTGCGTCATATCATAGAGAGCAATCGTTTGGATTATTTTAGTAAATAAAAGTTAAAAAATCCTTAACTAGAAAAATAATTTACATTTATAGAAATTAAAAATGAATAATAGTTAAAGAAACGAAGGGAGTTGGGTTGGGATAAATGGCCAGGTCACAAGCAATGGATATAATGGGATAAATGGCCAGGTCACAAAGGGGGGTTTTAAAACAATTTTTTAAATTTAATTACAAGAATTTAAAAAAGCTTTCCTATTAAGATTATTCTGAAGATCTGCGTCATATCATAGAGAGCAGAGATACCTCGTTTGGATTATTTTAGTAAATAAGAGGTAAAAAATCCTTAACTAGTAAAATAATTTATATATATAAAATAGATATTAAAAATGAATAATAGTTAAACAAACAAAGGAAGTTGGGTTGTTTTACCCGTGAGGACATGTTTTGTACACAATGGGCTAAATGGCCAGGTCACAAGCACCCCGAGAGCTTATAGAAGTTTGGGGAAAAGGGACCCACTGGACAACTGTTGGGAGACAGATGGTAGTCTCTTATCAAAACCATCCAGCGTGTTGTTTAATGTGTACAGTCACTCAAAAAAATATCCGAACCCTATGGTTCGTTACAGAATAGAGAAAAAATATCCGGCAACGATTTTTTTTAGAAATTAGTGATCTGGCAACCTTCGTGTACAGTACACGAAGATTGCCACATCGCCAATTTCTAAAAAAAATGTTTGCCAGATATATTTTTTCTGAATTCTGTAATCAACCATAGTGTTCGGATATTGTTTTGAGCACCTGTACATGTATTTTACACGAAGGTTTCCAGATCACTAATTTGTAGAAAAAAAAAAATCGTTGCCAGATATTTCTTTTGATATCTGTAATCAACCGTAGTGTTCGGATTTTTTTGTGCAACTGGACATGTATTGTACACGAAGGTTTCCAGATCACTGATTTGTTAAAAAAAATTGTTGCCAGATATTTTTTTTTTGAATTCTGTAATCAACCATAGTGTTCGGGTATTTTCTTGAGCGACTTTCCACGAAGGTTGCCAGATCGCTATTTGCTAAAAAAAAAAAAAAAAAAAACTTTTCCCAGATATTTCTTTTGAATTCTGTAATCAACCGTAGTGTTCGGATATTTTATTGAGTGACTGTATACGAAGGTTACCAGATCGCTAATTTGTAAAAAAAAATCTTTGCCACATATTTTTTCTGAATTCTGTAATCAACCATAATGTTCGGATACTTTTTTGTGCTACTGTACATGAAGGTTTCGGAGGTAAAATCTCAGCGCTGCCCCAGCTGGGACTCGAACCTGGGAAATGCAGATTACGAGCCTGGCGCTCTACCGACTGAGACACCCCCCTCTCCGATGAGTAAGTTTAATATAGTGCGGGTTTTGGGCTTTTCGGGTCGTGCGTCTCACGCGGGTTGGGGGCATATTATATGTGGGCCCTGTGGCTTCACTGTGTGGAGGGTTTTGAGGCTTGCCCTATGTATAGAATGAAAGATGATTGAAAACTATGAAGAAAGGTGAAAAGAGTGATTAGAAGTTGAGATATAGCTCATTCGTATCTTAATAGTATGAGATTAGGCTTAGTGAAATTAAAATGTAATAAAAAAGTCCTTTCAATCCATTGAAAGTATTTAAAAAGTGTATCGATCCTTTGCGGAGTATGGGATAAAAGAGAAAAGAATGAAATTATTTTAAATAAACGCTCCAGAATTGGTTATAAGAAGTCTCATCCTAGTTACATCCCTGTCTACCTGTAAGCATCCATTCTTTTAAAGACATGAAGAATGCCATATCCCTATACTGCAGAATAAGAGTAGTAAAGAAATTAATAATTAATTTGTTCATTAATTTAGTGGCTAGACTTAGTGACTGTTTGACCCAGATTACCCATAGGTTAACATGTGAGGAGTTCAATTGAGGAGCTCCTTAAAGAAGGCATGGTGCCATCGCAGGGGCGGGTGAATTTTTACTCTCCGTATACCAAAGCATTAGTATAAATATACAGTGATGTCATGATTAAGGTTTGAATTGATTGGTTAATTGAAATCACGTGACAAAGCTAATTGGCTAATGAATTGTGACGTAATAAGGAACCATGATAATGAATTGGGACGTCATAATGAATGTCCATGTATACGTATAACGAGATTGAAATGTTCAGATTTAGTGCGCCTATTTATTATCATAGGATATATATTGGGATAAATATACCCTGATGTCCTCGTAAAGGTTTGAAATGATTGGTTATTTATATATGTGACGTCATAGATATGTCCTTATATGACAATTCATGTGTAAAATTCCTAGGTATGCGCAGATAGTTCCGAGCTGAAATGAAGTATCCAATAGAATCCGTTGGCATCTGAAGGTTTAAATGTGCTTGGTTAAAAATAATTATTCAATTATCTTTTTTAAATATGGAAGATTTAAAGCTAAAAATATATTTAAATACTTTAATTAGTCCATTTGGTGACTCCCATGATTCCCTATTCTGAGGCATAGGAAATACTAGTAGTAAGTCACTGACAGTTCGGAGCCATTTTAGCCCTTTCTTAATCAGCTTCCTGAGCTGCGATTGGTTAAAAATATTTATTTATCTATCTCGTTAGGGATAAAATCTCTATCGC
This sequence comes from Ryuthela nishihirai, assembly GCA_038380435.1. NCBI lineage: Eukaryota > Metazoa > Arthropoda > Arachnida > Araneae > Heptathelidae > Ryuthela > Ryuthela nishihirai. The sequence continues at coordinate 1,638,005 of JAWZYU010000080.1, forward strand.
TTCAGTCATCCTAGTAAGAAAAGAATCCGTGTTCCGAATTATCATGAAAGGCCCCTCATTCTTTTAAGCCCAGTGAGAACGAATCCGTCCAGTTAATCTCATTGGTTGAAAATTACAAGTGCGTTCTTATCATAGGAAATCCTTTACATTGAAAAAAGGGCGAGAACTTTAAATCGACCTCTACAACCTAGAACGAATGGGATTCCAGAATTTTGAAACGCTGAATGCTGATTGGCTGATGCTAACTTCTTAAATAATAGCGGTAGCCCTATCGTGTGACCCCTTTTCAGAAACATCTCGTCGAGATACATCCGATTCCGAACCCGGTTTTGACCCTGGACGTGCGGTTTTCGAGATTTTAACATTTAAAAATTCATTTTCAACTTTTTAAATATTGAGTTGAGAGCCTCGTCCTCGATACGGGAGTGAAGTAATTTGACGTAGATCCCGAATCACCTAGTCCGAACCCGCTATCTCGAACGGTTCGAACGTTATAAAGATTTTTCCCTAGGACTAATGTCCATAGGATAACATTAGGTTTTCGATCCAGCTTTTCCCTATACTTTAAAATTACCAAGAAATCTCATTTGCTCGAGGCCATCTTTATAACCCTTTACCCATAATTCAAAGGGTGACGAACCTCATTCGTTGCCGAACGTCATTTACCAGGTTTCATGTTTCACTTTGAAATGTTGTTCTCCCTCGGTGTTGGTTTCTAAAAAAATTTGAGGTGGTTTCCATCATGTTATTTCTATGGGAATGTTGAATGCCTTTTAAAAAAAACCTACTTGACCTATCTTTATGAAATTTCCTCCATAATTAGATCTCGGTGACCTCTAACCGATGACCCTTGGTCAGATATTTTGCGTTACCAGATTCCTCATTTTTTATGACGCAACTTTCAAAATATTACCTACCGCTAATTAATAGATGCCCTGAAGACCTACTATATAACCAAATTAGCTGTGGAGCCCATTTCGAAGACTCTCCTCCACGAGCCGTTTTGTACGAAACCACGACGCCGTAGTCTGGTGGTAAACAGCAGAGCAACTCGTGTTTTGGGGGGTAGGGAGGATGCGAGATCAACACGGTCCGTCCACACGCCGTGATGAGCTAGCCCCCGAAGTACCAGTGGTGCCTGCGCAGGGCCTGGGCATTTGGCAGCCTGGGATCCAGCGTAGGCAACACTGGCGGGCGCTGGTACGAAGATGTGGCCCTTAGGAAAGGTATGGCGTATCGGCTATTACGGAATTGTAATAGCCGGTACATCGTACTTTTTCCGAATCGCCTTTTTCGTGTATTCTTAATGTATCTCGATATACAATACACCGCCTGTCGCATTATTTAAAACGCCCTTAATGAGCGAACGAATCCGTCAAGAGATGCATCTCTCGAGTGTGAATCTTCGGATCACGTGACTCGGTGCTCCGAATTATCATGACACGCCCCTGATGAGCGGAGGCCAAGTGATGAATGTCTGGAGTATGAATCTTTAGGCCACTTGACTCTACCTTGGACAGTAGAAAGGGTCATTTTTTTTTTACTTTTCTGAGTGAAATGTCTTTTTCTGATGTTTTTATTTAAATCCGTTTTTGTTTTTTCGGTATACCGATGGGTTTGGGAGCTCCACCGTTTATGGGATGGGACGTTAAGCTGTGACCCCGTGCACACATTAAAGAACACACTGGATGGCTACCATCTGTCTCCCAACAGCCATTCCAGTGGGTCCTCCCCAATCTAGTCTTCGGGGTGCTTCTGACCTGGCCATTTAGCCCATTGTGTGCAAAATAGTCTATCAGTGGTAAAACAATCCAACTGGATGGGAGGTTAGCATCTGTCTCCCAACAGCTTTTCCAGTGGGTCCCCTAACGTTCTCTGAGCCTTAGGAGTCTATGTGACCTGGCCATTTACCCCATGGTGTGCAAAAAAGTGCCGCTCAGAGGTAAAACAACTCAACGTTAAAGAACACACTGGATGGCCTTGACGGGAGGCTGCCATCTGTCTCCCAACAGGTTTTCCAGTGGGTCCCCTTACATTCTCTGAGCCTTAGGGGTCCATGTGACCTGGCCATTTAGTCCATGGTGTGCAAAAAAGTGCCGCTCAGAGGTAAAACAACCTAACGTTAAAGAACACACTGAATGGCCTTGACGGGAGGCTACCATCTGTCTCCCAACAGGTTTTCCAGTGTGTCCCCTAACCTTCTCTTAGCCTTTGGGGTCCATGTGACCTGGTCATTTAGCCCATGGTGTGCAAAAAAGTGCCGCTCAGAGATAAAACAACACAACGTTAAAGAACACACTGGATGGCCCTGACGGGAGGCTACCATCTGTCTCCCAATAGTTTTTCCAGTGGGTCCCGTAACCTTCTCTGAGCCTTAGGGGTCTATGTGACCTGGCCATAGCCCTTGGCTTGCAAAAAAGTGCCGCTCAGAGGTAAAACAACCCAACGTTAAACAACACACTGGATGGCCTTCACGGGAGGCTACCATCTGTCTCCCAACAGGTGTTGCAGTGGGTCCCCTAACCTTCTCTGAGCCTTAGGGGGTCCATGTGACCTGGCCATTTAGCCCATGGTGTGTAAAAAAGTGCAGCTCAGAGGTAAAACAACCCAACGTTAAAGAACACACTGGATGGCCTTGACGGGAGGCTACCATCTGTCTCCCAATAGTTTTTCCAGTGGGTCCTCTAACCTTCTCTTAGCCTTAGGGGTCCATGTGACCTAGCAATTTAGTCCATTGTGTGCAAGAAAGTGCCGCTAAGAGGTAAAACAACGCAACGTTAAAGAACACACTGGATGGCCTTGACGGGAGGCTACCATCTGTCTCCCAATAGTTTTTCCAGTGGGTCCTCTAACCTTCTCTTAGCCTTAGGGGTCCATGTGACCTGGCCATTTAGCCCATGGTTTGCAAAAAAGTGCCGCTCAGAGGTAAAACAACCCAACGTTAAAGAACACACTGGATGGCCTTAACGGGAGGCTACCATCTGTCTCCCAACAGCTTTTCCAGTGGATCCCCCAACTTTCTCTGAGCCTTAGGGGTCCATGTGACCTGGCCATTATCCCATTGTGGGGAAAAAAGTGCCGCTCACAGGTAAAAGAACCAACCAATCCTACGTTGAAACAAAAATCGCTGCCAAATCCATTGCCGTCATATTCTGAAGCTTAGGCATCATTTCATCTTTCGAGGTTGGCAACACTACATTTAATCGTTTCATTACAACACCCACATAAACATCTTCTGAATCTCTGTTAAGGAGTAGTACTCAGTAAACCAATCGTAAGTGCATTTGGATTGTTTTAACACTGAGCGGCACATTTTTGCACATCGTGGGCTAAATGGCCAGGTCACAAGTACCCCGAAGGCTCGGAGAAGGTTGAGGACCCACTGGAACAGCTGTTGGGAGACAGATGATAGCCTCCCGTCAAGGCCATCCACTGTGTTCTTTAACGTTGGGTTGTACAAAAATTGTTTTGTTCCGAAATTCTAAAATTTGCATTCCGCCGGGGGAAAGAGATTGACACGGAATCTGGCAACAAAGCCATTCAATACATTGAAGTGCCAAGTCTCCTGAGTAGAAAAATATATAGATATTAAAGTCACATAAAAAAAAAGGCTTCAGAAAGAGTCGAAAACCAAAAAACGGCATTATACAGGGTGATGAAAAAGTCGCTGTGCACCCGATAAGGAATGAGGGATTCGCACCCGTACAATTATAATAAATGTTGAAAGTGCTTCTCCACTCCAAAAAAGCCCCCCTACCTTTTTTATGGATTCTGCAACAGAGTGATTTTTTGCGACTTTTGATTCTTTGTACCGTCTTTCTTTTGTGACTTTTACCCAACATCTACACATTTCCGTAATCGTGGGGATCCATTTACGAGATTCCATTTCTTCGCCCATTTTAAACATTAAGTTTTTTGGTATCTATCTATATTAAGATCCTAAAAAAAAAAAGGAATGGAATTCACTATATATTTTAAAATGTATTATTGGTATATGTGAGAAGATGAGGCTTTTACACTCGCACTCTTTATGCACATAATGGGCTAAATGGCAAGATCAGAAGGAATATCAGAAAAGGAAAACAAACATCTCTAGTCGCTGCCATCCACCGCGTTCTTTATCGTCCCATCCGACGGACGGCGGTCTATACAAGCCCATCGGTGCCCGAGGAAGAAATGTCACCGGTTCTGCAGGTCGGATTACGGAGCCTTACTATAATAGGAATCCGACGTTTCGAGTACAGTCGCTCGAAAAATTATCGAAACAATACGGTTGATTACAGAATTCAGAGAAAAATATTTAGCGACGATTTTTTTAGGAATTAGTGATCTGGCAACCTTCGTGTCACGTGACACGAAGGTTGCTAGAATCACGTCTCAGATCAAAGTGGCCAGATCCGTAATTTCTAAAAAAAGGTTTCTAGATATTTTTTCTGTGTTCTGTAATCAACCATAGGGGTCTGATATTTTTTTGAATCACTGTACACATTAAAGAACACGCTGGATGGTTTTGATAAGAGACTACCATCTGTCTCCCAACAGTTGTCCAGTGAGTCCCTTTTCCCCAAACTTCTATAAGTTCTCGGGGTGCTTGTGACCTGGCCATTTAGCCCATTGTGTACAAAACATGTCCTCACGGGTAAACCAACCCAACTTCCTTTGTTTGTTTAACTATTATTCATTTTTAATATCTATTTTATATATATAAATTATTTTACTAGTTAAGGATTTTTTACCTCTTATTTACTAAAATAATGCAAACGAGGTATCTCTGCTCTCTATGATATGACGCAGATCTTCAGAATATTCTTAATAGAAAAGCTTTTTTAAACTCTTATAAATAAAAAAAAATGTTCTAAATCCCCCCCTTTAAAACTTTCAAGCTGTGGGCAATCACTGAATCCATCAGTATTTTGAACTCTAAGGGCAATTATTTTCAAATAATCAGACGAAAGAACGGCTTCTGGAATAAAATAAATGAATTTTCATCTGCATAGTTTGTTGGCGAGATCTGGCAACGAAAACAGACTTTTCTAAACGATGTACAGGTAGTTCAGCTTCCATAGAGTCTTAATGTAAAGTCAAGTCATTGTTGTACAGAAGGAAATTAGTTTTAAATCCTTCTGCAATTACTTGTTATTATTCAATTTATATTAATATTATAATTTATATTCTGTTAGAATTAGCTATTAATGGTTTACATCAAAAATTGGTATCTAATCATTTATTGAAGAAAAAGTCGTGAAACGGTTTATTAATAATTTAGTATTTAATGATTTTAAAAATTTGTAATATTTACTCTTTGGTCTATTTTAAGTGTTTTTTCTGCTTGTTTTACTTATAGAAGTTGATTCAAGAAAAATAATTTCAAATGATCAAGTATTAAAATCATTCTTCAAATGTGAAATTCAATTTAATTTTTTTCTTGAAATATCAATTTCTCTACCTTCGTGTACAGGAGTTATACCTGTCCCCTAGGGTTAAGTTATTATCTTAGCCCTAGGGCCATTTATCCCATTCTCTGCAATAAAATACCGATCAGACGAAAGTTTTCTAATAAAATTAATGAATTATCGTCTGCATAATATGTTAGCGAGATCTGGCAACGAAAACAGAGTTTGCTAAATAATGTAGAAGTAGCAGATTAACCTGTAATGTACTTTTCAAAATTTTGCCTCGAAATAGGTAAAATGGAAAAGTTTTAATTGTAATTTGGGAAGAAAAACTCATAATTAATCTTTTGCAATAAATTCCAGAGATTTTAAGAGTAGAACTGCATGGAATTCTACCTGTCTCGTTCTCTAGAAGTATTCAAACGCCATCGTTCCTACAATAAATATTTGCATTTAGAAATTGAAATGAATTAATGCACTGAATAATAATGGATTTCAAAAACACTCTAAGCTAAGTACTAACTATAAGGTGACTAAAGTGTGAGATTGCGAGAAAAACGCTGCTGGTTTTTCATTTATCAATAAAACTTTTTTTTATTTATCTACTTAATCTCTAAACCTGACAAAACCAAATCAATAACTGGTTCTTATTGCGAAAATGTATTTCTATAAAACCGTAGATTATGAAAATGTTTCAATCATTTTGAAAGAAGTAACTGCAGAAATTCGCAACTCGTTAGCTTCGGTTGCTCTTTTTTATTTCCTTTATTGCAAACAAAGTTACTTAAACTTACTCCGTTCTTTAAAATATTTCACTGGGACTGAAAGCAAAATTCCTTTCGATTGCTACCCATGAAATGGAAGAAAAAAATTCGGAAAGCAATCAGTAAAACATCCCCCTCAAGCAGCTACTTGTCGCAGAGGTCTGACAGGAGCCTGTCAGTTTATATGTCATAAGACAAGGTAATGAGAAGATGGTAGGACCTCAGCAGAAAAACATCGGGGCTCGAACCCAGGTAGCTTTGGGGTCGTTTCACATAGCGTTTTTTGGGGCATTGGTGCGTTTTCTGCCACTAAGGGCCTGTTTATGGGTGTTTGGAACTAATTTTGGGGCGGGGGCTTTATCTGCCGATATTGGGAGTATTTCAGGATCAGTAGCCAACCATCCATCAATGCCTTACCCAGGGCTCTAACGCAGGTCCCTTAGATCAATAGCCAAGCGCGCTAACCACTCGGCCACGGGACGGGGAACTTGCCTTTATTCTCAGCACCACGAACAGACGTGTGTTCTTTACCTTTTCTTCATTCTCTCATTTCGCACCGAAAATAATATTCTTTAATATACTTTCACAGCCAAAAGGAAGGAAAAATATCTTTTTACCTTCCCCTCCCACGAGCGTGCCACGAAGGTTGCCAGATCACGAATTTCTAAAAAAATCGTCCCCAGATATTTTTTCTGAATTCTGTAATCAACCGTAGTGTTCGGATACTTTTTCGAGCAACTGTATTCGAAACGTCGGATTCCTATTATAGTAAGGCTCCGTAATCCGACCTGCAGAACCGGTGACATTTCTCCCTCGGGCAGTAGGGGGACACCGATGGGCTTGCAAATTCCGTCGGATGGGACGTTAAAGAACGCGGTGGATGGCCGCGACTAGAGATATATGTTTTCCCTCCCCGAACCTTTTCTGATATTCCTTGTGGCCTGGCTATTTAGCCCATTGTGTGCATAAAAAGTGCGAGTGTAAAAGCCTCATCTTCTCACGTATACCAATAATACATTTTTATATATGGTGAATGTGTGATTAACACAGGAATTGCGGTGTCCATCAAAGTCATAAACCTTTTGATTCTGTGGCTGACATGGAGCATTCTATTCCTTTTTTTTAGGATCTTAATATAGATAGATACCAAAAAAACATAATATTTATAATCGGCGAAGAAATGGAATCTCGTAAATGGATCCCCGCGATTACGGAAATGTGTAGATGTTGGGTAAAAGTCACAAAAGAAAGACGGTACAAAGAATCAAAAGTCGCAAAAATTCACTCTGTTGCAGAATCCATAAAAAGCTAGGGGGCTTTTTTTTTTTCGTAATTCGGATCATTGATTGATTCTTGATGACAGACTGGAGACGCACTTTCAACATTTATTGTGATTGTACGGGTGCGAATCTCTCATTCCCTATTGGGTGCACAGCGACTTTTTCATCACGCTGTATAATGCCGTTTTTTTGGTTTTCGACTCTTTCTGAAGCCTTTTTTTTTTATGTGACTTTAATATCTATATATCTTCGTACTCAGGAGACTTGGCACTTCAATGTATTGAATGTCTTTGTTGCCAGATTCCGTGTCAAACTTTTCCCCCCGGCGGAATGCATATTTTAGAATTTCGGAACAAAACAATTTTTGAACAACCCAACGTTAAAGAACACACTGGATGGCCTTGACGGGAGGCTATCATCTGTCTCCCAACAGCTGTTCCAGTGGGTCCTCAACCTTCTCCGAGCCTTCGGGGTACTTGTGACCTGGCCATTTAGCCCACGGTGTGCAAAAAAGTGCCCCTCAGTGTTAAAACAATCCAAATGCACTTACGATTGGTTTACTAAGTACTACTCCTTAACAGAGATTCAGAAGATGTTTATGTGGGTGTTGCAATGAAAAGATTAAATGCAGTGTTGCCAACCTCGAAAGATGAAATGATGCCTAAGCTTCAAAATATGACGGCAATGGATTTGGCAGCGATTTCTGTTTCAACGTAGGATTGGTTGGTTGTTTTACCTCTTTGCGGCACTTTTTTGCACACCATGGGCTAAATGGCCAGGTCACACTGACCCGCTAAGGCTCAGAGAAGGTTAGGGGACCCACTGGAAAATCTGTTGGGAGACAGATGGTAGCCTCCCGTCAAGGCCATGCAGTGGGTTCTTTAACGTTGGGTTGTTTTACCTCTGAGCGGCACTTTTTTGCAAACCATGGGCCAAATGGCCAGGTCACATAGACCCCTAAGGCTCAGAGAAGGTTACGGGACCCACTGGAAAAACTATTGGGAGACAGATGGTAGCCTCCCGTCAAGGCCATCCAGTGTGTTCTTTAACGTTGGGTTGTTTTACCTCTGAGCGGCAATTTTCTTGTGCACAATGGTCTAATGGCCAGGTCACATAGTCCCCTAAGGTTCAGAGAAGGTTACTGGACCCACTGGAAAAACTATTGGGAGACAGATGAATCTCTTTTGTTGCGATCTTATGCAACCACGGCAATTCCCGGTTCCGCTTGTACAGCACTACCTGGTTATGAAAAGCCGTGCTTATCTAGAGCCGGGGGCAAGGAATACGCCCTATAGGCGCACCTCAACCCCAGCCTCACATGGCAGCAGTCCTATAGAAGGAAAGCTGACCACCGGAAGAAACCTTGTTTTAATCTATTCCTCGGTTAGCCATGAACAAGGATATATAGATCCAAGTTCGATGGGCGTCCGGGGTGGAGACGCTTAGTAAGACCCAGACTTTTTGGACAGCTCATGCCTACAGGCGGGTTCAGCAGAGCCGTAGAACAGACCACACAGGTCTCTTGAGAGGTGAGGTCTCTGACGCCGTCACCATCCGACCGGCAGTCAAGCCGGCCAGCAGCTTCTTCAACCTCGGTTGGCTTCAGCAGTGCTCCAGCCGGGGACCACACCAACCGGCAAAACCTTAGCAATGCTCCAGCTGTTGCCCACTACAGGCGGCAAAGCCTTTGGCATGCTCCAGCTAGGAATCATCCCGACCGGCAAAGCCTCAGCCGGGTTGCTGGGCCCTAGGCCCCCCCACCACGACAAGGTGATCCCCTATCGAGAGGGTAGGGGAGATAGATGGTAGCCTCCCGTCAAGGCCATCCAGCGCGTTCTTTAATGTTGGTTTTTTTTACCTCTGAGCGGCACATATTCGTACCAGCGCCCGCCAGTGTTGCCTACGCTGGATCCCGGGCTGCCAAATGCCCAAGCCCTGCGCAGGCACCACTAGTTACTTCGGGGGCTAACTCATCACGGCGTGTGGACCGACCGTGATGATCGCGCATCCTCCCTACCCCCCCAAACACGAGTTGCTCCGCTCTTTTCCACCAGACTACGGCGTCGTGGTTTCGAATAAAATGACTCGTGGAGGAAAGTCTTCGAAATGGGCTCCACAGACAATTTGCTTATATAGTAGGTCTTCAGAGCATTTATTAATTAGCGGTTGGTAATATTTTGAAAGTTGTGTCATAAAAAATGAGGAATCTCTTAATGCAAAAAATCTGATCAAGGGTCATCGGTTAGAGGTCACCGAGACCTAATTATGGAGGAAATTTCATAAACATAGGTCAAGTAAGTTTTTTTTTAAAAGGCGTTCAAAATTCCCATAAAAATAACATGATGGAAACCACCTCAAATTTTTTTAGAAACCAAAACCGAGAGAGAACAACATTTCAAAGTGAAACATGAAACCTGTTAAATGACGTTCGCCAACGAATGAGGTTCGTCACCGTTTTAATTATGGGTAAAGGTTTGTAACGATGGTCTCGAGCAAATGAGATTTCTTGGTAATTTTAAAGTATAGGGAAAAGCTGGATCGAAAACCTAATGTTATCATATGGACATTAGTCATAGAGAAAATTTTTTATAACGTTCGAACCGTTCGAGATAGCGTGTTCGGACTAGGTGATTCGGGATCTACGTCAATTACTTCACTCCCATATCGAGAACGAGGCTCTAAACTCAATATTTAAAAAGTTGAAAATGAATTTTTAAATGTTAAAATCTCGAAAATCACACGTCCAGGGTCAAAACCGGGTTCGGAATCGGATGTGTCTCGACGAGATGTTTCAGAAAAGGGGTCACACGATAGGGCTACCGCTATTATTTAAGAAGTTAGCTTCAGCCAATCAGCATTTAGCATTTCAAAATTCTGGAATCCCATTCGTTCTAGGTTGTAGAAGTAGATTTAAAGTTCTCGCTCTTTTTTCAATGTAAAGGATTTCCTATGATAAGAACGCACTTATAATTTTCAACCAATGAGATTAACTGGACGGATTCGTTCTCACTGGGCTTAAAAGAGTGAGGGGCGTTTCACGATAATTCGGAACACGGATTCTTTTCTTACTAGCAGGACTGAAGGGATAGAGATTTTATCCCTAACGAGATAGATAAATAAATATTTTTAACCAATCGCAGCTCAGGAAGCTGATTAAGAAAGGGTTAAAATGCTCGTAACTGTCAATGACTTACTACTAGTATTTCCTATGCCTCAGAATAGGGAATCATGGGAGTCACCAAATGGACTAATTAAAGCATTTAAATATATTTTTAACTTTAAATCTTCCATATTTAAAAAAGATAATTGAATAATTATTTTTAACCAATCACATTTAAACCTTCAGATGCCAACGGATTCTATTTGATACTTCATTTCAGCTCGGAACTACTCTATTCTGCAGTCTGCAACATACGAAGTACATTGCACATGAGATCTGCGCATACCTAGGATATTTAAACATGAATTGTCATATAAGGACATATCTATGACGTCACATATATAAATAACCAATCATTTCAAACCTTAACGATGACATCATAGTATATTTATCCCAATATGTATCCTATGATAATAAATAGGCGCACTCAATCTGAGCATTTCAATCTCCTTATACGTATACATGGACAGCATTATGACGTCACAATTTATTAGCCAATCAGGTTTCTCACGTGATTTCAATTAACCAATTCAAACCTTAATCATTTTATATTGATCCTAGTGCTTTGGTATACGAACAGTCAAAATTCACCCGCCCCTGCGATGGCACCATGCTTTCTCTAAGGAGCTCCTCAATTGAAATCCTCACATGTTAACCTAGGGGTAATCTGGGTCAAACAGTCACTAAGTCTAGCCACTAAATTAATGAATTAATTAATTATTTATTTCTCTACTACTCTTATTCTGCAGTATAGGGATATGGCATTCTTCATATCTTTAAAAACATGGATGCTTACAGGTAGACAGGGATGTAAGTAGGATGAGACTTCTTTTAACCAATTCTGGGGCGTTTTTTATAATAATTTCACTCTTTTTTCTTTTATCCCATACTCCGCAAAGGATCGATACACTTTTTAAATACTTTCAATGGAGTGAAATGACTTTTTTATTACGTTTTAAATTCACTAAGCCTAATCTCGTACTATTAACATACGGATGAGCTATATCTCAACTTCTAATCACTCTTTTCACCTTTCTTCATAGTTTTCAATCTCTTTCATTCTATACATAGGGCAAGCCTCAAAACCCTCCACAGAGTGAAGCCACAGGGCTCGTGCAAAATAGTCCCCAACTCACAAGGGGAAGACTTACCGCAAAGCCCCCTGCAACAGGAAACCGCAGGGCCCACATATAAAATGCCCCCAACCCGCGAGAGACGCACGACCCGAAAAGCCCAGAACCCGCACTATATTAGACTTACTCATCGGAGAGGGGGGTGTCTCAGTTGGTAGCGCGCCAGGCTCGTAATCTGCATTTCCCAGGTTCGAGTACCAGCTGGGGCAGCGCTGAGATTTTACCTCCGAAACCTTCATGTACAGTAGCACAAAAAAGTATCCGAACATTATGGTTGATTACAGAATTCAGAAAAAATATGTGGCAAAGATTTTTTTTTTACAAATTAGCGATCTGGCAACCTTGGTATACAGTCAGTCAATAAAATATCCGAACACTACGGTTGATTACAGAATTGAGAAGAAATATCTGGCAAAAAGTTTTTTTTTTACAAATTAGCGATCTGGCAACCTTCGTGTAAAGGCGCTCAAGAAAATACCCGAACACTATGGTTGATTACAGAATTCAGAAAAAATATCTGGCAACAATTTTTTTTAACAAATTAGTGATCTGGAAACCTTCGTGTACAATACATGTACAGTTTAACAAAAAAATCCGAACACTTCGGTTGATTTCAGAAATCAAAAGAAATATCTGGCAACGATTTTTTTTTTACAAATTAGTGATCTGGAAACCTTCGTGTAAAATACATGTACAGGTGCTCAAAAAAATATCCGAACAATATGGTTAATTACAGAATTCAGAAAAAATATCTGGCAACCATTTTTTTAGAAATTGGCGATCTGGCAATCTTCGTGTACTGTACACGAAGGTTGCCAGATCACTAATTTTTAAAAAAAATCGTTGCCGGATATTTTTTCTCTATTCTGTAACCAACCATAGGGTTCGGATATTTTTTTGAGTGACTGTACACATTAAACAACAAGCTGGATGGTTTTGATAAGAGACTACCATCTGTCTCCCAACAGTTGTTCAGTGGGTCCCTTTTCCCCAAACTTCTTTAAGCTCTTGGGGTGCTTGTGACCTGGCCATTTAGCCCACTGTGTACAAAACATGTCCTCACGGGTAAAAAAACGGAACTCCCTTCGTTTCTTTAACTATTATTCATTTTTAATCTCTATAAACATAAATTATTTTTCTAGTTAACGATTTTTTACCTTTTATTTACTAAAATAATCCAAACGATTGCTATCTATGATATGACGCAGATCTTCAGTATATTCTTAATAGAAAAGCTTTTTTAAACTCTTGTAAATAAAAAAAAATGTTCTAAAGCCCCCTTTAAAACTTTCGAGCTATGGGCAATCAGCGAATCCATCAGTATTTTGAACTCTAAGAGCAATTATTATCAAATGATCAGACGAAAGAACGGCTTCTGGAATAAAATAAATGAATTTTCATCTGCATAGTTTGTTGGCGAGATCTGGCAACGAAAACAGACTTTTCTAAACGATGTACAGGTAGTTCAGCTTCCATAGAGTCTTAATGTAAAATAAAGTCATTGGTGTACAGATGGAAATTAGTTTTAAATCCTTCTGCAATTACTTGTTATTATTCAATTATATTAATATTATAATTTATATTCTGTTAGAATTAGCTATTAATGGTTTTCATCATAAATTGATATCTAATCTTTTATTGAAGAAAAAGTCGTGAAACGTTATATTTATTAATAATTTAGTATTTAATGATTTTAAAAATTTCTAATATTTAACTTTCGCCTATTTTAAGTGTTGTTTCTGATTGTTTTACTTATAGAAGTTGATTCAACAAAAATAATTTCAAATGGAGGAAATGATCAAGTATTAAAATCGTGCTATCATTCTTCAAATGTGAAATGCAATTTAATTTTTTTCTTGAAATATCAATTTCTCATCTCTAGCCTCGTTAAGTTGTTATTTTAGCCCTAGGGGTCCTTGTAACCTGGCCATTTATCCCATTCTCTGCAATAAAATACCGATCAGACGAAGCTTTTCTAAATTAAAGTTAATGAATTATGCCTAATATGTTAGCGAGATCTGGCAACGAAAACAGAGTTTGCTAAATAATGTAGAAGTAGCAGATTAACCTGTAATGTCAATTCAAAGGTACTTTTCAAAATTTTGCCTCGAAATAGGTAAAATGGAAAAGTTTTAATTGTTATTTGGGAATAATAACTCATAATTAACCTTTTGCAATAAATTGCAGAGATTTTAAGAGTAGAACTGCATGGAATATTTTCCCCTCTACCTGTCTCGTTCTCTAGAAGTATTCAAAAGCCTTCATTCCTACAATAAATATTTGCATTTAGAAATTGAAATGAATTAATGCACTGAATAATAATGGATTTCAAAAACACTCTAAGCTAAGTACTAACTATAAGGTGACTAAAATGTGAGATTGCGAGAAAAACGCTGCTGGTTTTTCATTTATCAATAAAACTTTTTTTTTATTTATCTACTTAATCTCTAAACCTGACAAAACCAAATCAATAACTGGTTCTTATTGGGAAAATGTATTTCTATAAAACCGTAGATTAATTAATTTCTATAAAACCGTAGATTAATTAATTTCTATTAAACCGTAGTTATTAATTTCTATAAAACCGTAGATTAATTATTATAAAACCGAACACTGTGGTTGATTACACAATTCGGAAAAAATATCTGGCAACCTTTTTTTAGAAATAAGTTATCTTGAAACCTTCGTGTCACGTGACACGAAGGTTGCAAGATCACTAATTTCTAAAAAAATCGTCGCCAGATATTTTTTCTGAATTCTGTAATCAACCGTAGTGTTCGGATACTTTTTGCAGCGACTGTACACGAAGGTTGCCGGATCGCTAATTTGTAAAAAAAAGAATCGTTGCCAGATATTTCTTCTGAATTCTGTAATCAACCATAATGTTCGGATATTTTATTGAGCGACTGTACACGAAGGTTGCCAGATCGCTAATTTGTAAAAAAAAAAATCGTTGCGAGATATATTTTCTGAATTGTGTAATCAACCGTAGTGTTCGAATATATTTTGAGCAATTGTACATGTATTGTACACGAAGGTTGCCAGATCACTAATTTGTAAAAAAAATCGTTGTCTGATATATTTTCTGAATTCTGTAATTAATTGTAGGGTTCGGACATTTTTTGAGCAACTGTACATGTATTGTACACGAAGATTTCCAGAACACTAATTTAAAAAAAAAAATCGTTGCCAGATATTTTTTCTGAATTCTGTAATCAACCGTAGTGTTCGGACACTTTTTTGAGCGACTGTACATGAAAGGGACTGTACTCGAACCTGGGAAATGCAGATTACGAGCCTGGCGCGCTACCGAGTGAGCCCCCCCCCCCCCCGATGAGTAAGTATAATATAGTCTCTCGCGGGTTGGGAGCATTTTATATGTAGGCCCTGCGGTTTCCCGTTGCAAGGGGCTTTGCGGCAAGTTTTGAGTTGGCGACTATTTTGCACGGGACCTGTGACTTCACTCTGTGGATGATTTTGAGGCTTGCCCTATGTATAGAATGAAAGAGATGGAAAACTATGAAGAAAGGTGAAAAGAGTGATTAGAAGTTGAGATACAGCTCATCCGTATGTTAATAGTATGAGATTAGGCTTAGTGAAATTAAAATGTAATAAAGAAGTCCTTTCACTCCATTGAAAGTATTTAAAAAGTGTATCGATCCTTTGCGGAGTATAGGATAAAAGAGAAAAGAGTGAAATTATTATAAAAAACGCTCCAGAATTGGTTAAAAGAAGTCTCATCCTACTTACATCCCTGTCTACCTGTAAGCATCCATGTTTTTAAAGACATGAAGAATGCCATATCCCTATACTGCAGAATAAGAGTAGTAGAAAAATAAATAATTAATTCATTAATTTAGTGGCTAGACTTGGTGACTGTTTGACCCAGATTACCCATAGGTTAACATGTGAGGATTTCAGTTGAGGAGCTCCTTAGAGAAAGCATTGTGCCATCGCAGGGGCGGGTGAATTTTTACTGTCCGTATACCGAAACATTAGGATAAATACACAATGATTAAGGTTTGAATTGATTGGTTAATTGAAATCAAGTGACAAACTATATCAAGTGACAAACTATATCCTGATGTCATCGTTAAGGTTTGAAATGATTGGTTATTAATATGTGACGTCATAGACATGTCCTTATATGACAATTCATGTGTAAAGGTCCTAGGTATGCGCAGATCTCATGTGCAATGTACTTCGTATGTTGCAGACTGCAGAATAGAGTAGCTCCGAACTGAAATGAAGTATCCAATAGAATCCGTTGGCATCTGAAGGTTTAAATGTCATTGATTAAAAATAATTATTCAATTATCTTTTTTAAATATGGAAGATTTAAAGTAAAAATATATTTAAATACTTTAATTAGTCCATTTGGTGACTCCCATGATTCCCTATTCTGAGGCATAGGAAATACTAGTAGTAAGTCACTGAAAGTTAGGAGCCATTTTAACCCTTTCTTAATCAGCTTCCTGAGCTGTGATTGGTTAAAAATATTTATTTATCTATCTCGTAGGGATAAAATCTCTATCTCTTCAGTCCTGCTAGTAAGAAAAGAATCCGTGTTCCGAACTATCGTGAAACGCCCCTCACTTTTTTAAGCCCAGTGAGAGCTAAGCCGTCCAGTTAATCTCATTCGTTGAAAATTATAAGTGCGTTCTTATCATAGGAAATCCTTTACATTGAAATAAGGGCGAGAACTTTAAATTTACCTCTACAACCTAGAACGAATGGGATTCCAGAATTTTGAAATGCTGAATGCTGATTGGCTGATGCTAACTTCTTAAATAATAATCCCTTTTCTGAAACATCTCGTCGAGACACACCCGATTCCGAACCCGGATTCGACACGGGACACCCGGTTTTCGAGATTTTAACAGTTTAAAATTCATTTTAAACTTTATAAACATTGAGTTTAGAGCCTCGTGCTCGATACGGGAGTGAAGTAATTTGAGGTAGATCCCGAATCACGTAGTCCCAATACGCTATATCGAACGGTTCGAGCTTTATAAAGATTTTTCCCTAGGACTGATGTCCATAGGATAACATTACGTTTTCGATCCAGCTTTTCCCTCTACTATAAAATTACCAAGAAATCTCATTTGCTGGAGGCCATCTTTATAACCCTTTGCACATAATTCAAATCTTTCAGAACCTCATTTAACAGGTTTCATGTTTCACTTTGAAATGTTCTCCCTCGGTTTTGGTTTCTAAAAAAATTTCAGGTGGTTTCCTTCATGTTATTTCTATGGGAAATTTGAATGCTTTTAAAAAGAAACCTACTTGACCTATCTTTATGAAATTTCCTCCATATTTAGGTCTCGGTGACCTCTAACCGATGACCCTTGGTCAGATTTTTTGCGTTACCAGATTCCTCATTTTTTATGACGCGACTTTCAAAATATTACCTACCGCTAATTAATAAATGCCCCTGAAGACCTACTATATAAGCAAATTGGCTGTGTTGCCCATTTCGAAGACTCTCCTCCACGAGCCATTTTGTTCGAAGCCACGACGCCGTAGTCTGGTGGGAAACAGCGGAGCAACTCGTGTTTGGGCGGGTAGAGAGGACACGCGATCATCACGGTCGGTCCACACGCCGTGATGAGCTAGCCCACAAAGTATCCAGTGGTGCCTGCGCAGGGTCTGGGAATTTGGCAGCCTGGGATCCAGCGTAGGCAACACTGGCGGGCGCTGGTACGAAGATGTGCCGCTCAGAGGTAAAACAACCCAACGTTAAAGAACACGCTGGATGGCCTTGACGGGAGGCTACCATCTGTCTCCCAATAGTTTTTCCAGTGGGTCCCGTAACCTTCTCTGAGCCAGAGGGATCTATGTGACCTGGCCATTTAGCACATGATGTACAAAAAAGTGCCGCTCACAGGTAAAAAAACCCAACGTTAAAGAACACACTGGATGGCCTTGACGGGAGGCTACCATCTGTCTCCCAACAGGTTTTCCAGTGGGTCCCCTAACTTTCTCTGAGCCAGAGGGGTCCATGTGACCTGGCCATTTAGCCCATGGTGTGCAAAAATGTGCCGCTCAGAGGTAAAAGAACCAACCAATCCTACGTTGAAACAAAATTCGCTGCCAAATCCATTGCCGTCATATTCTGCAGCTTAGGCATCATTTCATCTTTCGAGGTTGGCAACACTGTGTTTAATCTTTTCATTACAACACCCACATAAACATCTTCTGAATCTCTGTTAAGGAGTAGTACTCAGTAAACCAATGGTAAGTCCATTTGGATTGTTTTAACACTGAGCGGCACTTTTTTGCACACCGTGGGCTAAATGGCCAGGTCACAAGTACCCCGAAGGCTCGGAGAAGGTTGGGGACCCACTGGAACAGCTGTTGGGAGACAGATGATAGCCTCCCGTCAAGGCCATCCAGTGTGTTCTTTAACGTTGGGTTGTTCAAAAATTGTTTTGTTCCGAAATTCTAAAATATGCATTCCGCCGGGGGGAAAAGTTTGACACGGAATCTGGCAACAAAGCCATTCAATACATTGAAGTGCCAAGTCTCCTGAGTACGAAGATATATAGATATTAAAGTTACATAAAAAAAAAGGCTTCAGAAAGAGTCGAAAACCAAAAAACGGCATTATATAGGGTGATGAAAAAGTCGCTGTGCTCCCGATAGGGAATGAGAGATTCGCACCCGTACAATCATAATAAATGTTGAAAGTGCGTCTCCAGTCTGTCATCAAGAATCAATCAGTGGTCCGAATTACGAGAAAAAAAACACCCCTTAGCTTTTTTATGGATTCTGCAACAGAGTGAATTTTTGCGACTTTTGATTCTTTGTACCGTCTTCCTTTTGTGACTTTTACCCAACATCTACACATTTCCGTAATCGCGGGGATCCATTTACGAGATTCCATTTCTTCGCCGATTTTAAATATTAAGATTTTTTGGTATCTATCTATATTAAGATCCTAAAAAAAAGGAATGGAATGCTCCATGTCTGCCACAGAGTCAAAAGGCTTATGACTTCGATGGACACCGCAATTCCTGTGTTAATCAAACATTCACCACATATAAAAATGAATTATTGGTATACGTGAGAAGATGAGGCTTTTACACTCGCACTCTTTATGCACACAATGGGCTAAATAGTCAGGCCACAAGGAATATCAGAAAAGGTTCGGGGAGGGAAAACACATATCTCTAGTCGCGGCCATCCACCGCGTTCCTTAACGTCCCATCCGACGGAATTTGCAAGCCAATCGGTGTCCCCCTATTGCTCGAGTGAGAAATGTCACCGGTTCTGCAGGTCGCATTACGGAGCCTTACTATAATAGGAATCCGACGTTTCGAGTACAGTCGCTCGAAAAACTATCCGAACATTACGGTTGATCACAGAATTCAGAAAAAATATTTAGCGACGATTTTTTTAGAAATTAGTGATCTGGCAACCTTCGTGAAACAATCACAACGCTACTCGGGTTCGAGCCCCGATGTTTTTCTGCTGACCATGTTCTCAGGACTTGTCTTATGACATATAAACTGATAGGCTCCTGTCAGACCTCTGCGACAAGCAGCTGCTTGAGGGGGATGTTTTACTGATTGCTTTCCGAATTTTTTTCTTCCATTTCTTGGGAAGGAATCGAATGGAACTTTGCTTTCAGTCTCAGTGAAATGTTCTAAAGAACAGAGTAAGTTTAAGTAACTTTGTTTGCATTAAAGGAAATAAAAAAGAGCAACCGAAGCTAACGAGTTGCGAATTTCTGCAGTTACTTCTTTCAAAATGATTGAAACATTTACATAATCTACGGTTTATAGAAATACATTTTCGCAATAAGAACCAGTTATTGATTTGGGTTTGTCAGGTTTAGAGATTAGTTAGATAAATAAAAAAAAGTTTTATTGACAAATGAAAAAGCAGCAGCGTTTTTCTCGCAATCTCACATTTTAGTCACCTTATAGTTAGTACTTGGCTTAGAGTGTTTTTGAAATCCATTATTATTCAGTGCATTAATTCATTTCAATTTCTAAATGCAAATGTTTATTGTAGGAACGAAGGCGTTAGAATACTTCTAGAGAACGAGACAGGTAGAGGGAAAAATATTCCATGCAGTTCTACTCTTAAAATCTCTGGAATTTATTGCAAAAGGTTAATTATGAGTTATTCTTCCCAAATAACAATTAAAACTTTTCCATTTTACCTATTTCGAGGCAAAATTTTGAAAAGTACCTTTGAATTGACATTAGACGTTAATCTGCTACTTCTACATTATTTAGCAAACTCGGTTTTCGTTGCCAGATCTCGCTATCATATTATGCATAATTCATTAACTTTAATTAGAAAAGCTTCGTCTGATCGGTATTTTATTGCAGAGAATGGGATAAATGGCCAGGTTACAAGGACCCCTATTGGTGAAATAATAACTTAACGAGGCTAGAGAAAAGAAATTGATATTTCAAGAAAAAGATTAAATTGAATTTCACATTTGAAGAATGATAGCACGATTTTAATACTTGATCATTTCCTCCATTTGATATTATTTTTGTTGAATCAACTTCTATAAGTAAAACAAGCTGAAAAAACACTTAAAATAGGCCAAAGTTAAATATTAGAAATTTTTAAAATCATTAAATACTAAATTATTAATAAATAAACCGTTTCACGACTTTTTCTTCAATAAAATATTAGATGCCAATTTATGATGAAAACTATTAATAGTTATTCTAACAGAATATAAATAATGATATTAATAAAACTCAATAATAATAAGTAATTGCAGAAGGATTTAAAACTAATTTCCATCTGTACACCAATGACTTGATTTTACATTAAAACTCTATGGAAGCTGAACTACCTGTACATCGTTTAGAAAAGTCTGTTTTCGTTGCCAGATCTCGCCAACAAACTATGCAGATGAAAATTCATTTATTTTATTCCAGAAGCCGTTCTTTCTTCTGATCATTTGAAAATAATTGTCCTTAGAGTTCAAAATACTGATGGATTATGTGATTGCCCACAGCTTTAAAGTTTTAAAGGGGGGCTTTAAAACAATTTTTTTTTTACAAGAGTTTAAAAAAGCTTTCTATTAAGAATATTCTAAAGATCTGCGTCATATCATAGACAGTAATCGTTTGGATTATTTTAGTAAATAAAAGGTAAAATATCTTTAACTAGAAAAATAATTTATATTTATAGAGATTAAAAATGAATAATAGTTAAAGAAACAAAGGGAGTTGGATTGTTTTACCCGTGATCACATGTTTTGTACACAATGGGCTCAATGGTCAGGTCACAAGCACCCCGAGAACTTAAAGAAGTTTGGGGAAAAGGGAACAACTGGACAACTGTTGGGAGACAGATGGTAGTCTCTTATCAAAACCATCCAGCCTGTTCTTTAATGTGTACAGTCATTGAAAAAAATATCCGAACCTTATGGTTGATTACAGAATAGAGAAAAAAATATCCGGCAAGGGTTTTTTTAGAAATTAGGGATCTGGCAACTTTGATCTGGGACGTGATTCTGGCAACCTTCGTGTTACGTGACACGAAGGTTGCCAGATCACTAATTTCTAAAATAAACGTCGCTAAATATTTTTTCTGAATTTGTAATCAACCGTAATGTTTGGATACTTTTTCGAGCGACTGTACTCGAAACGTCGGATTCCTATTA
Source organism: Ryuthela nishihirai (assembly GCA_038380435.1). Classification (NCBI taxonomy): domain Eukaryota; kingdom Metazoa; phylum Arthropoda; class Arachnida; order Araneae; family Heptathelidae; genus Ryuthela; species Ryuthela nishihirai. The sequence goes on from JAWZYU010000080.1 coordinate 1,659,375, forward strand.
TAGTAAGGCTTCGTAATCCGACCTGCACAACCGATGACATTTTTCCCTCGGGCAATAGGGGGACACCGATGGACTTGCAAATTCCGTCGGATGGGACGTTAAGGAACGCGGTGGATGGCCGCGACTAGAGATATGTGTTTTCCCTCCCCGAACCTTTTCTGATATTAATTGTGGCCTGGCTATTTAGCCCATTGTGTGCATAAAAAGTGCGAGTGTAAAAGCCTCATCTTCTCACGTATACCAATAATACATTTTTATATATGGTGAATGTTTGATTAACACAGGAATTGCGGTGTCCATCGAAGTCATAAGCCTTTTGACTCTGTGGCAGACATGGAGCATTCCATTCCTTTTTTTTTAGGATTTTAATATAGAGGGATACCAAAATAACTTAATATATAAAGTCTGCGAAAAAATGGAATCTCGTAAATGGATCCCCGCGATTACGGAAATGTGTAGATGTTGGGTAAAAGTCACAAAAGAAAGACGGTACAAAGAATCAAAAGTCGCAAAAATTCACTCTGTTGCAGAATCCATAAAAAATCTAGGGGGTTTTTTTTTTCGTAATTCGGTCCACTGATTGATTCTTGATGACAGACTGGAGACGCACTTTCAACATTTATTATGATCGTACGGGTGCGAATCTTTCATTCCCTATCGGGTGCACAGCGACTTTTTCATCAACCTGTATAATGCCTTTTTTGGTTTTCGACTCTTTCTGAAGCCTTTTTTTTATGAGACTTTAATATCTATATATCTTCGTACTCAGGAGACTTGGCACTTCAATGTATTGAATGGCTTTGTTGCCAGATTCCGTGTCAAACTTTTTCCCCCGGCGGAATGCATATTTTAGAATTTCGGAACAAAATAATTTTTGAACAACACAACGTTAAAGAACACACTGGATGGCCTTGACGGGAGGCTATCATCTGTCTCCCAACAGCTGTTCCAGTGGGTCCTCTACCTTCTCCGAGCCTTCGGGGTACTTGTGACCTGGCCATTTAGCCCACGGTGTGCAAAAAAGTGCCGCTCAGTGTTAAAACAATCCAAATGCACTTACGATTGGTTTACTGAGTACTACTCCTTAACAGAGATTCAGAAGATGTTTATGTGGGTGTTGTAATGAAAAGATTAAATGCAGTGTTGCCAACCTCGAAAGATGAAATGATGCCTAAGCTTCAGAATATGACGGCAATGGATTTGGCAGCGATTTTTGTTTCAAAGTAGGATTGGTTGGTTCTTTTACCTCTGAGCGGCACTTTCTTGCACACAATGGACTAAATGGCCAGGTCATATGGACCCCGAAGGCTCAGAGAAGGTTGAGGGAGCGGACCCACTGGAACAGCATTCGGTATAAAAAAAAAAAATAAATACCCCCTCAAGCAGCTGCTTGCCACAGAGGTCTGACAGGAGCCTGTCAGTTTATATGCCACAGTAGAAGGTCTGAGAGGATGGCAGGCCCTCAGCAGAAAAACGACACAAACAGCCATGCCTTACCCGGGGCTCGAACCCAGGTCCCTTAGATCAGTAGTCAAGCACGCTAACCACTCGGCCATGGGACGGCTCATTCGGTATACCCTACTGAAAAAAAAAAAAAAAAAAAACAGATTTAAATAAGAACATCAGAGAAAGACATTTACTCAAAAAAGTAAAAAAAAAATGACCCTTTCTACTGACCAAGATAGAGTCACGTGGCCTAAAGATTCATACTCCAGACATTCATCACTTGGCCTCCGCTCATCAGGGGCGTGTCATGATAATTCGGAGCACCGAGTCACGTGATCCGAAGATTCACACTCCAAAGATGCATCACTTGACGGATTCGTTCGCTCATTAAGGGCGATTTAAATAATGCGGCAGGCGGTGTATTGTATATCGAGATACATTAAGAATACTCTAAAAAGGCGATTCGGAAAAAGTACAATGTACCGGCTATTACAATTCCGTAATAGCCGATACGCCATACCTTTCCTAAGAGGGGCGGGGGTGGCTCAGTTCTCGTAATCTGCAGTTCCCAGCTTCGAGTCCCAGCTGGGTCAGCGTTGAAATTTATCTCCGCAAAATTCCCCGCCCTGCCCACGGTCAGTAGGGGACACCGATGGGCTTGGAAAGGCCGCCGTCCGTCGGATGGGACGTTAAGCCGTGGTCTCGTGTGCGGGAGAGTGCACATGAGACCACGGCATAACCTGTGCACGTTAAAGAACACGTTGGATGGCCTTGACAGGAGGCTACCATCTGTCTCCCAACAGCTGTTCCAGTGGGTCCCCTCCCCCAACCTTCTCTGAGCCTTCGGGGTCCCTGTGACCTGGCCATTTAGCCCATGGTGTGCAAAAAAGTGCCGCTCAGAGGTAAAACAACCCAACCTTTCCTAAGGGCCACATCTTCGTACCAGCGCCCGCCATTGTTGCCTACGCTGGATCCCAGGCTGCCAAATGCCCTGCCCAAGCACCACTGGTTACTTCGGGGGCTACCTCATCACGGCGTGTGGACGGACCGTGATGATCGCGCGTCCTCCCTACCCCCGAAACCCGAGTTGCTCCGCTGTTTACCACCAGACTACGGCGTGGTGGTTTCGAACAAATCGGCTCGTGAAGGAGAGTCTCCGAAATGGGCTCCACATCCAATTTGCTTATATAGTAGGTCTTCAGGGCTTTTATTAATTAGCGGTAGGTGATATTTTGAAGACCGTCCCGTGGCTGAGTGTTTAGCACGCTTGGCTACTGATCTACGGGACCTGGGTTCGACCCCGGGTTAAGGCATGGATGTGTGTGTCGGTTTTCTGCTGAGGTCCTGCCATACTCACAGACCTTCTACTATGGCATACAAACTGAAAGGCTCCTGTCAGACCTCTGTGGTAAGCAGCTGCTTGAGGTGGTATTTATTTATTTTATAATATTTTGAAAGTTGCGTCATAAAAAATGAGGAATCCGGTAACGCAAAAAATCTGACCAAGGGTCATCAGTTAGAGGTCACCGAGATCTAATTATGGAGGAAATTTCATAAAGATAGGTCTAGTAGGTTTTTTTAAAAAGGCATTCAAAATTCCCATAGAAATAACATGAAGGAAACCACCTCAATTTTTTTTAGAAACCAAAACCGAGGGAGAACAACATTTCAAAGTGAAACATGAAACCTGTTAAATGACGTTCGCCAACGAATGAGGTTCGTCACCCTTTGAATTATGGGTAAAGGGTTATAAAGATGGCCTCGAGCAAATGAGATTTCTTGGTAATTTTAAAGTATAGGGAAAAGCTGGATCGAAAACCTAATGTTATCCTATGGACATTAGTCCTAGGGAAAAATCTTTATAACATTCGAACCGTTCGAGATAGCGGGTTCGGACTACGTGATTCGGGATCTACGTCAAATTACTTCACTCCCATATCGAGCACGAAGCTCTAAACTCAATGTTTAAAAAGTTTAAAATGAATTTTAAACTGTTAAAATCTCGAACACCGCACGTTCCGGGTCGAATCCGGGTTCGGAATCGGATGCGTCTCGACGAGATGTTTCAGAAAAGGTGTCACATGATAGAGCTACCTCTAATATTTAAGAAGTTAGCATCAGCCAATCAGCATTCAGCATTTCAGAGTACTGGAGTCCCATTGATTCTACGTGGTAGAGGTAGATTTAAAGTTCTCGCCCTTTTTTCAATGTAAAGGATTTCCTATGATAAGAACGCACTTATAATTTTCAACCAATGAGATTAACTGGACGGATTCGTTCTCACTGGGCTTAAAAAAATGAGTTGCGTTTCACGATAATTCGGAACACGGATTCTTTTCTTACTAGGAGGACTGAAGCGATAGAGATTTTATCCCTAACGAGATAGATAAATAAATATTTTTAACCAATCACAGCTCAGGAAGCTGATTAAGAAAGGGTTAAAATGGCTCCTAACTGTCAGTGACTTACTACTAGTATTTCCTATGCCTCAGAATAGGGAATCATGGGAGTCACCAAATGGACTAGTTAAAGTATTTAAATATATTTTTAACTTTAAATCTTCCATATTTAAAAGAGATAATTGAATAATTATTTTTAACCAATCACATTTAAACCTTCAGATGCCAACGGATTCTATTGGATACTTCATTTCAGCTCCGAACTACTCTAATCTGCAGTCTGCAACATACGAAGTACATTGCACATGAGATCTGCGCATACCTAGGACCTTTACACATGAATTATCATATAAGGACATATCTATGACGTCACACATATAAATAACGAATCATTTCAAACCTTAACGATGACATCAGGATATAGTTACCGAATATGTATCCTATGATAACACATAGGCGCACTCAATCTGAGCATTTCAATCTCCTTATACGTATACATGGAAAGCCTTATGACGTCACAATTTATTAGCCAATCAGCTTTGTCACGTGATTTCAATTAACCAATCAATTCAAACCTTAATCATTGTGTATTTTTCGTAATGTTTCGGTATACGGACAGTAAAAATTCACCCGCCCCTGCGATGGCACCATTCTTTCTCTAAGGAGCTCCTCAATTGAACTCCTCACATGTTAACCTATGGGTAATCTGGGTCAAACAGTCACTAAGTCTAGCCACTAAATTAATGAATTAATTAATTATTTATTTCTGTACTACTCTTATTCTCTGGTATAGGGATATGGCATTCTTCATGTCTTTAAAAACATGGATGCTTACAGGTAGACAGGGATGTAAGAAGGATGAGACTTCTTTTAACCAATTCTGGGGCGTTTTTTGTATAATAATTTCACTCTTTTCTCTTTTATCCCATACTCCGCAAAGGATCGATACACTTTTTAAATACTTTCAATGGAGTGAAAGGACTTCTTTATCACATTTTAATTTCACTAAGCCTAATCTCATAATGTTAACATACGGATGAGCTATATCTCAAATTCTAATCACTCTTTTCACCTTTCTTCATAGTTTTCAATCCTCTTTCATTCTATATATAGGGCAAGCCTCAAAACCCTCAACAGAGTGATGCCACAGGGCCCGTGCAAAATAGTCCCCAACTCACAAGGGGAAGACTTGCCGCAAAGCCCTTTACAGCCCCAACCGGCGGGAGATGCACGCCCCGAAAAGCCTAGAACCCTCACTATATTAGACTTACTCATCGGGTCTCAGTCGGTAGCGCGCCAGGCTCGTAATCTGCATTTCCCAGGTTCGAGTACAGTCGCCTTCATGTACAGTCGCTCAAAAAAGTATCCGAACATCAGTACCAACTTTGGCATTGAAGTCACCAAGAACAAGGGTAATATCTCCTTTCTTGACAGAATTCAAAATATCCTGAAGTTGTTCATAAAAAATATCCTTCTCATCCTCATCAGCATCCTCAGTGGGGGCATAACAGCAGATAACATTCAAGTCTTTAATGCTTGTCAGAAATTTTGCTGTAAGAAACCTTTCATTAATGCACTCATATCCTAGAAGAGCATCACTAGCATGTCCAACCGAGGTCGACGATGCTGCCAACCGGTTCCCTAGCCGGTTGGTCGGTGACAGCGTCTGAGACCTCACCTATCAGCAGCTCTGGGTGAGCTGTTCGAGGGCTCGGCAGAACCGGATTGGCTCCTAGTAAGCCAGAGCCCTCACAAAAGTCTAGGTCTTACTAAGAGTGTCCACCCCGGACACCGATTGAACTTGGATCTACATATCCTTGTACATTTGCAAACCGGGGAATAGATTAAAGTAAGGTATCTTCCTGTGGTCAGCTTTCCTTCTATAGGACTGCTGCCATGTGAGGCTGGGGTTGAGGTGCGCCTATAGGGCGTATTCCTTGCCCCCGGCTCTAGATAAGCACGGCTCTTCATAACCAGGTACTGCTGTACAAGCGGAACCGGGAATTGCCGTGGTTGCATAATTTCGCAACAATAGAGATTCATTGTAGGTGGTTGGTTAAGGAACCAATCGCAGCATAGGCGACCGAAAGTGACCCCATATTCATTTAATAGGGGGTATGTTTTGAAACAAACAACAAGAACCTCCTTGGCAGTTCAATACCTTTGGTTTTTCCTACAGTAAAGAGTCGGCATTTATGAAAGAATCGTTTTGACCGTTCAGTTGTTTGCAGAATTGTAAGTGAACATGCCCGATGACGGAAAGAGACGTGAATTTGCATTGGGTACATCCGGGGATCGTTTTTCGAAGCCAACCGACAACAATGGAGGAAGAACAGTTGTTTTTTCGAATTCCAATTGTGGCGTAGCGAAAACAGTATACGATACGAAAGTCTTCAGAAAACACTGTTCCCTCACATATATAGGTATTGGAGTTGTCCTTTGTTGTCAGATTGACAATTTTCCGTTTCGGTTCATTCGTCCTATTTCGGCCATCGGTCCGTCCGATCTGATGTACGTTTCCGAGATTAAAATGCTTTTTAACCCAATTGTTCAATTGTCTAGTTGATTGCGATAGGGCTGAGACGCATCTTTTCTGATTCAATCAATCCTTAGATGTAAAAAAAAAAAATCATTTCCGACGTAGGGGGATTCTAACCGTCTTCAGAAACTTCAGCAAAACTGAAGAATAGTGAAAGAAGTCTTTACACAAAGTTCTAAAATACAAACTTATTTTATTAAACACTTTGATAGAATAATACTTGTTACTAAGATTCTTCTGAAGTCAATTTTTCTGGTTGGCATTCTTATCGCTAAATATTCAAATAACTCATTAAATACTGAACGAATATTGTTTAAAATCGAGATATTGATTTAATTGCGATCTTTATCTACAATCGCATTTTTCAAAACAAAAAAAATATTATTTTAGCAGTTATAGAGCTTCGACGTTAGCTTTCCATTTGACCTAACATAGGGATTTTCTTTATGGAAAATAGTGGAGTTGTTTCTAGCAACCTCTACTGGGTTGATTTACTTCTGAGCGGCAATATTTTGCACAAAATGGGCTAAAAGGCAAGATCACAAAGACACCAAAGGTTCACAGAAGGCTGGGGGAGCTGACCCACTGGCAATCTTAAAAAGCACCCCAGAAAAATTCCCTTAAAAATAAATGAGGCCAGATTACCAAAAGGGCAAGTCATACGTACAGTCCCTGAAAAAAAATATCCGAACGATATGGTTGATTAGAGAATTCAGAAAAGATATCTGGCAACGATTATTTTTTGGAAATTAGTGATCTGGCAACCTTCGTGTCGCGTGACACGAAGGTTGTCAACAGAGCACCCTTGTGGTGGAAAAGGGTTGCTCCAAAGTGACTATAAAGTCTGAAAACACTAGGTCCCATAGAAAGAGAGCAAAGGTAAAAAAAATCTGATTGTCAAAATGGACGGAAAGCAAGAGAGAAAAAGACATTTTACCCAGAAAGGTAAAAAAAGGACCCATTACTAATGTCCAAAGTAGAGTCACGTGACCTAAAGATTCATTACTTGACGGATTCGTTCTCACTTGGCTTTCGCTCACCCCCTGAACACGATGAATTCCGCCTGTTTCCGCCTTGGGCCAGAGAACGAAACGCGCGTCGTGTGAAAGGTTTAGAAATCCACCTACCAGGCAATTTGCTTATATAGTAGGTAATTGGAGCCTTTATAAATCAGCGGTAGCTAATATTTTCAAAGTTTCGTCGCCAATAATAAGGGATCTGGCAACGCAAAAAATCTGACCAGGGGTCGTCCGTTGAAGACCACCGAGATCCAATCACATTTAAATCTTAAGATGTCAACGGGATTCGATTGGATACGTAATTTCACCTCTATTCTACACTCTCTGGCATACGAAGTACATTGCACATCAGATCTACGCATAACTAGGACGTCTACACATGAATTGCCATATAAGGACAAATCGATGACGTCATACATAAGTAGTCAATTAGTTCAAACCTTAAGGGTATAGTTATCCTAATTTACACTCCGTTAGAATACTACAGCGCATTTAATTTGCGCCTACCTATGACGTCACACATAACTACTGCACATACATTTGTCATGTACACCTATATGCCATATTAGGACAGCCTTATCACGTGACACAGAATCAGCCAATCAGAAGACAGACCTCATTATCAAAATTTATGACAGGAAATCATTTCAAACTACAGGGATCACGTGACTCCATACTTACAATTTTTTTTTTAAAGTCGAGCCAACCACCCCTCCGATGGCACCATGCTTTCTCTATGGAGCTCCTCACTTGAACTCTTCGCATGTTAACCTATGGGTAATCTGGGTCAAACAGTCACCAAGTCTAGCCATGAAATAAATCAATTAATTATTTATTTTTCGACTACGGTTATACTGCAGATAGAGGAATATGGCATTCTTCATGTTTTTAAAAAGATGGATGCCTACAGGGCATAGCAATGTAAGGGTTTTCACATCTCTTTTAAACAATTCTAGAGCCTTTTTCATGGGAATTTCACTCTTTTCTTTTTTATATAACACTCCACAAAGGATTGATATACTTTTTAAATACTTTCCGAATATTTTTCTTCAATTTCATGCGTAGTATAGTTTCACCGTTTTATAGAAATACAGTTTCCCAATAAGAACCACATATTGATTTCGGTTTGTCAGCTTTAGAGATGTGGTAGAAAGTTTTATTGATAAATAACAGCGTTTTTCTCGCAATCTCACATTTAAGTCACCTTATAGTTAGAGTGTTTTTCAAATCCATTATTATTTTTCAGTGCATTACTTCATTTCAATTTCTAAATGCAAATGTTTATTGTAGGAATGAAGAAGGCGTTTGAATACTTCTAGACAGGTAGAGGGATACTCTTAAAATCTCTGCAATTTATTGGAAAAAGGTCAATTCTTTCCAAATAACATTTAAAACTTTTCCATTTTACCTATTTCGAGGCAAAATTTTGAAAAGTACGTTCGAATTGACATTAGAAGTAAATCTCTACTTCTACATTATTTAGCAAACTCTGTTTTCGTTGCCAGATCTCGCTAACATGTTATGCAGACGATAATTCATTAATTTTATTAGAATAGCTTCGTCTGATCGGTATTTTATTGCAGAGAATGGGATAAATGGCCTTAGAGCTAAGATAATAACTTAACCCTAAGGGACAGGTATAACTCCTGTATACGAAGCTAGAGAAATTGATATTTCAAAAAAAAATTAAATTGAATTTCACATTTGAAGAATGATTTTAATACTTGATCATTTGAAATTATTTTTCTTGAATCAACTTCTATAAGTAAAACAAGCAGAAAAATCACTTAAAATAGGCCAAAGGGTAAATATTACAAATTTTTAAAATCATTAAATACTAAATTATTAATAAATAAACCGTTTCACGACTTTTTCTTCAATAAATGATTAGATACGAATTTTTGATGTAAACCATTAATAGCTAATTCTAACGAATATAAATTATAATATTAATGTAATTGAATAATAATAAGTAATTACAGAAGGATTTAAAACTAATTTCCATCTCTACAACAATGACTTGATTTTACATTAAGACGATGGAAGCTCAACTACCTGTACATCGTTTAGAAATGTCTGTTTTCGTTGCCAGATCTCGCCAACAAACTATGCAGATATAAATTCAATTATTTCATTCCAGAAGCCGTTCTTTCGTCTGATCGTTTGAAAATAATTGCCCTTAGAGTTCAAAATACTGATGTATTCAGTTATTGCCCACAGCTTGAAAGTTTTAAAGGGGGGCTTTAAAACAAATTTTTTTTTATTTACAAGAGTTTAAAAAAGCTTTTATATTAAGAATATTCTGGAAATCTGCGTCTTGTCATAGAGAGCAAAGATACCTCGTTTGGATTATTTTAGTAAATAAGAGGTAAAAAATCTTTAACTAGAAAAATAATTTATATTTATAAAATAGAGATTAAAAATGAATAATAGTTGAACAAACTAAGGGAATTGGGTTTTTTTTCCTGTGAGGACATGTTTTGTACACAATGGGCTAAATGGCCAGGTCACAAGCACCCCGAGAGCTTAAAGAAGTTTGGGGAAGAAGGGCCCATTGGACAACTGTTGGGAGACAGATAGTAGTCTCTTATCAAAACCATCCAGCGTGTTGTTTAATGTGTATAATAAAAAATAAAATAAATACCCCCTCAAGCAGCTGCTTGCCACAGAGGTCTGACAGGAGCCTGTCAGTTTATATGCCACAGTAGGAGTTCTGAGAGGATGGCAGGACCTCAGCAGAAAAACGACACACACATCCATGCCTAATCCGGGACTCGAACCCAGGTCCCTTAGATCAGTAGTCAAGCGTGCTAACCACTCGGCCACGGGACGGCTAATGTGTATAGTCACTCAAAAAATTATCCGAAACCTATGGTTGATTACAGAATAGAGAAAAAATATCCGGCAACGATTTTTTTTAGAAATTACCTTCGTGTACAGTACACGAAGTTTGCCACATTTCCAATTTCTAAAAAAATCGTTGCTAGATATTTCTTCTGAATTCTGTAATCAACAGTAGTGTTCGGATATTTTATTGAGTGACTGTATACTAAGGTTGCCAGATCGCTAATTTGTAAAAAAAATAAATCGTTGCCATATATTTTTTCTGAATTCTGTAATCAACCGTAGTGTTCGGATACTTTTTTGAGCGACTGTACATGAAGGTTTCGGAGGTAAATTCTCAGCGCTGCCCCAGCTGGGACTCGAACCTGGGAAATGCAGATTACGAGCCTAGCGCGCTTCCGACCGAGCTCCGCCCCGTTGAGTAAGTCTAATATACTGCGGGTTCTTGGCTTTTCAGGGCGTGTGTCTCTCGCGGATTGGGGGCTTTTTATATGTGGGCCCTGCGGTTTCCCGTTGCAAGGGGCTTTGCGGCAAGTCTTCCCCTTGTGAGTTGGGGACTATTTTGCACGGGCTCTGTGGCTTCACTCTGTGGAGGGTTTTGAGTCTTGCCCTATGAATAGAATGAAAGAGATTGAAAACTATGAAGAAAGGTGAAAAGAGTGATTAGAAATTTAGATATAGCTAATCTCTATGTTAACATTACGAGATTAGGCTTAGTGAAATTAAAATGTAATAAAGAAGTCCTTTCACTCCATTGAAAGTATTTAAAAAGTGTATCAATCCTTTGCGGAGTATGGGATAAAAGAGAAAAAATGAAATTATTATAAAAAAACGCTCCAGAATTGGTTAAAAGAAGTCCTCATCCTTCTTACCTCCCTGTCTACCTGTAAGCATCCATGTTTTTAAAGACATGAAGAATGCCATATCCCTATACTGCAGAATAAGAGTAGTAGAGAAATAAATAATTAATTAATTCATTAATTTAGTGGCTAGACTTAGTGACTGTTTGACCCAGATTACCCATAGGTTAACATGTGAGTATTTCAATTGAGGAACTCCTTAGAGAAAGCAGGATAAATATGCAGTGATGTCATGATTAAAGTTTGAATTGATTGGTTAATTGAAATCACGTGACAAAGCTGATTGGCTAATAAATTGGGACGTCATAAGGCTGTCCATGTATACGTATAAGGAGATTGAAATGCTCAGATTGAGTGCGCCTATGTATTATCATAGGATACATATTGGGATAACTATACCCTGATGTCATCGTTAAGGTTTGAAATGATTGGTTATTTATATATGTGACGTCATAGATATGTCCTTATATGACAATTCATGTGTAAAGGTCCTAGGTATGCGCAGATCTCATGTGCAATGTACTTCGTATGTTGGAGACTGCAGAATAGAGTAGTTCCGAGCTGAAATGAAGTATCCAATAGAATCCGTTGGCATCTGAAGGTTTAAATGTGATTGGTTAAAAATAAATATTCAATTATCTTTTTTTAAATATGGAAGCTTTAAAGTTAAAAATATATTTAAATACTTTAATTAGTCCATTTGGTGACTCCCATGATTCCCTATTCTGAGGCATAAGGAAATACTAGTAGTAAGTCACTGACAGTTAGGAGCCATTTTAACCCTTTCTTAATCAGCTTCCTGAGCTGTGATTGGTTAAAAACATTTATTTATCTATCTCGTTAGGGATAAAATCTCTATCGCTTCAGTCCTCCTAGTAAGAAAAGAATCCGTGTTCCGAATTATCATGAAACGCCCCTCATTCTTTAAAGCCCGGTGAGAACGAATCCGTCCAGTTAATCTCATTGGTTGAAAATTATAAGTTCGTTCTTATCATAGGAAATCCTTTACATTGAAAAAAGGGCGAGAACTTTAAATCTACCTCTACAACATAGAACGAATGGGATTCCAGAATTTTGAAATGCTGAATGCTGATTGGCTGATGCTAACTTCTTAAATATTAGAGGTAGCACTATTGTGTGACCCTTTTTCTGAAACATCTCGTGGAGACGCATCCGATTCCGAACCCGATTTTGACCCTGGACGTGCAGGTTTCGAGATTTTAACATTTAAAAATTCAATTTCAACTTTTTAAATATTGATTTTAGAGCCTCGTCCTCGATATGGGAGTGAAGCAATTTGACGTAGATCCCGAATCACGTAGTCCGAACCCGCTGTCTCGAACGGTTCGAGCGTTATAAAGATTTTTCGCTAGGACAAATGCCATGGCCGAGTGGTTAGCGCACTTGGCTACTGATTTAAGGGACTCGGGTTCGAGTCCCGGGTAAGGCATGAATGTTCGTGTTGGTTTTCTTCTGAGGTCCTGCCATCCTCTCAGATCTTATACTATGGTGTATAAACTGACAGGCTCCTGTCAGTCCTCTGTGGCAAGCAGCTGCTTGAGGGGGTATTTATTTTTTTTATTTTTATAATGTCCATAGGATAACATTAGGTTTTCGATCCAGCTTTTCCCTATACTTTAACATTACCAAGAAATCTCATTTGCTCGAGGCCATCTTTATAACCCTTTACCCATAATTCAAAGGGTGACGAACCTCATTCGTTGGCGAACGTCATTTAACAGGTTTCATGTTTCACTTTGAAATGTTGTTCTCCCTCGGTTTTGGGGGCGGGGGTGGCTCAGTCGGTAGCGCGCCAGGCTCGTAATCTGTAGTTACCAGGTTAGAGACCCAGCTGGGTCAGCGTTGAGATTTATCTCCGCAAAATTCCCCGCCCTGCCACGGTCAGTAGGGGACACCGATGGGCTTGGAAAGGCCGCCGTCCGTCGGATGGGACGTTAAGCCGTGGCCCTGTGTGCGGGAGAGCCATACCCTGTGCACGTTAAAGAACACGCTGGATGGCTTTGACGAGAGGCTATCATCTGTCTCCCAACAGCTGTTCCAGTGGGTCCCCTCTCCCAACCTTCTCTGAGCCTTCGACGTCCATGTGACCTGGTCATTTAGCCCATGGTGTGCAAAAAATTGCCGCTCAGAGGTAAAACAACCCAACCCTCGGTTTTGGTTTCTAAAAAAATTTCAGGACGCTTCTTTCATGTTATTTCTATGGGAATTTTGAATGCCTTTTAAAAAATCCTACTTGCAGATGAAAATTCAATTATTTTATCCCTAAACTATTTTAAATAATAGTTGCCAGATACTTCTTCTGAACTCTGAGATCAGTCGGAGCGTTCCGAGGTCATTCCCTGAGGCTGTTCGGAAAACTAATGTTGCCAGATCCCTAAACTATTTTAAGTAATAGTTGCCAGATACTTCTTCTGAACTCTGAAATCAGTCGGAGAATTCCAATGTCATTTCGAGAGGCTGTTCGGAACCCGAATGTTGCCAGATGCCTAAACTATTTTAAATAATAGTTGCCAGATACTTCTTCTGAACTCCGAGATCAGTCGGAGGATTCCAATGTCATTCCGAGAGGCTGTTCGGAAACCGAATGTTGCCAGATCCCTAAACTACTTTAAATAATAGTTGCCAGATACTTCTTCTGAACTCTGAAATCAGTCGGAGAATTCCAATGTCATTCCGAGAATCTGTTGCGAAAACGAATGTTGCCAGATCCTTAACAATTTTAAATAATAGTTGCCGGATACTTCTTCTGAACTCTGAGATCAGTCGGAGCGTTCCGAGGTCATTCCGAGAGGCTGTTCGGAACCTGAATGGTGCCAGATCCCTAAGCTATTTTAAATGAAAGTTGCAAGGTACTTCTTCTGAACTCTGAGATCAGTCGGAGCGTTCCGACTATTTGAAATAATAGTAGTAATTACTGATTCGATCTTACACGGATTCTTTTCTTACTAGGAGGACTGAAAGGATAGAGATTTTATCCCTAACGAGATGGATAAATAAATATTTGTAACCAATCACAGCTCGGGAAGCAGATGAAGAAAGGGTTAAAATGGCTCCTAAAGGTACTACTAGTATTTCCTACACTTCAGAATAGGGAGCTCATCAACTCTAGCCATCAGAAATAATCAATTCCTTATTCATTTATTCACTTTCCATTCTTCATTGCTTTAAAAACATGGATGCCTACAATTAGATTCGTATGGAAGTTTTCTTTTTTACGACTATTCATAGACTTTATTAGATTTCATTTTCACTAAGCCTAATCTTCTACTACATATATATTTCTTAAAACTCTATAGGAAAAGAAATTTTAAAATTTTAAAATAGAATGACTTGGTATTTTAAAGTTCCATATATTAGAAATGACATGATTGACTTTAAACCATTCCTCACTCTTTCCACAAAAGTTTCAAAGCATTATTGGGTTGAAAAATATTTCCCACGTTTTGCTTGCTGCAGTGGAATGGAGTAGGATTTGAGTCACAGGATGTAAGCAGGAAATCTGAAGCTCGATCTGCTGATGCGCAACCTTCTCCGAGACTTCGGGGCTCTTGTGACTTGGACATTTAGCCCACTGGGTACAAAAGAAAGTGCCGCTCAGAGGTTAAAATGCCTATCTTCTCTACGGCGTGTTAAAGTGATCAAAGGGACCTGGGTTCGAGCCCCGCAGATGTTTGTGTTCTCCCACCACAATATATAACAATAATAATACTTAATTACTAATAGTAATACTTACACAATAATAATAATAATAATAATAATAATAATAATAATAATAATAATAATAATAATAATAATAATACTTAATTTCTAATAGTAATTAACCTTACAAATATATATATAATTTTTATAACCCACCCCTGAGATGGGACCGTGCTATATCTATGGAGCTCCTCAATTGAACTCTTCGAACAATATTCAACGCTTAGCCATCAGAAATATTCAATTATTCATTGATTCACTTTCCTTATTGTTCACGTGCATCTGGCAATCTTCATCGCTTTCAAAACATCGAGTTAGATTCCTAGGTAAGTATTATTATTATTCTAGAGCTTATACTCTCTTATCTTTGACGACTATTAACTACTTTTAAATAATATAAAAATATTTGTCTTTCTCTTAATAAAAAAGAAATCTTTATCAAATTATATATTTCACTTTTACGTTTGTAAGAATTCAAACCAAACCTTTTTTCTCAGAGGTAACTTTACTCAGAGGTAACTTTACACAGATGACATCACAGCTCTCCATAACTTTAAGAAAGCCATTACCATTTACATGTTACAACAAACTAATTCTTCCGACAGAGCTATAAATAGATCCTCGCGCAGCTCGAGAAATGTCAATCGAGGGAAAC
Source organism: Ryuthela nishihirai (assembly GCA_038380435.1). NCBI lineage: Eukaryota > Metazoa > Arthropoda > Arachnida > Araneae > Heptathelidae > Ryuthela > Ryuthela nishihirai. The sequence continues at coordinate 1,674,857 of JAWZYU010000080.1, forward strand.
GCTTCTGCAAGTGTTTGTTAGCAATGCCGCTGCACTTGGATGGGTTCTTTAGGAAAATCTCTAATAACTTCGTAATATTTGAATAAGTATTTAAAATCACAGTTACTCTGAAACCGTTCCATTTAAAGCAAATGCATTTCAATTTTTCTCTCCAAAGCCTATAGATATTTTCTTACACATATATACTTATAATAATAGGATATTAAATTCATGAAAATATAGCATCCATCTATAGAAACCTTCTACTGATTTTCCGTGTTATATCCATGAGAAACTTTCAATCTGTTAATCTCGAGCTTTTTGGGTGGAAAAAAATCCTGCATATAATAAGTCTTTTTATATTTCTCTATAACTTAGAAATTAAATAAGAAATCAAAGATATATACATTTTACTTTAAGAAAGAAAGAAAAAAATATCTGGCAACTTTCGCGTACAATACATGTACAGTTGCTCAAAAAAATATCCGAACACTATGGTTGATTACAGAAATCAGAAAAAATATCTGAAGCGTGTACAGCAACTGTACACGCTCCAGTTACCGTTCACAGCAAACTGGAGCGTGTGCAGTTGCTCTGAACGGTAACTGCACACGCTCAATATTTCTGTGACTGGCATACTTCATTTAATGGGGGGTATGTTTTGTAACAAACAACAAGAACCTCCTTGGCAGTTCAATACCTTTGGTTTTTCCTACAGTAAAGAGTGCGCATTTATGAAAGAATCGTTTTGACCGTTCTGTTGTTTGCAGAATTGTAAGTGAACATGCCCGATGACGGAAAGAGACGTGAATTTGCATTGGGTACATCCGGGGATCGTTTTTCGAAGCCAACCGATAACAATGGAGGAACAACAGTTGTTTTTTCGAATTCCAATTGTGGCGTAGCGAAAACAGTATACGATACGAAAGTCTTCAGAAAGCACTGTTGCCTCACATATAGGTATTGGAGTTGTCCTTTGTTGTCAGATTGACAATTTTCCGTTTCGGTTCATTCGTCCTATTTCGGCCATCGGTCCGTCCGATCTGATGTACGTTTCCGAGATTAAAATGCTTTTTAATTCAATTGTTCAATTGTCTAGTTGATTGCGATAGGGCTGAGACGCATCTTTTCTGATTCAATAAATCCTTAGATGTCAAAAAAAATCATTTCCGACGTAGGGGGATTCGAACCGTCTTAAGAAACTTCAGCAAAACTGAAGAATAGTGAAAGAATTCTTTACACAAAGTTCTACATTACAAACATATTTTATTAAACACTTTGATACAATAATAGTTGTTACTAAGATTCTTCTGAAGTCAATTTTTCTGGTTGGCATTCTTACCGCTAAATATACAAATAACTCATTAAATACTGAACGAATATTGTTGAAAATCGATATTCATTTAATTGAGATCTTTATCTGCAATCGCATTTTTCAAAACAAAACAAAAAACTTATTTTAGCAGTTATAGAGCTTCGACGTTAGCTTTCCATTTGACCTAACATAGGGATTTTCTTTATGGAAAATAGTGGAGTTGTTTCTAACAATCTCTACTGGCTTGATTTACTTCTGAGCGGCAATTTTTTGCCCCACAATGGACTAAATTGCAAGATCACAAGGACCCCAAAGGTTCACAGAAGGCTGGGGGAGCTGACCCACAGGCAACCTAAGAAATCACACCAGAAAAATGCCCTTAGAAATAAAAGAGGCCAGATTACCAAAAGGGAAGTCACACGTACAGTCGCTGAAAAAAAATATCCGAACAATATGGTTTTATTAGAGAATTCAGAAAAAATATCTGGCAACTTTTTTTCTTAGAAATTAGTGATCTGGCAACCTTCGTGTCTCGTGACACAAAGGTTGTGAACAGCGCTTCCTAGTGGTGGAAAAGGGTTACCCCAAATTAACTATAAATCTGAAAACCCTAGGTCCCATAGAAGGAGAGCAAAGGTAAAAAAAAACTGATTGTCAAAATGGACGGAAAGCAGGAGAGAAAAAGACATTTTATCCAGAAAGGAAAAAAAAAAGGAACCTTTACTAGTGTCCAAAGTAGAGTCACGTGACCTAAAGATTCATCACTTTTCGGATTCGTTCTCACTTGGCCTCATCCGGGGCGTTTTCCTGTTGTTTCCAGAATTCAGAAAAAATATATGGCAACGATTTATATTTTTACAAATTAGCGATCTGGCAACCTTCGTATACAGTCACTCAATAAAATATCCGAACATTACTGTTGATTATAGAATTCAGAAGAAATATCTGGCAACAATTTTTTTTACAAAGTAGCGATCTGGCAACCTTCGTGTACAGTCGCTCAAGAAAATACCCGAACACTATGGTTCATTACAGAGTTCAGAACAAATATTTTGCAAATATTTTTTTTTTTTTTTTTACAAATTAGTGATCAGGCAACCTTCATGTACAATACATGTGCAGTTGCTCCAAAAAATATTCGAACACTATGGTTGATTACAGAATTCGCAAAAAGTTATCTGGCAACAATTTTTTTAACAAATTAATGATCTGGAAACCTGCGTGTACAATACATGTAGAGTTGCTCAAAAAAATATCCGAACACTATGGTTGATTACAGAATTCAGGAAAAATATCTGGCAACCATTTTTTTGGAAATTGGCGATCTGGCAATCTTCGTGTACTGTACACGAAGGTTGCCAGATCACTAATTTCTAAAAAAAATCGTTGCCGGATATTTTTTCTCTATTCTGTAATCAACCATAAGGTTCGGATATTTTTTTGAGTGACTATATACATTAAACAACACGCGTGATGGTTTTGATAAGAGACTACCATCTGTCACCCAACAGTTGTCCAGTGGGTCCTTCTTCCCCAAACTTCTTTAAGCTCTCGGGGTGCTTGTGACCTGGCCATTTAGCCCATTGTGTACAAAACATGTCCTCACAGGAAAAACAACCCAATTCCCTTTGTTTGTTCAACTATTATTCATTTTTAATCTCTATTTTATAAATATAAATTATTTTTCTAGTTAAGGATTTTGTACTTCTTATTTACTAAAATAATCCAAACGAGGTATCTTTGCTCTCTATGACATGACGCAGATCTCCAGAATATTCTTAATAAAAAAGCTTTTTTTAAACACTTGTAAATAAAAAAAAATTTGTTTTAAAGTCCCCCTTTAAAACTTTCAAGCTGTGGGCAATAACTGAATCCATCAGTATTTTGAACTCTAAGGGAAATTATTTTCAAATGATCAGACGAATGAACGGCTTCAGGAATAAAATAAATGAATTTATATCTGCATAGTTTGTTGGCGAGATCTGGCAACGAAAACAGACTTTTCTAAACGATGTACAGGTAGTTGAGCTTCCATAGAGTCTTAATGTAAAATCAAGTCATTGGTGTACAGATGGAAATTTGTTTTAAATCCTTCTGTAATTACTTATTATTATTCAATTATATTAATATTATAATGTATATTCGTTAGAATTAGGTATTAATGGTTTGCATCAAAAATTGGTATCTATTCAAGAAAAAGTCGTGAAACGGTTTATTTATTAATAATTTAGTATTTAATGTTTTAAAAAGTTGTAATGATTACTCTTTGCCCTATTTTAAGTGTTTTTTCTGCTTGTTTTACTTATACAAGTTGATTCAAGAAAAATAATTTCAAATGGAGGAAATGATCAAGTATTAAAATCGTGTTCTCATTCTTCAAATGTGAAATTCGATTTAATTTTTTTCTTGAGATATCAATTTCTCTAGCTTCGTATACAGGAGTTATACCTGTCCCTTAGTGTTAAGTTATTATCTTAGCCCTAGGGATATTTATCCCATTCTCTGCAATAAAATACCGATCAGACGAAGCTTTTCAAATTAAATTAATGAATTATCGTCTGCATAACATGTTAGCGAGATCTGGCAACGAAAACAGAGTTTGCTAAATAATGTAGAAGTAGAGATTAACTTCTAATGTCAATTCGAACGTACTTTTCAAAATTTTGCCTCGAAATAGGTAAAATGGAAAAGTTTTAATTGTTATTTGGGAAGAATTAACCTTTCTGCAATAAACTGCAGAGATTTTAAGAGTATCCCTCTACCTGTCTAGAAGTAGTCAAACGCCTTCTTCGTTCCTACAATAAACATTTGCATTTAGAAATTGAAATGAATTAATGTACTGAATAATAATAATGGATTTGACAAACACTCTAACTATAAGGTGACTCAAATGTGAGATTGGGAGAAAAACGCTGTTATTTATCAATAAAACTTTCTACCTCATCTCTAAAGCTGACAAACCGAAATCAATATGTGGTTCTTATTGGGAAACTGTATTTCTATAAAACCGTGAAACTATGCTACGCATGAAATTGAAGAAAAATATTCGGAAAGTATTTAAAAAGTATATCAATCCTTTGCGGAGTGTTATATAAAAGAGAAAAGAGTGAAATTCTGATCAAAGTGGCTCTAGAATTGTTTAAAAGAGATGTGAAAACCCTTACATTGCTCTGCCCTGTAGGCATCCATCTTTGTAAAAACACGAAGAATGCCATATTCCTCTACCTGCAGAATAACCGTAGTCGAAAAATAAATAATTAATTGTTTTATTTCATGGCTAGACTTGGTGACTGTTTGACCCAGATTACCCATAGGTTAACATGTGAAGAGTTCAAGTGAGGAGCTCCATAGAGAAAGCATGGTGCCATCGGAGGGGTGGGTGGCTGGACTTCAAAAGAAAAAAAATTGTAAGTATGGAGTCACGTGATCACTGTAGTTTGAAATGATTGGCTGTCATAAATTTTGATAATGAGGTCTATCTTCTGATTGGCTGATTCTGTGTCACGTGATAAGGCTGTCCTTATATGCCATATTGGTGTACATGTCAAATGTATGTGCAGTAGTTATGTGGACGTCATAGGTATTCGCAGATTGAATGCGCTGTAGTATTCTAACGGAATATAAATTAGGATAACTATACCCTTAAGGTATAGGTATCCTAATTATCCCCTTAAGGTATAGTTATCCTGAGGTCCTGCCATCCTCTCAGATCTTATACTATGGCATATAAACTGACAGGCTCCTGTCAGTCCTCTGTTGCAAGCAGCTGCTTGAGGGGGTATTTATTTTTTATTTTTATAATGTCCATAGGATAACAGGTTTTCGATCCAGCTTTTCCCTATACTTTAACATTACCAAGAAATCTCATTTGCTCGAGGCCATCTTTATAACCCTTTACCCATAATTCAAAGGGTGACGAACCTCATTCGTTGCCGAACGTCATTTAACAGGTTTCATGTTTCACTTTGAAATGTTGTTCTCCCTCGCTGTTGGTTTCTAAAAAAATTTGAGGTGGTTTCTTTCATGTTATTTCTATGAGAATTTTGAGTGCCTTTTTAAAAAAACCTACTTGACCTATCTTTATGAAATTTCCTCCATAATTAGATCTCGGTGACCTCTAACCGATGACCCTTGGTCAATTTTTTTGCGTTACCAGATTCCTCATTTTTATGAAGCAACTTTCAAAATATTACCTACCGCTAATTAATAAATGCCCTGAAGACCTACTATATAAGCAAATTGGCTGTGGAGCCCATTTCGAAGACTCTCCTCCACGAGCCATTTTGTTCGAAACCACGACGCCGTAGTCTGGTGGTAAACAGCGGAGCAACTCGTGTTTGGGGGGGTAGGGAGGACGCGCGATCATCACGGTCCGTCCACACGCCGTGATGAGCTAGCCCCCGAAGTAACCAGTGGTGCATGCGCAGGGCCTGGGCATTTGGCAGCCTGGGATCCAGCGTAGGCAACACTGGCGGGCGCTGGTACGAAGATGTGGCCCTTAGGAAGGGTATGGCGTATCGGCTGTTACGGAATTGTAATGGCCGGTACATTGTACTTTTTCCGAATCGCCGTTTTCGAGTATTCTTAATGTATCTCGATATACAATACACCGCCTGCCGCATTATTTAAAACGCCCTTAATGAGCGAACGAATCCGTCAAGTGATGCATCTCTGGAGTGTGAATCTTCGGATCACGTGACTCGGTGCTCCGAATTATCATGACCCGCCCCTGATGAGCGGAGGCCAAGTGATGAATCTCTTGAGTATGAATCTTTAGGTCACGTGACCTCTACCTTGGACAGTAGAAAGGGTCATTTTTTTTTTACTTTTCTGAGTAAAATGTCTTTTTCTGATGTTTTATTTTAAATCCGTCTTTTTTTTCAGTAGGGTACACCGATAGGCATGGGAGCGCCACCGTTCATGGGATGGGACGTTAAGCTGTGACCCGGTGCACACATTAAAGTACACACTGGGTGGCTACCATCTGTCTCCCAACAACCATTCCAGTGGGTCCTCCCCAATGTAGTCTTCGGGGTGCTTCTGACCTGGCCATTTAGCCCATTGTGTGCAAAAAAAGTCTCTCAGTGGTAAAACAACCCAACTGGACGGTAGGTTAGCATCTGTCTCCCAACCGTTTTTGTAGTGGGTCCTGTAACCTTGTCTGAGACTTATGGGTCCATGTGACCTGGCCATTTAGCCCATGGTGTGCAAAAAACTGCGGCTCAGAGGTAAAACAACCAACCAATCCTACGTTGAAGCAAAAATCGCTGCCAAATCCATTGCCGTCATATTCTGAAGCTTAGGCATCATTTCATCTTTCGAGGTTGGCAACACTGCATTTAATCTTTTCATTACAACACCCACATAAACATCTTCTGAATCTCTGTTAAGGAGTAGTACTCAGTAAACCAATCGTAAGTGCATTTCGATTGTTTTAACACTGAGCGGCACTTTTTTGCACACCGTGGGCTAAATGGCCAGGTCACAAGTACCTCGAAGGCTCGGAGAAGGTTGGGGACCCACTGGAACAGCTGTTGGGAGACAGATGATAGCCTTCCGTCAAGGCCATCCAGTGTGTTCTTCAACGTTGGGTTGTTCAAAAATTGTTTTGTTCCGAAATTCTAAAATATGCATTCCGCCGGGGGGAAAAGTTTGACACGGAATCTGGCAACAAAGCCATTCAATACATTGAAGTACCAAGTCTCCTGAGTACGAAGATATATAGATATTAAAGTCACATGAAAAAAAGGCTTCAGAAAGAGTTGAAAACCAAAAAACGGCATTATACAGGGTGATGAAAAAGTCGCTGTGCACCCAATAGGGAATGAGAGATTCGCACCCGTACAATCATAATAAATGTTGAAAGTGCGTCTCCAGTCTGTCATCAAGAATCAATCAGAGGTCCGAATTACGAAAAAAAAAAGTCCCCCTAGCTTTTTTTATGGATTCTGCAACAGAGTGAATTTTTGCGACTTTTGATTCTTTGTACCGTCTTCCTTTTGTGACTTTTACCCAACATCTGCACATTTCCGTAATCGCGGGATCCATTTACGAGATTCCATTTCTTCGCCGATTTTATACATTAAGTTTTTTTGGTATCTCTCTATATTAAGATCCTAAAAAAAAAGGAATGGAATGCTCCATGTCTGCCACAGAGTCAAAAGGCTTATGACTTCGATGGACACCGCAATTCCTGTGTTAATCAAACATTCACCATATATAAAAATGTATTACTGGTATACGTGAGAAGATGAGGCTTTTACACTCGCACTTTTTATGCACACAATGGGCTAAATAGCCAGGCCACAAGGAATATCAGAAAAGGTTCGGGGAGGGAAAACACATATCTCTAGTCGCGGCCATCCACGCGTTCCTTAACGTCCCATCCGACGGAATTTGCAAGCCCATCGGTGTCCCCCTATTGCCCGAGGGAGAAATGTCACCGGTTCTGCAGGTCGGATTACGGAGCCTTACTATAATAGGAATCCGACGTTTCGAGTACAGTCGCTCGAAAAAGTATCTGAACACTACAGTTGATTACAGAATTCAGAAAAAATATTTAGCGACGATTTATTTTAGAAATTAGTGATCTGGCAACCTTCGTGAAACGACCCCAAAGCTACCTGGGTTCGAGCTCCAATGTTTTTCTGCTGACCATGTTCTCAGGACTTGTCTTATGACATATAAACTGACAGGCTCCTGTCAGACCTCTGTGACAAGCAGCTGCTTGAGGGGGATGTTTTACTGATTGCTTTCCGATTTTTTTTCTTCCATTTCATGGGTAGCAATCGAATGGAATTTTGCTTTCAGTCCCAGTGAAATATTTTAAAGAACAGAGTAAGTTTAAGTAACTTTGTTTGCATTATGTATTAAAGGAAATAAAAAAGAGCAACCGAAGCTAACGAGCTGCGAATTTCTGCAGTTACTTCTTTCAAGATGATTGAAATATTTACATAAACTACGGTTTTATAGAAATACATTTTCGCAATAAGAACCAGTTATTGATTTGGGTTTGTCAGGTTTAGAGATTAGATAGATAAATAAAAAAAGTTTATTGACAAATGAAAATCCGGCAGCGTTTTTCTCGCAATCTCACATTTTAGTCACCTTATAGTTAGTACTTAGCTTAGAGTGTTTTTGAAATCCATTATTATTCAGTGCATTAATTCATTTCAATTTCTAAAGTCAAATGTTTATTGTAGGAACGAAGCCGTTTGAATACTTCTAGAGAACGAGACAGGTAGAGGGAAAAATATTCCATGCAATTCTACTCTTAAAATCTTTGGAATTTATTGCAAAAAAATAATTATGAGTTATTCTTCCCAAATAACAATTAAAACTTTTCCATTTTACCTATTTCGAGGCAAAATTGTGAAAAGTACATTTGAATTGACATTAGACGTTAATCTGCTACTTCTACATTATTTAGCAAACTGTGTTTTCGTTGCCAGATCTCGCTATGATATTATGCAAACGATAATTCATTAATTTTATTAAAAAAGCTGTTCTACTTTCGTCTGATCGGTATTTTATTGCAGAGAATGGGATAAATGGCCAGGTTACAATGGCCCCGAGGGCTAAGGTAATAACTTAACCCTAGGGGACAGGTATAACTCCTGTACACGAAGCTAGAGAACTAGAGAATACATTTCCCTGGTTCGTGTCCCACCTGGGGCAGCGCTGAGATTTTACCTCCGAAACCTTCATGTACAGTCGCTCAAAAAAGTATCCGAACACTACGGTTGATTACAGAATTCAGAAAAAATATATGGCAAGGATTTTTTCCCCCCCAAATTAGCGATCTGGAAATCTTCATATACAGTCACTCAATAAAATATCCGAACACTACGGTTGATTACAGAATTCAGAAGAAATATCTGGCAACAATTTTTTTTACAAATTAGCGATCTGGAAATCTTCATATACAGTCACTCAATAAAATATCCGAACACTACGGTTGATTACAGAATTCAGAAGAAATATCTGGCAACAATTTTTTTTACAAATTAGCGATCTGGCAACCTTCGTGTACAGTCGCTCAATAAAATACCCGAACACTATGGTTGATTACAGAATTCAGAAGAAATATTTGGCAACGATTTTTTTTTGTTACAAATTAGTGATCTGGCAACCTTCGTGTACAATACATGTGTATTTGCTCAAAAAAAATCTGAAAACTATGGGTGATATCAGAATTCAGAAAAAATATCTGGCAACGATTTTTTTTAACAAATTAGTGGTCTGGCAACCTTCGTGTACAATACATGTACAGTTGCACAAAAAAATATCCGAACACTATAATGATTACAGAATCCAGAAGAAATATCTGGCAACGATTTATTTTACAAATTGGAAATTGGCGATCTGGCAATCTTCGTGTACTGTACACGAAAGTTGCCAGATCACTAATTTCTAAAAAAAATCGTTACCGGATATTTTTTCTCTATTCTGTAATAAACTATAGGGTTTGGATATTTTTTGAGTGACTGTACACATTAAACAACACGCTGGATGGTTTTGATAAGAGACTACTATCTGTCTCCCAACAGTTGTCCAGTGGGTCCCTTTTCCCCAAACCTCTTTGAGCTCTCGGGGTGCTTGTGACTTGGCCATTAAGCCCATTGTGTACAAAACATGTCCTCACAGGTAAAACAACCCAACTCCCATTGTTTGTTTAACTATTATTCATTTTTAATCTCTATTTTTTAAATATAAATTATTTTTCTAGTTAAGGACTTTTTACCTCTTATTTACTAAAATAATCCAAACGAGGTATCTTTGCTCTCTATCATATGACGCAGATCTTCAGAATATTCTTAATAGAAAAGCTTTTTTAAACTCTAGTAAATAAAAAAAAAATTGTTTTAAAGCCCCCCTTTAAAACATGCAAGCTGTGGGCAATCACTGAATCCATCAGTATTTTGAACTCTAAGGGCAATTATTTTCAAATGATCAGACGAAAGAACGGTTTCTGCAATAAAATAAATCATCTGCATAGTTTGTTGGCGAGATCTGGCAACGAAAACAGACTTTTCTAAACAATGTACAGGTAGTTCAGCTTCCATAGAGTCTTAATGTAAAATCAAGTCATTGGTGTAGAGATGGAAATTAGTTTTAATCCTTCTGTAATTACTTATTATTATTCAATTAATATTATAATTTATATTCTGTTAGAATTAGCTATTAATGGTTTTCATCATAAATTGGTATCTAATCATTTATTGAAAAAAAAAGTCGTGAAACGGTTTATTTATTAATAATTTGTATTTAATGATTTTAAAAATTTGTAATATTTAACTTTGGCCTATTTTAAGTGTTTTTTCTGCTTGTTTACTTATAGAAGTTGATTCAAGAAAAATAATTTCAAATGATCAAGTATTAAAATCATTCTTGAAATGTGGAATTCAATTTAATTTTTTTTCTTGAAATATCAATATCTCCAGCTTCGTGTACAGGAGTTATATCTGTCCCCTTGGGTTAAGTTATTATCTTAGCCCTAGGGCCATTTATCCCATTCTCTGCAATAAAATACCGATCAGACGAAGCTTTTTCTAATAAAATTAATGAATTATCGTCTGCATAACATGTTTGTGAGATATGGCAAGGAAAACAGAGTTTGCTAAATAATGTAGAAGTAAAAGATTAATTTCTAATGTCAATTCGAACGTACTTTTCAATATTTTGCCTCGAAATAGGTAAAATGGAAAAGTTTTAAATGTTATTTGCTAAGAATTAACCTTTTGCAATAAATTGCAGAGATTTTAAGAGTATCCCTCTACCTGTCTAGAAGTATTCAAACGCCTTCTTCGTTCGTACAATAAACATTTGCATTTACAAATTGAAATGAAGTAATGCACTGAATAATAATAATGGATTTGACAAACACTCTAACTATAAGGTGACTCAAGTGTGAGATTGCGAGAAAAACGCTGCTATTTTTCGATAAAACTTTCTACCTCATCTCCAAAGCTGACAAACCGAAATCAATATCTGGTTCTTATTGCGAAACTGTATTTCTATAAAATTGTGAAATTATACTACGCATGAAATTGAAGAAAAATATTCGGAAAGTATTTAAAAATATATCAATCGTTTGCGGAGTGTTATATAAAAAAGAAAAGAGTGAAATTCTCATGAAAAAGGCTCTAGAATTGTTTAAAAGAGATGTGAAAACCCTTACATTGCTCTGCCCTGTAGGTATCCATCTTTGTAAAATCATGAAGAATGCCATATTCCTCTATCTGCAGAATAACCGTAGTCGAAAAATAAATAATTAATTGATTTATTTCATGGCTAGACTTGGTGACTGTTTGACCCAGATTACCCAAAGGTTAACATGTGAAGAGTTCAAGTGAGGAGCTCCACAGAGAAAGCATGGTGTAATCGGAGGGGTGGTTGGCTGGACTTCAAAATTGTAAGTATGGAGTCATGTGATCCCTGTAGTTTGAAATGACTGGCTGTCATAAATTTTGATAATGAGGTCTGTCTTCTGATTGGCCGATTCTGTGTCACGAGATAAGGCTGTCCTTATACGGCATATTGGTTCCTTATATGGCATATTGATGTACATGTCAAATGTATGTGCAGTAGTTATTGTGACGTCATAGGTATGCGCAGATTGAATGCGTTGTAGTATTCTAACGGAGTATAAATTAGGATAACTATACCCTTACGGTTTGAACTAATTGGCTAGTATTAGTATGATGTCATCATCTGTCCTTATATGGCAATTCATGTGTAGACGTCCTAGGTATGCGCAGATCTGATGTGCAATGTACTTCGTATGCCAGAGAGTGTAGAATAGAGGTGAAATTAAGTATCCAATCGAATCCGTTGACATCTTAAGATTTAAATGTGATTGGATCTAGGTGGTCTTTAACGGACAACCCCTGGTCAGATTTTTTGCGTTGCCAGATTCCTTAATATTGGCGACGAAACTTTGAAAATATTAGGTACCGCTAATTTATAAAGGCTCCAATTGCCTACTATATAAGCAAATTGCCTGATAGGTGGATTTGTAAACTTTTACCACGACGCGCGTTTTGTTCTCTGGCCCAATGCGGAATTCGTCGTGTTTGGGGGGTGAGCGAAAGTGATGAATCTTTAGGTCACGTGACTCTACTTTGGACATTAGTAAAGAGTCCTTTTTTTTACCTTTCTGGGTAAAATATCTTTTTCTCTCTTGCTTTCCGTCCATTTTGACAATGTTTTTTTTACCTTTGCTCTCCTTCTATGGGACCTAGGGTTTTCAGACTTTATAGTCAATTTGGGGCAACCCTTTTCGACACCTAGGGGGCGCTGTTCACAACCTTCGTGTCACGCGACACGAAGGTTGCCGCATCACTAATTTCTTAAAAAAAATCTTTGCCAGATATTTTTTCCGAATTCTCTATTCAACCATATTCTTCAGATAATTTTTTTCAGCGACTGTACGTGTGACTTGCCCTTTTGGTAATCTGGCCTCTTTTATTTCTAAGGGCATTTTTCTGGGGTGCTTTTTTAGGTTGCCAGTGGGTCAGCTCCCCTAGCCTTCTGTGAACCTTTTGGGTCCTTGTGATCTTGCTATTTAGCAAATTGTGCGCAAAAAATTGCCGCTCAGAAGTAAATCAACCCAGTAGAGATTGTTAGAAACACATTTTCTATTTTCCATAAAAAAAATCCCTATGTTAGGTCAAATGGAAAGCTGACGTCGAAGCTCTATAACTGCTAAAATAGGTTTTTTTTTGTTTTGAAAAATGCGATTGCAGATAAAGATCTCAATTAAATCAATATCTTGATTTTCAACAATATTCGTTCAGTATTTAATGAGTTATTTGAATATTTAGCGATGAGAATGCCAACCAGAAAAATTGACTTCAAAAGAATCTTAGTAACAAGTATTATTGTATCAAAGTGTTTAATAAAATAAGTTTGTATCTTGGAACTTTGTGTAAAGAATTCTTTCACTATTCTTCAGTTTTGCTTAAGTTTCTTAAGACGGTTCGAATCCCCCTACGTCGGAAATGATTTTTTTTTGACATCTAAGGATTGATTGAATCAGAAAAGATGCGTCTCAGCCCTATCGCAATCAACTAGACAATTGAACAATTGGGTTAAAAAGCAATTTTAAAAAATTCAATCTAACAACAAAGGACAACTCCAATACCTATATGTGAGGCAAGAGTGCTTTCTGAAGACTTTCGTATCGTATACTGTTTTCGCTACGCCACAATTGGAATTCGAAAAAACAACTGTTGTTCCTCCATTGTTATCGGTTGGCTTCGAAAAACGATCCCCGGATGTACCCAATTCAAATTCACGTCTCTTTCCGTCATCGGGCATGTTCACTTACAATTCTGCAAACAACTGAACGGTCAAAACGATTCTTTCATAAATGCGGACTCTTTACCATAGGAAAAACCAAAGGTATTGAACTGCCAAGGAGGTTCTTGTTGTTTGTTACAAAACATACCCCCCATTAAATGAATATGGGGTCACTTTCGGTCGCCTATGCTGCGATTGGTTCTTTAACCAACCACCTACAATGAACCTCTTTTGTTGCGAAATAATGCAACCACGGCAATTCCCGGTTCCGCTTGTACAGCAGTACCTGGTTATGAAAAGCCGTGCTTATCTAGAGCCGGGGGCAAGGAATACGCCCTATAGGCGCACCTGAACCCCAGCCTCACATGGCAGCAGTCCTATAAAAGGAAAGCTGGCCACAGGAAGAAACCTTACTTTAATCTATTCCCCGGTTTGCAAATGTACAAGGATATATAGATCCAAGTTCCATCGGCGTCCGGGTTGGAGACTCTTAGTAAGACCCGGACTTTTGTGAGGGCTCTGGCTTACTAGGAGCCAATCCGGTTCTGCCGAGCCCTCGAACAGCTCACCCAGAGCTACTGATAGGTGAGGTCTCAGACGCTGTCACCGACCAACCGGCTAAGGAACCGGTTGGCAGCATCGTCGACCTCGGTTGGACATGCTAGTGATGCTCTTCTAGGATATGAGTGCATTAATGAAAGGTTTCTTACAGCAAAATTTCTGACAAGCATTAAAGACTTGAATGTTATCTGCTGTTATGCCCCCACTGAGGATGCCGATGAGGATCGGAAGGATAGGTTTTATGAACAACTTCAAGATATTTTGAATTCTGTCAAGAAAGGAGATATTACCCTTGTTCTTGGTGACTTCAATGCCAAAGTTGGTACTGATGTTCGGATACTTTTTTGAGCGATTGTACATGAAGGCGACTGTACTCGAACCTGGGAAGTACAGATTACGAGCCTGGCGCGCTACCGACTGAGACCCGATGAGTAAGTCTAATATAGTGCGGGTTCTAGGCTTTTCGGGGCGTGCGTCTCTCGCGGGTTGGGGGCTGCAAGGGGCTTTGCGGCAAGTCTTCCCCTTGTGAGTTGGGGACTATTTTGCACGGGCCCTGTGGCTTCACTCTACGGAGGGTTTTGAGGCTTGCCCTACCTGTAGAATGAAAGAGGATTGAAAACTATGAAGAAAGGTGAAAAGAGTGATTAGAAGTTGAGATATAGCTCATCCGTATGTTAATAGTATGAGATTAGGCTTAGTGAAATTAAAATGTGATAAAGAAGTCCTTTCACTCCATTGAAAGTATTTAAAAAGTGTATCAATCCTTTGCGGAGTATGGGATAAAAGAGAAAAGAGTGAAATTATTATAAAAAACGCTCCAGAATTGTTTAAAAGAAGTCTCATCCTTCTTACCTCCCTGTCTACCTGTAAGCATCCATGTTTTTAAAGACATGAAGAATGCCATATCCCTATACTGCAGAATAAGAGTAGTAGAGAAATAAATAATTAATTAATTCATTAATTTAGTGGCTAGACTTAGTGACTGTTTGACCCAGATTACCCATAGGTTAACATGTGAGGAGTTCAATTGAGGAGCTCCTTAGAGAAAGCATGGTGCCATCGCAGGGGCAGGGGAATTTTGACTGTCCGTATACCGAAACATTACGATAAATACACAATGATTAAGGTTTGAATTGATTGGTTAATTGAAATCACGTGACAAAGCTGATTGGCTAATAAATTGTGACGTCATAAGGCTGTCCATGTATATGTATAAGGAGATTGAAATGCTCAGATTGAGTGCGCCTATGTATTATCATAGGATACATATTCGGATAACTATATCCTGATGCCATCTTAATGTTTGAAATGATTCGTTATTTATATATGTGACGTCATGGATATGTCCTTATATGATAATTCATGTGTAAAGGTCCTAGGTATCCGCAGATCTCATGTGCAATGTACTTCGTATGTTGCAGACTGCAGAATAGAGTAGTTCCGAGCTGAAATGAAGTATCCAATAGAATCCGTTGGCATCTGAAGGTTTAAATGTGATTGGTTAAAAATAATTATTCAATTATCTCTTTTAAATATGGAAGATTTAAAGTTAAAAATATATTTAAATACTTTAATTAGTCCGTTTGGTGACTCCCATGATTCCCTGTTCTGAGGCATAGGAAATACTAGTAGCAAGTCACTGACAGTTAGGAGCCATTTAACCCTTTCTTAATCAGCTTCCTGAGCTGTGATTGGTTAAAAATATTTATTTATCTACCTCGTTAGGGATAAAATCTCTGTCCCTTCAGTCCTCCTAGTAAGAAAAGAATCCGTGTTCCGAATTATGGTGAAACGCCCCTCATTTTTTTTAAGCCCAGTGAGAACGAATCCGTCCAGTTAATCTCATTGGTTGAAAATTATAAGTGTTTTCTTATCATAGGAATTCCTTTACCTTGAAAAAAAGGCGATAACTTTAAATCTACCTCTACCACGTAGAACCAATGGGACTCCAGTACTTTGAAATGCTGAATGCTGATTGGCTGATGCTAACTTCTTAAATATTAGAGGTAGCTCGATCGTGTGACACCTTTTCTGAAACGTCTCGTCGAGACGCATCCGATTCCGAACCCGGATTCGACCCGGAACGTGCGGTTTTCGAGATTTTAACAGTTTAAAATTCATTTTAAACTTTTTAAACATTGAGTTTAGAGCTTCGTGCTCGATATGGGAGTGAAGTAATTTGACGTAGATTCGAATCACGTAGTCCGAACCCGCTGTCTCGAACGGTTCGAACGTTATAAAGATTTTCCCCCAGGACTAATGTCCATAGGATAACATTAGGTTTTCGATCCAGCTTTTCCCTATACTTTAAAATTACCAAGAAATCTCATTTGCTCGAGGCCATCTTTATAACCCTTTACCCATAATTCAAATCTTTCAGAACCTCATTTAACAGGTTTCATGTTTCACTTTCAAATGTTGTTCTCCCTCGGTTTTGGTTTCTAAAGAAATTTGAGGTGGTTTCCTTCATCTTATTTCTATGGGAATTTTGAATGCCTTTTTAAAAAAACCTACTTGACCTATCTTTATGAATTTTCCTCCATAATTAGATCTCGGTGATCTCTAACCGATGACCATTGGTCAGATTTTTTCCGTTACCAGATTCCTCATTTTTTATGACGCAACTTTCAAAATATTATAAAATAAATAAATACCCCCTCAAGCAGCTGCTTGCCACAGAGGTCTGACAGGAGCCTGTCAGTTTATATGTCATAGTAGAAGGTCTGTGAGGATGGCAGGACCTCAGCAGAAAAACGACGCACACATCCATGCCCTAACCCATGGCGCGAACCCAGGTCCCGTAGATCAGTAGCCAAGCGTGCTAACCACTCGGCCACGGGACGGTCTTCAAAATATTACCTACCGCTAATTAATAAATGCCCTGAAGACCTAATATATAAGCAAATTGGATGTGGAGCCCATTTCGAAGACTCTCCTCCACGAGCCATTTTGTTCGAAACCACGACGCCGTAGTCTGGTGGAAAACAGCGGAGCAACTCGTGTTTGGGGGGGTAGGGAGGACGCGCGATCATCACGGTCCGTCCACACGCCGTGATGAGCTAGCCCCCGAAGTAACCAGTGGTGCCTGCGCAGGGCCTGGGCATTTGGCAGCCTGGGATCCAGCGTAGGCAACACTGGCGGGCGCTGGTACGAAGATGTGGCCCTTAGGAAAGGTATGGCGTATCGGCTGTTACGGAATTGTAATGGCCGGTACATTGTACTTTTTCCGAATCGCATTTTTAGAGTATTCTTAATGTATCTCGATACAAAATACACCGCCTGCCGCATTATTTAAAACGCCCTTAATGAGCGAACGAATCCGTCAAGTGATGCATCCCTGGAGTGTGAATCTTCGGATCACGTGACTCGGTGCTCCGAATTATCATCACACGCCCCTGATGAGCGGAGGCCAAGTGATGAATCTCTGGAGTATGAATCTTTAGGTCACGTGACTCTACCTTGGACAGTAGAAAGGGTCATTTTTTTTTACTTTTCTGAGTGAAATGTCTTTTTCTGATGTTTTTATTTAAATCCGTTTTTTTTTTCAGTAGGGTATACCGATGGGTTTGGGAGCGCCACCGTTCATGGTATGGGAGGATAAGCTGTGACCCCGTGCACACATTAAAGACCACACTGGATGGCTACCATCTGTCTCCCAACAGCCATTCCAGTGGGTCCTCCCCAATCTAGTCTTCGGGGTGCTTCTGACCTGGCCATTTAGCCCATTGTGTGCAAAAAATGTCTCCCAGTGGTAAAACAACCCAACTGGACGGGAGGTTAGCATCTGTCTCCCAACAGCTTTTCCAGTGGGTCCCCTAACGTTCTCTGAGCCTTAGGGGTCTATGTGACCTGGCCATTTAGCCCATGGTGTGCAAAAAAGTGCCGCTCAGAGGTAAAACAACCCAACGTTAAAGAACAAACTGGATGGCCTTGACCGGAGGCTACCATCTGATTCCCAACAGATGTTCCAGTGGGTCCCCATACCTTCTCTGATCCTTAGGGGTCCATTTGACCTGGCCATTTAGCCCATTGTGTGCGAGAAAGTGCTGCTCAGAGGTAAAACAATACAACGTTAAACAACACATTTGATGGCCTTGACGGGAGGCTACCATCTGTCTCCCAACAGGTTTTCCAGTGGGTCCCCTAACTTTCTCTGAGCCTTAGGGGTCCATGTGACCTGGCCATTTAGCCCATGGTGTGCAAAAAAGTGCCGCTCAGAGGTAAAACAACCCAACGTTAAAGAACACACTGGATGGCCTTGACGGAAGGCTACCATCTGTCTCTCAACAGCTTTTCCAGTGGGTCCCGCAACCTTCTCTGAGCCTTAGGGGTCCATATGACCTGGCCATTTAGTCCATGATGTGCAAAAAAGTGCCGCTCAGAGGTAAAAGAACCAACCAATCCTACGTTGAAACAGAAATCGCTGCCAAATCCATTGCCGTCATATTCTGAAGCTTAGGCATCATTTCATCTTTCGAGGTTGGCAACACTGCATTTAATCTTTTCATTACAACACCCACATAAACATCTTCTGAATCTCTGTTAAGGAGTAGTACTCAGTAAACCAATCGTAAGTGCATTTGGACTGTTTTAACACTGAGCGACACTTTTTTGCACACCGTGGCCTAAATGGCCAGGTCACAAGTACCCCGAAGGCTCGGAGAAGGTTGAGGACCCACTGGAACAGCTGTTGGGAGACAGATGATAGCCTCCCGTCAAGGCCATCCAGTGTGTTCTTTAACGTTGGGTTGTTCAAAAATTGTTTTGTGCCGAAATTCTAAAATTTGCATTCCGCGGGGAAAAAAGTTTGACACGGAATCTGGCAACAAAGCCATTCAATACATTGAAGTGCCAAGTCTCCTGAGTACGAAGATATATAGATATTAAAGTCACATAAAAAAACGCTTCACAAAGTGTCGAAAACCAAAAAACGGCATTATACAGGGTGATGAAAAAGTCGCTGTGCACCCGATAAGGAATGAGGGATTCGCACCCGTACAATTATAATAAATGTTGAAAGTGCTTCTCCACTCCAAAAAAGCCCCCCTACATTTTTTATGGATTCTGCAACAGAGTGAATTTTTGCGACTTTTGATTCTTTGTACCGTCTTCCTCTTGTGACTTTTACCCAACATCTACACATTTCCGTAATCGCGGGGATCCATTTACGAGATTCCATTTCTTCGCCGATTTTAAACATTAAGTTTTTTGGTATCTATCTACATCAAGATCAAAAAAAAAAGGAATGGAATTCCTCATATACAAAAATGTATTATTGGTATACGTGAGAAGATGAGGCTTTTACACTCGCACTTTTTATGCACACAATGGGCTAAATAGCCAGGCCACAAGGAATATCAGAAAAGGTTCGGGGATGGAAAACACATATCTCTAGTAGCGGCCATCCACCGCGTTCTTTAACGTCCCATCCGACGGAATTTGCAAGCCCATCGGTGTCCCCCTATTGCCCGAGGGAGAAATGTCACCGATTCTGCAGGTCGGATTACGGAGCCTTACTATAATAGGAATCCGACGTTTCGAGTACAGTCGCTCGAAAAAGTATCCGAACACTACGGTTGATTACAGAATTCAGAAAAAATATTTAGTGACGATTTTTTTAGAAATTAGTGATCTGGCAACCTTCGTGAAACGACCCCAATGCTACCTGGGTTCGAGCCCCGATGTTTTTCTGCTGAGGTCCTACCATCTTCTCAGGACTTGTCTTATGACATATAAACTGACAGGCTTCTGTCAGTCCTCTGCGACAAGCAGCTGCTTGAGGGGGATGTTTTGCTGATTGCTTTCCGAATTTTTTTCTTCCATTTCATGGGTAGCAATCGAATGGAATTTTGCTTTCAGTCCCAGTGAAATATTTTAAAGAACGGAGTAAGTTTAAGTAACTTTGTTTGCATTAAAGGAAATAAAAAAGAGCAACCGAAGCTAACGAGTTGGGAATTTCTGCAGTTACTTCTTTCAAAATGATTGAAACATTTACATAAACTACGGTTTTATAGAAATACATTTTCGCAATAAGAACCGGTTTTGATTTGGGTTTGTCGGGTTTAGAGATTAGGTTGATAAATAAATAAAATTTGATTGATAAATGAATAGCCAGCAGCGTTTTTCTCGCAATCTCACATTTTAGTCACCTTATAGTTAGTACTTAGCTTAGAGTGTTTTTGAAATCCATTATTACTCAGTGCATTAATTCATTTCAATTTCTAAATGCAAATGTTTATTGTAGGAACGAAGGCGTTTGAATACTTCTAGAGAACGAGACAGGTAGAGGGAAAAATATTCCATGCAGTTCTACTCTTAAAATCTCTGCAATTTATTGCAAAAGGTTAATTATGAGTTATTCTTCCCAAATAGCAATTAAAACTTTTCCATTTTAAATATTTCGAGGCAAAATTTTGAAAAGTACCTTTGAATTGACATTAGATGTTAATCTGCTACTTCTACATTATTTTGCAAACTCTGTTTTCGTTGCCAGATCTCGCTAACATATTATGCAGACGATAATTCATTAACTTTAATTAGAAAAGCTTCGTCTGATCGGTATTTTATTGCAGTGAATGGGATAAATGGCCCTAGGGCTAAAATAATAACATAACGAGGCTAGAGAAGAGAAATTGATATTTCAAGAAAAAAATTAAATTGAATTTCACATTTGAAGAATGATAGCACGAGTTTAATACTTGATCATTTCCTCCATTTGAAATTATTTTTGTTGAATCAACTTCTATAAGTAAAACAAGCAGAAAAAACACTTAAAAATAGGCCAAAGTAAAATATTAGAAATTTTTAAAATCGTTAAATACTAAATTATTAATAAATAAACAGTTTCACGACTTTTTCTTCAATAAAAGATTAGATACCAATTTATGATGCAAACCATTAATAACTAATTCTAATAGAATATAAATTATAATATTAATAAAACTGAATAATAATAAGTAATTGCAGAAGGATTTAAAATTAATTTCCACCTGTACACCAATGACTTGATTTTACATTAAGACTCTATGGAAGCTGAACTACCTGTACATCGTTTAGAAAAGTCTGTTTTCGTTGCCAGATCTCGCCAACAAACTATGCAGATGAAAATTCATTTATTTTATTCCAGAAGCCGTTCTTTCGTCTGATCATTTGAAAATAATTGCCCTTACAGGTCAAAGTACTGATGGATTCAGTGATTGCCAAGAGCTTGAAAGTTTTAAAGGGGGGCTTTAAAACATTTTTTTTTATTAACAAGAGTTTAAAAAAGCTTTTCTATTAAGAATATGCTGAAGATCTGGGTCATATCACAGAGAGCAATCGTTTGGATTATTTTAGTAAAAAAAAGGTAAAAAATCCTTAACTAGAAAAATAATTTATATTTATAGAGATTAAAAATGAATAATAGTTAAACAAACAAAGGGAGTTGGGTTGTTTTACCCGTGAGGACATGTTTTGTACACAATGGGCTAAATGGCCAGGTCACAAGCACCCCGAGAGCTTAAAGACGTTTCTGGAAAATGGATCCACTGGACAACTGTTGGGAGACAGATGGTAGTCTCTTATCAAAACCATCCACCGTGTTGTTTAATGTGTACAGTCACTCAAAAAAATATCCGAACACTATGGTTGATTACAGAATAGAGAAAAAATATCCGGCAAAGTTTTTTTTAGAAATTAGTGGTCTGGCAACCTTGATCTGGGACGTGATTCTGGCAACCTTCGTGTCACGTGGCACGAAGGTTGCTAGATTACTGATTTCTAAAAAAATCGTCGCTAAATATTTTTTCTGAATTCTGTAATAAACCGTAATGTTTGGATACTTTTTCGAGCGACTGTACTCGAAACGTCGGATTCCTATTATAGTAAGGCTCCGTAGTCCGACCTGAGAACCGGTGACATTTCTCCCTCGGGTAATAGGGGGACACCGATGGGCTTGCAAATTCCGTCGGATGGGACGTTAAAGAACGCGGTGGATGGCCGCTACTAGAGATATGTGTTTTCCCTCCCCGAACCTTTTCTGATATTCCTTGTGGCCTGGCTATTTAGCCCATTGTGTGCATAAAAAGTGCGAGTGTAAAAGCCTCATCTTCTCACGTATACCAATAATACATTTTTATATATGGTGAATGTTTGATTAACACAGGAATTGCGGTGTCCATCGAAGTCATAAACCTTTTGATTCTGTGGCTGACATGGAGCATTCTATTCCTTTTTTTTAGGATCTTAATATAGATAGATACCAAAAAAACTTAATATATAAAATCGGCGAAGAAATGGAATCTCCTAAATGGATCCCCGCGATTGCGGAAATGTGTAGATGTTGGGTAAAAGTCACAAAAGGAAGACGGGTACAAAGAATCAAAAGTCGCAAAAATTCACTCTGTTGCAGAATCCATAAAAAAGCTAGGGGGCTTTTGCTTTTTGGTAATTCGCACCACTGATTGATTCTTGATGACAGACTGGAGACGCACTTTCAACATTTATTATGATTGTACGGGTGCGAATCTCTCATTCCCTATCGGGTGCACAGCGACTTTTTCATCACCCTATATAATGCCGTTTTTTGGTTTTCGACTCTTTCTGAAACCTTTTTTTTCATCTGACTTTAATATCTATATATCTTCGTAATCAGGAGACTTGGCACTTCAATGTATTGAATGGCTTTGTTGCCAGATTCCGTGTCAAACGTTTTCTAGAAGAAAGAAATTTTAAAATTTGCATTCCGCCGGGGGAAACCCCGGCGGAATGCAAATTTTAGAATTTCATAACAACACAACTTTTGAACAACCCAACGTTAAAGAACACACTGGATGGCCTTGACGGGAGGCTATCATCTGTCTCCCAACAGCTGTTCCAGTGGGTCCCCAACCTTCTCCGAGCCTTCGGGGTACTTGTGACCTGGCCATTTAGCCCACGGTGTGCAAAAAAGTGCCGCTCAGTGTTAAAACAATCCAAATGCACTTACGATTGGTTTACTGAGTTCTACTCCTTAACAGAGATTCAGAAGATGTTTATGTGGGTGTTGTAATGAAAAGATTAAATGCAGTGTTGCCAACCTCGAAAGATGAAATGATGCCTAAGCTTCAGAATATGACGGCAATGGATTTGGCAGCGATTTCTGTTTCAACGTAGGATTGGTTGGTTCTTTTACCTCTGAGCGGCACTTTTTTGCACACCATGGGCTAAATGGCCAGGTCACATGAACCCCTAAGGCTCAGAGAAGGTTAGGGGACCCACTGGAAAAACTATTGGGAGACAGATGGTAGCCTCCCGTCAAGGCCATCCAGTGTGTTCTTTAACGTTGGGTTGTTTTACCTCTGAGCGGCACTTTTTTGCAAACCATGGGCTAAATGGTCAGGTCACATAGACCCCTAAGGCTCAGAGAAGGTTAGGGGACCCACTGGAAAAACTATTGGGAGAGATATGGTAGCCTCCAGTCAAGGCCATCCAGTGTGTTCTTTAACGTTGTGTTGTTTTACCTCTGAGCGGCAATTTTTTGCACACCATGGGCTAAATGGCCAGGTCACAAGGACCCCTAAGGCTCAGAGAAGGTTAGGGGACCCACTGGAAAAACTATTGGGAGACAGATGGTAGCCTCCCGTCAAGGCCATCCAGCGTATTCTTTAACGTTGGGTTGTTTTACCTCTGAGCGGCACTTTTTTGCAAACCATGGGCTAAATGGCCAGGTCACATAGAACCCTAAGGCTCAGAGGAGGTTAGGGGACCCACTGGAAAAACTTTTGGGAGAGAGATGGTAGCCTCCCGTCAAGGCCATCCAGCGTGTTCTTTAACGTTCGATTGTTTTACCTCTGAACGGCACTTTTTTGTACACCATGGGCTAAATGGCCAGGTCACAAGGACCCCTAAGTCTCAGAGAAGGTTAGGGGACCCACTGGAAAAAACTATTGGGAGACAGATGGTAGCCTCCCGTCAAGGCCATCCAGCGTGTTCTTTAACGTTGGGTTGTTTTACCTCTGAGCGGCACATCTTCGTACCAGCGCCCGCCAGAGTTGCCTACGTTGGATCCCAGCCTGCCAAATGCCCAGACCCTGCGCAGGCACCACTGGTTACTTCAGGGGCTAGCTCATCACGGCGTGTGGACGGACCGTGATGATCGCGCGTCCTCCCTACCCCCCCAAACACGAGTTGCTCCGCTGTTTTCCATCAGACTACGGCGTCGTGGTTTCGAACAAAATGGCTCGTGGAGGAGAGTCTTCGAAATGGGCTCCACAGCCAATTTGCTTATATAGTAGGTGTTCAGGGCATTTATTAATTAGCGGTAGGTAATATTTTGAAAGTTTCGTCATAAAAAATGAGGAATCTGGTAACGCAAAAAATGTGACCAAGGTTCGTCGGTTAGAGGTTACCGAGATCTAATTATGGAGGAAATTTCATAAAGATAGGACAAGTAGGTTTTTTTTAAAAGACGTTTAAAATTCCCATAGAAATAATATGAAGGAAACAACCTCAAATTTTTTTAGAAACGAAAACCGAGGGAGAACAACATTTCAAAATGAAACATGAAACCTGTTAAATGAGGTTCTGAAAGATTTGAATTATGGGTAAAGGGTTATAAAGATGGCCTCGAGCAAATGAGATTTGTTGGTAATGTTAAAGAATAGGGAAAAGCTGGATCGAAAACCTAATGTTATCCTATGGACATTAGTCCTAGCTAAAAATCTTTATAACGCTCGAACCGTTCGAGATAGCGGGTTCGGACTACGTGATTCGGGATCTACGTCAAATTACTTCACTCCCATATCGAGGACGAGGCTCTAAACTCAATATTTAAAAAGTTGAAAATGAATTTTTAAATGTTAAAATCTGGAAAATCACACGTCCAGGGTCAAAACCGGGTTCGGAATCGGATGTGTCTCGACGAGATGTTTCAGAAAAGGGGTCACACGATAGGGCTACCGCTAATATTTAAGAAGTTAGCATCAGCCAATCAGCATTCAGCATTTCAAAATTCTGGAATCCCATTCGTTCTAGGTTGTAGAGGTAGATTTAAAGTTCTCGCCCTTTTTTCAATGTAAAGGATTTCCTATGATAAGAACGCACTTATAATTTTCAACCAATGAGATTAACTGGACGGATTCGTTCTCACTGGGCCTAAAAAAAATGAGGGGCGTTTCGTGATAATTCGGATCACGGATTCTTTTCTTACTAGGAGTACTGAAGGGATAGAGATTTTATCCCTAACGAGATAGATAAATAAATATTTTTAACCAATCACAGCTCAGGAAGCTGATTAAGAAAGGGTTAAAATGGCTCCTAACTGTCAGTGACTTACTACTAGTATTTCCTATGCCTCAGAATAGGGAATCATGGGAGTCACCAAACGGACTAATTAAAGTATTTAAATATATTTTTAACTTTAAATCTTCCATATTTAAAAAAGATAATTGAATAATTATTTTTATCCAATCACATTTAAACCTTCAGATGCCATCGGATTCTATTGGATACTTCATTTCAGCTCGGAACTACTCTATTCTGCAGTCTCCAACATATGGAGTACATTGCACATGAGATTTGCGCATACCTAGGACCTTTACACATGAATTGTCATATAAGGACATATCTATGACGTCACATATTAATAACCAATCATTTCAAACCTTAACGATGACATCAGGATATAGTTATCCCAATATGTATCCTATGATAATACAGAGGCGCACTCAATCTAAGTATTTCAATCTCCTTATACATATACATGGACAGCCTTATGACGTCACAATTTATTAGCCAATCAGCTTTGTCACGTGATTTCAATTAACCAATCAATTCAAACCTTAATCATTGTGTATTTATCCTAATGTTTTGGTATACGGACAGTCAAAATTCACCCGCCCCTGCTATGGCACCATGGTTTCTGTAAGGAGCTCCTCAATTGAACTCCTCACATGTTAACCTATGGGTAATCTGGGTCAAACAATCACTAAGTCTAGCCACTAAATTAATGAATTAATTAATTATTTATTTTTCTACTACTCTTATTCTGCAGTATAGGGATATGGCATTCTTCATGTCTTTAAAAACATGGATGCTTACAGGTAGACAGGGATGTAAGTAGGATGAGACTTCTTTTAGCGAAATCTGGGGCGTTTTTTATAATAATTTCACTTTTTTCTCTTTTATCCCATACTCCGCAAAGGATCGATACACTTTTTAAATACTTTCAATGGAGTGAAAGGACTTTTTTTATTACATTTTAATTTCACTAAGCCTAATCTCATACTATTAACATACGAATGAGCTGTATCTCAACTTCTAATCACTCTTTTCACCTTTCTTCATAGTTTTCAATCTTCTTTCATTCTATACATAGGGCAAACCTCAAAACCCTCCACAGAGTGAAGCCACAGGGCCCGTGCAAAATAGTCCCCAACTCACAGGGGAAGACTTACCGCAAAGCCCCTTGCAACGGGAAACCGCAGGGCCCACATATAAAATGCCCCCAACCCGCGAAGAAAGAACCATCGAGCCGGAAAAACGCAAGGGCTAATAATTAATATTTATATAAATATTTAATGCAATATAACACATCGCGAACCATTTTCCAGGTCTTTAAAATTTGCTTCATATGTTACATATTTTAGACACTCTCTTACCCTTTACTAGTATTCTGAAAGGATGCGCGTGCTAACCACTATCGATTAGCCAGGGTCCTTCCGGTCTGATAACCACTATCGATTATAACCACTATCGATTAGCCAGGGTCCTTCCGGTCTGAACTGCCTTGCATTGATCTGCCTCGTGCGAGAGAAGACCTCGTGAAGAGAAAAACACTACTTTTCGTAATAAGCATGTCTGTAGAAATAATCATTGAGGTGCACTGAGAGTGGGATCTTTTACGATTTTTAGAATCATTGCCTAGGAATGCGCCTAATCACTTACTGGATTTTGTCAAAATACTTGCCAAAATAATCAGATGGTATCTTTTGAATTTAGAGCCAAAAAATATAATAAGATGTCCTAACGTTTTGCATGGGGAAGCTAACATGATGGAGAGTCTTCAGGCTCTTTTATCGATAAGTCACATTTAATAGGGCCGCTCTCCAGTTAGGCATGTCCCTCAACTACGTCCTCTCCGTCGGGACACCAACCGGCGGCATCCCCAGCAATACCTCGAGCCAGACTTCGCTGCAGCCGAGCAGATGACCCACATGACTGGGGATTCCAATCCCTGTCTGCAGCTCCCCACAAGGCCACTCCATCCCAACTCCATGACACCCCAGACTTCATTGGGGCGATAAAGGGGCCCAGCTAACAGGGGATCCTTCCAATCGGCAGGCCCTCAGTAAAGCCTATCCATCGGGGCACCAAGACGACATATGACTTCGCAGGGGCCGACCAATAAGGCCACCGTCGGCAGCCCCTCCATCGAGGCCGCAAGGCACGCGAGAAACACCAACGTGCCGGCACCGTGTAGTCCGTGTACACCATCCACTTGGAAGCATAAAGAGTTACTGGGGACTCTTAGTTTGGCTTTTCTATCGATAAGCCCGTCAACCGGGGTCACCACTCCCAGTCGAGAGCCTTCAACTTCGGCCTCTCCATTGATATACGATTATTTGCTATGAAAATATCGGTGAGTTCTTCATTGGAAATTGTTTATTGGAAGTATCAGTTTGAAAGTGTTTCATGATTCGTCAACTGAACGACAAATTGAGCTGGGAAGGATGTTGGAAATCTTTAGTCGATCTTCTGTGATGCTTTGTAGATGAGATCATAAGACACAGATGTGTTGCATTCATTAACTCCGATTAAGTCCTTCGATTCTTGGTTGGGAATCCCTTCTTTGTATACAGAAGGGTAGGAGACTTCGGAATTCTAATCGTCCTTTCGATAATGAAAGTCTCTCCAACTGATCGGCAGTGTCGTGGTTCTTGATGGCACGTGGAGATTATTTAAACAACTCCTTTTGTTATAGTGATGCAAAGAATCCTTAACCGTCTGATAAGCCTGCTACGTGGCAAGATTTTGATGTAGATAATTGTATATCAAAATTATAGCCAACCATTATTTCTTTAGATTTTTCTCAACTTGGTCGTCCCTCAGTATGAAAACTAATAGATTTCTAGTGATACGATTTCTGCTCTCAGTCCTTTGTCAGAAAATATAACTGTATCCTCTTAGCAGGTATTTGAGAAGTAAATAAAATCGAATGTATTTTTGTCCCTCCTCACATAGAGCCATTCCTAAAGATCCCATTAAATGGCCATTGGGTTTTTCGAGGCCATCAGTTTTCATTTTTATACCGAGGGAGGATGACGAAGAGGAAATCGAAAGAAAAATTATTTGTCTATAATTTTGAAACACAATCATTTACATCTAAATCCTGCCACGTAGCAAGCTTATCAGATGATTATAATAACATGTTTACGTTACTTTCAATTGGTTGTATCAAAAGAAACAGTGCGAAGTGATTAGAGCTGGTTTTTTTCAAATGACAAGCAAGGTTCTTTGTATCACTAGAACAAAAGGAGTTTAAATAATCGTCACGTGCCATGAAGTACCACGTTTATGACGATCAGTTGGAGAGATTTTCATTATCGAAATGACGATTAGAATTCCGAAGTAAACTCTGTTTGCAAGGAAGGGATTCGCAACCAAGAATCGAAGGACTTGATCGGAGTTTATGGGTTGGGTTGTTTTACCTCTGAGCGGCACTTTTTTGCACACCATGGGCTAAATGTCCAGGTCACATGGACCCCGAAGGCTCAGAGAAGGTTGGGGGAGGGGACCCACTGGAACAGCTATTGGGAGACAGATGGTAGCCTCCCGTCAAGGCCATCCAGCGTGTTCTTTAACGTGCACAGGGTATGGCTCTCCCACACACGGGCCACGGCTTAACGTCCCATCCGACGGACGGCGGCCTTTCCAAGCCCATCGGTGTCCCCTACTGACCGTGGGCAGGGCAAGAAATTTTGCGGAGATAAATCTCAACGCTGACCCAGCTGGGACTCGAACCTGGGAACTACAGATTACGAGCCTGGCGCGCTACCGACTGAGCCACCCCCGCCCCCTCGGAGTTTATGAATGCAACAGATCTGTGTCTTATGATCTCATCTACAAAGCATCACAGAAGATCCACTAAAGATTTTCAACATCCTTCCCACCTCAATTTGTCGTTTAGATGACAACCACGAAACTCTTTCAAAGTGATACTTCTAATACAATTTCAAATGAGTACCTCACAGATATTTTTACAGCAAATAATCACGTGGTTCGCTACTAGGTTTCGGATTGCTTTCTTGCATCAATTTGTAATTATGATGCAGTGAAAAAAATTAACTCTCTCGTATTGATTTTTTCAATACAGTACTCCCCGATTTATCGAAATTTTGTACAGAATTTCACACTTATGGAAATTTTATCTCACTACTCAGTTCCTTTGCATGGCAAAACTTTTCCAGTATCGTAAGTTTTCGGAAATTTTTTAAAATTATATTGCGGCTAGAAATGCCAACGATGTTTTCGTAGACTGGTGGCGTGGACGGTGTGGTAATTCCGAATAATTTCTCTTCACCTGAGGTTATAAGTGTAGCCAAAGATCTGCTGGTTTTTACATTCATTGGATCTGTGCGCATGCATGAATGATTTTTATCTTTTGGGATATTTTTTTATTAAATGCATGTTATAGAAATATTAGATCTTCGAAGTTAGATTCCCATTGATATAACTTGGAAATTCTGTAATATTTTGGTAGAGCAGTTTATTTAGGATTAAAAATATTCGTTCAATATTAAAAGTGGTGAAAAGTAGGACTCAGACATCTGAAATTATCCATTAGCATTTAGGCTAATGGATAGAATATTTATATATGTTTTTCCTGTGTTTGAGTTGCAACGGAAGCACTGCCACGCACATTTATTTCTATACTGATTGAATAACTATAATATTATTAGCGAAATATGTAGAAAATTATCCACTATCAGTAATTCCCATATTGAAATGTTTTCCATGCAGATGCTGCCATCTAGTGCCCAATGCTTAACCTAGGCGGAAGCTGATTTCTTTTTACATATTTTGAGGGGAAATAGACAGGCAGTGTTATAGAGAAGGCAGTGATTAAGGTTGTATGAGAGGCCTGGAATGGCTTAATAGAGTTTCTAATTTATATCCATCCTTTGTGTTTTGTTAAAGAATATTAAATGAAATATAAAGCTCATTTGAATGAGAGACGAGAGTTAGCGAGAGCCCGTGCAGTAACGGTTACACAGCATTCGTGACCCACCAAGGGGTGTACCAGTGGGAAGTGCTTCACTTCGGGCTGAAGAACTATGGGACATTTTTCCAGAAAATTGTGTACCATAATTACGTCCCATGTTCATTATTGCTGTGCATATCTAGATGATATAGCTTTCTTTTTCGAACAGCTGGGAGGATAAACTAGAAGAAAAACTAGACTAGACTACTAGACGGCAAAACTAGAGGTCATCAGAAAGATGAAAGATCTTCGAATAAAGATGGAATTGGAAAGCATATTAGTACCTTTCAGATATTACCGACACTACCTAGATCAGATGAAGCGATTGCAAAACCACTCACAGACATGATTCTGAATCAGGCACCTGCACAGTTGCAATGGTGCGTACAAGCAGATAAGGCATTCGTGGCACTAAGCGGGGGGGGGGGGGGGGGGGGTCTGCGAGGCTGCAGAATGCAGTACGCCTGATCCTGCGTGACCTTACATTCTGCATTGAAATGCATCTGCGCATGTCTCTTCCAGAGTGAAGCCCAGGAACAAGAACATCCCGTCGCCTTTACTTCGACGAAACTCACAGAACCTAGCAGAAATGAGATGATGGTGGTGGTTGTGTGTGTGTGTTGGGGGGGGGGGGGGTATGAAGAGAGGGGTGGCTAGAAAATTTTTTGGACCTTGTTATATCACAGAATTCAGATGATCACAGAATTCAGATTGATCTATGATCACAGAATTCAGAAAAAAATATCTGGCAACAATTTTTTAGAATTTAGTGATCTGGTAACTTCGTGTCACGTGACAAGAAGTTACGAGATCATTAATTTCTAAAAAAATTGTTGCCAGATTTTTTTTTT
This sequence comes from Ryuthela nishihirai, assembly GCA_038380435.1. Taxonomy (NCBI): domain Eukaryota; kingdom Metazoa; phylum Arthropoda; class Arachnida; order Araneae; family Heptathelidae; genus Ryuthela; species Ryuthela nishihirai. Next base: position 1,706,085 of record JAWZYU010000080.1, read on the forward strand.
CTGAATTCTGTGATCAACCATAGTGTTCGGATACTTTTTTGAGCGACTGTACCTCATAGCTGTCGCAACATTGATCACAATATTCCAGAGAGAGGCCTTTTTCATTATTCAGTATGATGCAACAGTGCATTATAGTAAAGGTATACTAATGGAAGAGTGAGGAACGGCAAATGAAAATATTAAATATGTTACTACGAATTCATCTAAAATCTGCATTTTACTAATTTTTCTTTAAATATAATTATACGCTATTATTGAAAGTCTATTCATTTGATTAACCAACACCTCTCCTTTACATTTCACTCTGTAGACTTCGTGATTTGCACGACTGAAAGTTCACACATTTAATTCAATTTTTTTACGCAATAGCCGAGTTATTTTTTCGACTTCTTTGCTCTGTTAGAAGAAAGATCGCTTCATTTACATAAAATTAATTTTCCTCTTAATTTGTGACTTTATCCAAGTGCATTTTTTCTCTTTAAATTATCATCATTGAATTTTCAAATTTTCTTTTTCTCAATATCGAAAGCATCCATTAGGTCCATTAGCTCATCTATCAATAATGCAGTAATGTTTGCACACGTTTCTACAGATTTTATCTACTATCCGTAGTAGTATAAATATTTTATACGAGGCTTAAGGGACCAGCACGCGCATCCTTTCAGAATACTAGTAAGGGTAAGAGAGTGTCTGAAATATGTAACATATTAAGCAAATTTTAAAGACCTGGAAAATGGTTCGCGGTGTGTTATATTGCATTAAATATTTATATAAATATTAATTATTAGCCCTTGCGTTTTTCCGGCTCGATGGTTCTTTCTTCGCGGGTTGTGGGCTTTTTATAGGTGGGCCCTGCGGTTTTCCGTTGAAAGGGACTTTGCGGCAAGTCTTCCCCTTGTGAGTTGGGGACCATTTTGGACAGGCCCTGTGGCTTCACTCTGTGGAGGGTTTTGAGGCTTGCCCTATGTATAGAATGAAAGAGATTGAAAACTATGAAGAAAGGTGAAAAGAGTGATTAGAAGTTGAGATATAGCTCATCCGTATGTTAATAGTATGAGATTAGGCTTAGTGAAATTAAAAGGTAATAAAAAAGTCCTTTCACTCCATTGAAAGTATTTAAAAAGTGTATCGATCCTTTGCGGAGTATGGGATAAAAGAGTAAAAATTGAAATTATTATACAAAACGCCCCAGAATTGGTTAAAAGAAGTCTCATCCTACTTACATCCCTGTCTACCTGTAAGCATCCTTGTTTTTAAACACATGAAGAATGCCATATCCCTATACCGCAGAATAAGAGTTGTAGAGAAATAAATAATTAATTAATTCATTAATTTAGTGGCTAGACTTAGTGACTGTTTGACCCAGATTACCCATAGGTTAACATGTGAGGAGTTCAATTGAGGAGCTCCTTAGAGAAAGCATGGTGCCATCGCAGGGGCGGGTGAATTTTTACTGTCCGTATACCGAAACATTAGGATAAATACACAATGATTAAGGTTTGAATTTATTGGTTAATTGAAATCACGTGACAAAGCTGATTGGCTAATAAATTGTGACGTCATAAGGCTGTCCATGTATATGTATAAGGAGATTGAAATACTTAGATTGAGTGCGCCTCTGTATTATCATAGGATACATATTGGGATAACTATATCCTGATGTCATCGTTAAGGTTTGAAATGATTGGTTATTAATATGTGACGTCATAGATATGTCCTTATATGACAATTCATGTGTAAAGGTCCTAGGTATGCGCAGATCTCATGTGCAATGTACTTCCTATGTTGCAGACTGCAGAATAGAGTAGTTCCGAGCTGAAATGAAGTATCCAATAGAATCCGTTGGCATCTGAAGGTTTAAATCTGATTGGTTAAAACTAATTATTCAATTATCGTTTTTAAATATGGAAGATTTAAAGTTAAAAATACATTTAAATACTTTAATTAGTCCATTTTGTGACTCCCATGATTCCCTATTCTGAGGCATAGGAAATACTAGTAGTAAGTCACTGACAGTTAGGAGCCATTTTAACCCTTTCTTAATCAGCTTCCTGAGCTGTGATTGGTTAAAAATATTTATTTATCTATCTCGTTAGGGATAAAATCTCCATCCCTTCAGTCCTCCTAGTAAGAAAAGAATCCGTGTTCCGAATTATCATGAAACGCCCCTCATTCTTTTAAGCCCAGTGAGAACGAATCCGTCCAGTTAACCTCATTGGTTGAAAATTATAAGTGCGTTCTTATCATAGGAAATCCTTCACATTGAAAAAAGGGCGAGAACTGTAAATCTACCTCTACAACCAAGAACGAATGGGATTCCAGAATTTTGAAATGCTGAATGCTGATTGGCTGATGCTAACTTCTTAAATAATAGGGGTAGCCGTATCGTGTGACCCCTTTTCTGAAACATCTCGTCGAGACACATCCGATTCCGAACCCGGTTTTGACCCTGGACATGCGGTTTTCGAGATTTTAACATTTAAACATTCATTTTCAACTTTTTAAATATTGAGTTTAGAGCCTCGTCCTCGATATGGGAGTGAAGTAATTTGACGTAGATCCCGAATCACGTAGTCCGAACCCGCTATCTCGAACGGTTCGAACGTTATAAAGATTTTTCCTTAGGACTAATGTCCATAGGATAACATTAGGTTTTCGATCCAGCTTTTCCCTATACTTTAAAATTACCAAGAAATCTCATTTGCTCGAGGCCATCTTTATAACCCTTTACCCATAATTCAAATCTTTCAGAACCATCCATTTAACAGGTTTCATGTTTCAC